>ONZH01001094.1:0-33044 GCA_900303285.1 Rhinella marina | reverse complement strand
TCTTATATTCCCAGGTCATTTGATCTGGCCAGCCAATCCCTGCTATCGAGTTGTAGGGGCCCCACGTGATGCTAGAAGGTACCAAAGACTCTCCTGCATGTTCATTGGCTGAAAAAAGTCGGCTAACATGCAGGAAGAGGAAGTCGCCATTTCCTCGAGGATCGCGATATGCTCGTCCGAGTAGCGAGCATATGCGAATACCCTAATGCTCGAACGAGTTAGCGACTTTCGCAAGGCACTGTAATAGGGTTCAGAAGAGATCTGGCCACCACTAGTGTTGGGCCGAACACCGAGTGTACTCGAGCACAATGCTCGAGTCTCTTCCCCGCACGTTTGTTCGCTGCTACAAAGCGAATAAACGTGCGGTAGAGTACTGGCATTCACTGTAATGTTGATTTGTACGCTAATGCTACGCATTGTATGCTAATGCATACGAATTTGTATGCTAATGCTACGCATTGTACACTAATGCGTACAAATTTGTATGCTAATGCTACGCATTGTGCGCTAATGCGTACGAATTTGTATGCTAATGCTACGCATTGTACGCTAATGAGTACAAATTTGCATGCTAATGCTATGCATTGTGCGCTAATGCGTACAAATTCAGTTAATTGGCATACTTTTACGAGTAAAAGGAGTAAAAGAGGAGAAGTCGCGATTCTGACCTTTTTCTATTAACCAGACACCCTCCCCTCTTCCGAGCGGGGGGTGCCTGGTTTAGTCCCATTGATTAATATTATGCTCGGGTGCTCGGGCACCCCCTAGTGCTCGGCCAGAGCACCCGAGCACAGAGGTGCTCGCTCAACACTAGCCACCCCCCAACAAATATGCGGAGAATTGGCCAGACAAAAAACGCTGAACCTTGGTTTTCTTTGTCCGTTTAATTCCCGGAAATCTCTGCAGCTGCGAAAGTAGTCTAAGGGTAAGATAAATTTATAGCACTCCATGAAGAAGTCTTATGCAATGCAAGACATTTTATTCCTCACAATATATCCAGGTAAGCATGCAAATAATAATTTACTGTCTCATTAATTAATGCTGGAATGCTGGACGTTTCAGTCTACTTTGGACCTTTCTCAGCAGAACATCTGTGGCTAGGAGAACCTGGAGTCATGTGGATTAAGTGTATGGCATTCTTGGATTTCTGAAAACCATAGCCTCTTCAAACAGCTGTTCAGCCGGAGTGCCTATAGCCAAACTCCAATAGGTATTTATGACCTATTCTTAGGATAGGCAATCAATATTATTATGTTGGAAACCCCTTTAAGTGAATGAGTAACAGAGTTATGTCTCCATGCTTGAAGTGGTTTTGCATGACTTTAATATTTAATATAAGCCAATGGTTACAGGGATGCAGTGACACAGCCACAACGCCTGTATCTGCTGCCATGTGCACTTTGCAATCGTCGGGAGTGCCAGGAGTCAGACCTCTCCAATACTAAGGATAGGTCATCAATATAAAAGTCCTGGAAAACCCCTTTAAAAAATTAACCAGTAGTTCTATGTTTAATCTAGGCCATAGGATCAGTCTTTATTAAACATATTATAGTCATGTTCTTCCTGGGTTTTGAGCATTCAGCTGGTACATGGCCAACATGGCCACCTGAAATGAAAATATTGAAAGCATAGAAAGAACTTTCCTATTTGGAGGCTAGAGCAGACTGCACTAATAAGTTGCCAAGTAAATGAACAAACAACTGCTAAACCACTGCTGCATATACCTAGCTTTAGGTTGAAGGAAAGTGACAATCCATTAAGATATCAGTAGTTAATGGGGTGTAGACTCTGTAAATTAGACAAATGAATTGATATCAGCAACACTGTTTGCTACTATTATCTTTGTGGAGTAGAAAACCTTTACCTCTGTATTATTTATAGTGTATATTCTTTTTCATGGTATAATAATACTACTACTACTACTAATAAAAGGCCTTACTATATTGAGATTTTTTTTTTGCTGAAACCTATTACTGGTTTATTCACAGACAATATATGATTATAAAGAAACCAGTAATATTTGTTAGCTTTCTAAAAAAACAACAACCAAACATTATTCTCAATGCGATAAGGATATAGACTTTTATTATGGGATAAATGTGGAACAAAAACGTTAAAGTTTCTCCCAAGATTCAAACCTGGAATCTCTACATGCAAAACCAATCACTTAACCAATAAGCTGTACAGTAACATTACCACATAGAGATGCATGTTTTTGTCATGCTCATAAGCTAAATAAAGCAAAAATATGTAGAGTAGCTTTCTGAGTGTGGTGAAGCTGTAGTATATAGTGTATATGATATTCACATGGCTGGACACAGCTCTGCCCTCAGCATGTCTAGCCCTGTCAATCAATGGGAGGAGGGAGTATGCAGAGCACAGGAGGTGTTCAAAGCAGTGCTCAAATGATTCAGCCCCGTCTCTGAGTGCTTGAAAATTCTCATTTGCATATGAATAAGTACAGTATCTCTTCAGCTGTTTACCCTCGTTCACACTTCAGGGATTTGGTCAATGATTTCCATCTGTGATTTTTAGCCAAAAGCCAGAGTGAAGCCTGCACAGACACCTATTCTGTGTTATTGATCCACACCTGGTTTTGGATCACAGTCACTGATGGAAATCACTGACCAAATCACTAAAGTGTGAACTAAGCCTTAGAGCTTTTATTTCCGTGGTCGTTCCGTTTTTTTTTTTTTGTGGACCATATGCGGAAGCATTCATTTCTATACATCCGCAAACAAACGCAAGTTACTCTGTGTGCATTCCGTTTCCGTAGAACATGTCCTATTATTGTCCGCATTATGGACAAGGACTGTTCTATTAGGGGCCAGCTGTTCCGTTCCACAAAATACTGAATGCACACAGACATCATCTGCATTTTTTGCGTATCCGTTTTTGCGGACTGCAAGATACATACCGTCATGTGCATGAGCCCTTAGGCAGTGATTGAACAGAGAGGTGGTTGTGTATTTAAGTCTATGTGGGATACAGAAAGAGCTGATAAACCGTTCTCCTGCTAGGTGTTTTATGTTCTAGATCATGCCCTCCGCAGCTTTTCTTTGTGCCACATTATACCTACACCAGTTTTTCTTTGTGTGATTGGCTGACAGTCGAAGCTACTGCAATAAGGAGGGTATGGCTTGTTCTTTCTACCATACTTCTTTGCATTTGGGACTGTCAAGTAAACTGAAATGCTATATAACAAAAAATGAATGTTTTCTTAATACCTGTCAGAAACTGACTGTAATTCTTATACATGACTGTGCTTAGCCTTTTCTTATACAAGCAATCTGAGCTAAAGATACAGTTATTAGAGAGGAGGAAATAAATGTCGAAAGGACCAAAAAATAAGATCTGCCTTTTAATATATTTATAAGAAAGAACAAAATAGGGTTGAAGGAATAAAGAAAGTTAATTAAAATTGCAGTGTTCTATTAGTACAAAGAAACTAATAAGTCATCTGAAGGAGAACCACACAGTAGGCTTAAAGGGGTTGTCTCAGTTAAAAAACATTTTTGAATGGCAGGGAAGGTATTTGGAATAATTAAAAAAAAACTTACCACCCCAAACCTCCTCCTTTTCATCCCTATCACTTCATCCTCCTTGCCAGGATTTATTTTCCTGACTGCAGCGGTGACATTACTATATACTACATGTGAGTGGTATAGCCAGAGCCATCTTGTGCCATATAGAACTGAGGCCAGTGACTGGCTGCAGTTGTCTTTTGTGGTGTATGAGTACATTCTCCCTGCAGCCAAAAACGTGTCATGTCATGGCTCCAGTGTCATGGAGGATTGGAGGAACAGCACTGGAACAGATGGGGGTTTTGGAACAAAATAAATGTGTTTTTATTATTATTATTCTAATACCTTCCCTGCTTTTTTTTTTTTTAAACTGTTTTCATTCAGACAGTATACAGTAAACTAGAGATGAGCGAATCATTCAAAAAATTATTCGCCGAACATTCGCTGAACTTTTCCTAAAATTCGTATATTCGACGAATAGATTTGTTGTATTTGCGTACAAAATATACGTTATTATGTGCTATTAGCGAACATTCGCTCACTAATAACGAATGTTCATTTACAAAATGTACGCAACTTCTTAGAAGACATACGCATGAGCGTACAAATAGCTTACGAATCTCAGCGTACTATTGTCTAAGCGATTATGTAATACGCAGGCACGTACGAGGAGAGGCCGCGGCGTGCACTCCTCAGAGGCAGAGTGAATATTCGAGACATATATATGGTAAAGTGCAAATACATTATTATAGGTATAATATAAAAATTTTAAATATCACCTACCTAGTATGCTCACGGACACGTTTAAGTCTCTTTTCTTCTGACGCTTGTCATAGAACTGGAGCAGAGTCCCAAACTCAGTCGCAATTTGTAATCCACATAGGTAAAATTGTAATCCAAATAGGTAAAAAAAAGCAGCAAAGGTTCCTTAAAAAACCCTCTTTCAAGGGGCTCCCCAAATAACCTGAAAAGGGGGAAAAGGGATGAGGCGCACGAATGCGCAACTTAATTTCCTGAGTTGCCTCGTCATCCTCCCGCGCTGGAGAAAGGGGCAGAACTACCAGGGAGGAGTCTGCATCGCTGAATTGAATTCGTACGCAACAGCGTATAGAGTAACTACCAGGGAAAAGTCTGCATCGCTGAATTGAATTCGTACGCGACAGCATATAGAGTAACTAAATTATACGTAGAATAGCGTATAATTTATAGGACACACTACGTAGCAAATGCGTACAAAAGCGAAGCAAATCACCTAATATTCGGATTCGCTTCGCAGCTGAAAAATCCCAAGATTCGATACGAATCTACGAAGCGGTGAATAGATTCGCTCATCTCTACAGTAAACCACAAGATATCCACATGCTGTTGCCTAGTTTATTACCAGTGAAGCAGATGTATGCATCATGGATTTCTGCCACTGCATTTATGTTGTATCTATTTGAAGCATTGCTATGGCTGAAGACAATTTACATATCTCCCCTCAAAATTCCAAGAGTTGGAATGTTCATTCTATTTTTCGGGGACAATGATCCAGACAATGCAAATCTGAACCAGATGCAAATCTGGTCTTCCTTTGCAGCTAAAACAGCTTCCACTCTTCATTGATGGCTTTCTATTAGATTTTGGAGGTTGTCTGAGGGAATTTCTGTGCATTCATTCACAAGAGCATTGGTGTTGGATGCGAGGGCCTTGCTCGCAATCTCCATTCTAGTTGATGTTTCATAGGGTTGAAGTCAAGACTTTGTGCAGGGTAGTCATGTTCTTCCACACCAAACTCACCTAACCATGCCTTTATGAACCTTGCTTTGTGCCCTGAGGCACTGTCATGATGAAACAGAAAAGGGCTTTCCCCAAACTTGTTGCACAAAGTTGGAAGCATACAATTGTCTAAAATGTCTTGGTGTGCTGAAGCAATAAGATGCCCCTTCACCAGAACTAATAGGTCTAGTTAAATCCTTGAAAAACAACTGTAAAACATTATTCCTCCTCTACCAAAATTTACAGTTTCAGAATGCAGTCAGGCAAGTAACATTCTCCTGGCATTTGTCAAATCCACACTCATCCATCAGATTGCTAGATAAAGAAGAACAATACATCACCACACAGAACATGTTTCCACAGATCCAGAGTCAAGTGATGGCATGCTTTACACCACTCCATTACACGCTTGGCACTGTGCTTGATGATGTAAGGCTTGCATATACCTGCTTGCCATGGAAACCCATGCCGTGAAGCTCCTGGCAAACAGTTTTTGTGCTGGTGTTAATACCAGAGGAGGTTTGGAACTTTGCAGTTATTGAGCACAGCGTTGGTGACTCTTATGCTCTATGCGTCTCAGCACTTGACAACCTTGCTCTCTAGCTTTACATGGTTTACCACTTCATGGGTTGCTGTAGTTCCTAAATGCTTCACAGTTGATTGTGGAATATCTAGGAGGGAAGACATTTCATGAACGGTCTTGTTGCAAAGGTGACATCCTATTATAGTTCTATGCTGGAATTCAGTGAACGCTTTTGAAGGACCCATTCTTTCACAAGTGTTTGTAAAGGTAGACTGCGTGTCTACGTGCTGAATTTTATACACCTGTGATAATGGGACTGAATGAAACACATGAATTCGATGATTAAGAGGGGTATCTCCATATTTATCTATATAGTACATATGCAGTGATCTAATATCACTGAAAAAATGTCTACATATGAACCTATATAAGACAAATGGAGCCAATAAAGTACTAGAAAAATATATAATTATCTTTATTGTAACACACCATATAAAATTATGTATATTTAAAAATCCATACTATAGGGAAGAGGTGGCAGAAGAAAAATGCCACCACAAGCCCACACCATAAACCTGGATTATATTAGCAATAAGGCAAAGATACAGCAAAAGTACAGCAAAATATTTTGTATAAATACCCAGTCCAATAATGAGATAAAAGTGGCTTAGTGCCAGACTGATAAGGTCACATACAGTGCCTTGCGAAAGTATTTGGCCCCCTGGAACTTTTCAACCTTTTGCCACATTTCAGGCTTCAAACAAAAAGATCCAACATTTTAAATTTTTGGTGTAGAATCATTCAACAACAAATGGGTCACAATTAGAGATGAGCGAGCATACTCGTCCGAGCTTGGTGCTCGTTCGAGTATTAGGGTACTCGTAAGTGCTCACTGCTCGGACGAGTATCTCGCCATGCTCGAGGAAATGGCAACTTCTGCATCGTGCATTTTTGGCGCCTAAAAACTCAGCCAATCACAAGCCAGGAGACTCTGCGGTACACCCAGCATCACGTGGGGCCCTTACATGTCGATAGCAGGGGTTGGCTGGCCTGATCAGCTGACCCTGGAATATACTAGTGACTGGCCGCGGTGCTCGGCTCAGATGCTGTCTGGATGTCGTTAGGGATAGAGCTGCTGCGTTTCAGGGAGAGTGTTAGGGCCTGCATTTAGTTCTCTGTTAGGCAGGAATCACCCACAAAGAACCCAACAGCCCTTCTAAGGGCTACAAGACATTTTTTTTTGTCTCCTGGCTTGGCTGGCTGGCACTAGTAGTGCAGCTATCGCCATATATAACCCCCTTTTTTTTAATGTTTGTGAGGGATTAAGCTCAGAGGTAGCTGCTGCGGACCCAGACAGTCAGAGACAAAGACAAAAAATTGCAGGTGTAAACAGGGTTTTAGCCCTGTTCGTTTATTTGAGCAAGTACAGTCCAAACAAAACCAGCCTTCCTTCAGGCAAAAACGAGAACATAAACAAGGCAACAATGACAAAGGCAAAAACCACAGTAGCTCAGGTCTCTCACCAGCAGACTGTCTGAAGACTGAACCTGACTCCTCCAGTGTTCCACAGACAACTCCCTGGACTCAGGTCTGATCAGGCTTTAAAGGCCTGTAATGAGGCCTAGATCCCACCTGTGCCTGAAGGCTCTTTCCTGCTGTGGGATGAGAAAGGGTTAATATAGAAATGCCTTCTCGCAGCTGAGGTTTTGCTACTGCTTGGCTCTAGTTTTAACCTCACTCACCACACGTACGTGAGGAACCTGGGGGATATATAGCGACCCTCCAGTATTTTACCTGTCACCTTCTCACATGTTATATCTCATTGATACAAATCCATTTCACACAGCAGTGTGGAACCATTCTGTGTGTCACAGTTAAGCTGTCCACTCACTCCAATCCATATTTTCTGTCCAGGTGACACTTTCTGTACGTCACTTAATACAACCAAGTCTTTTGCTGCCTGTCACGTATATAGCTTGATCCCAAAAATCTCTGTGCGACATTTGTCTGGGTCGCAGTCAAAATAGCCACTGTCAGTAGGGTGGCAGTTAGCTCTACGATAGTTTCTGCACGTCACGTTCCCAAAAAAACAAAACTCCAAAAAACATTTTTTTAAAAAAATAGTTTTTTTGTTGTTTTAGCTCAGTGATACAAATCCATTTCACACAGCTGCGTGGAACCATTCTGTGTGTCACAGTTCAGTACACTCACTCCAATCCGTATTTTCTGTCCAGGTGACACTTTCTGTACGTCACTTAATTAAACCAGACTGAACAAGTTTGTGGGTTTCAGTACAGCAGGCCCATTTATTTTTTATTTTTTATATAATACACTTATATACTGAAAATGTTGAACCCCAGGGCTAAGGGTCGAGGACGAGGGCGTGGGCGTGGGCATTCAATTACTGCAGGAGGCAGAGGTCATGGTCCTGGGCAGGGTGAGACAGTACCTGCTGATGAGGGAGCAGGGGAACGCCGCAGAGCTACACTCCCTAGCTTCATGTCTCAACTTACAGGGACACGTGGTAGAGGACTGTTAAAACCACAACAGTGCGAACAGCTGATCTCGTGGATTGCGGACAATGCTTCAAGTAATTTGTCCACCAGTCAGTCTTCCATGCAGTCCACCCACGTTACCCAAGGGAGCACTCCTCTGGCTCCTCCACCTCAACCTCCTTCCCTCCAGTCTGCCCCCTCCCAGGAAAATTTGGAATGCGATCCGGCATACTCTGAGGAACTGTTTTCTGGACCCTTCCCAGAGTCACAAACCACTTCTCAGGTTGCTGCTGACCTCGTTCCCGATGCCCAAGTTTTCCAACTGTCGCAGTCTGTGGGTGATGATGACAATGTTGAGTTAGTGGAAGAAGTTTGTAAAGAGGTGTCGGACGATGAGGAGACACGGTTGTCAGACAGTGGTGAAGTTGTTGTCAGGGCAGGAAGTCCGAGGGGGGAGCAGACTGAGGAATCGGAGGATGACGAGGTGACTGACCCAAGCTGGGTTGATAAGCCAAGTGAAAACAGTGCTTCTGAGGCGGAGGCGAGTGCTGCACCAGAACAGGTTGTAAGAGGCAGTGGTGTGGCCAGAGGGAGAAGCAGGGCCAGAGCTGGTGCATCAGCAGCAACTGTTTCACGTAGTGAAGCTCCCGTGGCGAGGCCTAGATGTTCGCAAGTCTGGAGGTTCTTTAAAGAAAGTGAGGATGACCGACGGACTGTGGTGTGCAACCTGTGCCACACCAGGATCAGCAGGGGTGCCACCACTACTAGCCTACCAACCACCAGCATGCGCAGGCATATGAGTGCTAAACACCCCACAGGCCGTTCACCACCTCCTGCGGGTCACACCACTGCTCCTTCCCCTGTGTCACTCGCTGCCTCTGCTAGTCAACCCCCTGCCCAGGACCCCGGCACGAGCGCCTCCCGCCGGAAAACCACACCTTCGCCTCCACGATCCTCCACAGTGTCCACCAATGTGTCCCAGCGCAGCGTTCAGCTGTCTTTTCAGCAGACGCTGGAGCGCAAGAGGAAATACAGTTCCACCCACCCACATGCCCAAGCCCTCAACATCCACATCTCCAAATTGCTGAGCCTGGAGATGCTGCCCTATAGGCTGGTAGAGACCAAGGCCTTTCGCAATCTCATGGCGGTGGCTGCCCCTCAGTATTCGGTCCCCAGCCGCCACTATTTTTCCCGATGTGCCGTCCCAGCCCTACACCAGCACGTGTCAGAGAACATCCTCCGTGCCCTGACCAACGCTGTTTCTGAGAAGGTCCACCTAACCACGGACACGTGGACAAGTGCTGCCGGGCAGGGACACTACATCTCACTGACGGCACATTGGGTTAACTTGGTGGAGGCTGGGACCGAGACTGACCCTGGGGCCGCTCATGTACTGCCCACACCAAGGATTGCGGGGCCTACCTCGGTCACGGTCTCTCAGACGTACTATGCCTCTTCCTTCGATCCCTTTTCCTCCTCCACCTCCTCCTCCGAATTACCATCCGTGGGCACGGCGCCTTCAGTCGGTAGCTCTAGGCACAGCAGCAGTGCCGTGGGTAAGCGCCAGCAGGCAGTGCTCAAACTGCTGAGCTTAGGTGACAAAAGGCACACCGCCCAAGAGCTGTTACAGGGCATCACGGCGCAGACCAATCTGTGGCTGGCACCGCTGAACCTCAAGCCAGGCATGGTTGTGTGTGACAACGGGCGTAACCTGGTGGCGGCTCTGCAACTTGGCAGACTGACACATGTGCCATGCCTGGCCCACGTGTTCAATCTAATAGTTAAGCGGTTCCTCAAGACATACCCCAATCTGTCTGATTTGCTCACCAAGGTGCGCCGCATCTGTGCGCATTTCCGCAAGTCGACCACAGATGCTGCCACTCTCAGGGCAGCGCAGCACCGCCTACAACTGCCCGCTCACCGACTGTTGTGCGACATGCCCACGAGATGGAATTCAACATTAAACATGTTATCCAGAGTTTACCAGCAGCGCAGAGCGATTGTAGACTGCCAGATGTCATCTTCCACCAGAACTGGTAGTCAGGTCAGTCAGATTCCTCAAGTCTACAATGAGGAGTGGACGTGGATGTCTGATATCTGCCAGGTGTTGAGCAACTTTGAGGAGTCAACACAGATTGTCAGCGGCGGTGCCGCCATTATCAGCCTCACCATCCCGCTGCTTTGCCTGTTGAAAAACTCACTGCTCAGCATCAAGTCGGATGCTTTGCGCTTGTCACAAGAGACGGTGGAGGAAGATACGTCGCTTGATAGCCAGAGCACCCTCCGTTCTTTTTCTCAGCGCGTATCGGAGGAGGGGGATGAGGAGGAGAATGTCGTCGAGACAGAAGAGGGTACCAGTGCTCAGTCCTTAACTCTTGAGCGTGTATGGGCTGAAGAGGAGGACTTGGAGGAGGAGGAGGAAATGGAGAGTCAGGCCAGTGAGGAGAGGGAATTCTTACGTGTTGGGACTCTGGCGCACATGGCAGACTTCACGTTAGGCTGCCTATTCCGTGACCCTCGCGTTAGAAGCATTTTTTCAAACACCGATTACTGGGTGTTCACTCTCCTGGACCCATGGTACAAGCAGAACCTTTCCACTCTCATCCCTGCAGAGGAAAGGAGTATGAGAGTGAATAGATATCAACAGGCCCTGGTGCACAAGCTGAAACAATCCTTCCCATCTGACGCCACTAGCGGCAGAGGGCATGGTTCTGTGGGCCAAGTAGCGGGGGAGAGGAGGCGAGCAGGCAGCTTGTCCAGCACTGGCAGGGGAACACTCTCCAAGGCCTTTGCCACTTTTATGTCACCCCAGCAAGACACTGTCACCTGTCCCCAGTCTAGGCAGAGTAGGGGGGAGCTGTACAGAAAGATGGTGAGGGAGTACCTAGCTGACCATACCAACGTCCGTAGCGATCACTCTGCTCCATACAACTACTGGGTTTGAAAGCTGGACACGTGGCCTGAACTGGCGCTGTACGCCTTGGAGGTGCTGGCCTGCCCTGCCGCTAGCGTGCTGTCAGAGCGGGTATTCAGTGCAGCTGGTGGCGTCATCACCGATAAGCGTACACGCCTGTCAACTGACAGCGCTGACAGGCTGACGCTCCTCCTACTCCTCCTCCTCCATGTCGTCTTTGCCTAACGCTGACTAAAAAAACGCCATTTTTTAGAGGTCCAACTGGCATTCTTTTACCACAATTTTTCAGGAAGGCCCCCTACAGGCCCTCTCTTCAAACAATTTTTCTGGAGGTCCACCTACAGGCCCTCTGTCCAAACAATTTTTCCGGAGGTCCACCTACAGGCCCTCTCTCCAAACAATTTTTCCGGAGGTCCACCTACAGGCCCTCTCTCCAAACAATTTTTCCGGAGGTCCACCTACAGGCCCTCTCTCCAGTTCCAGTTTCCAGTTTTATTTGCGCAAACTGCGTAAATTTTTTTTTGGGATAGGTGTGAAAAATAATATTACCTGCGTATCTATATTGCCCAACATTGGGTACGGTAGCAACAAGAAGACCAAACACATGCTGTCCACAGGGTTCCGCAAATTCCTGGTCCACAATGTCAAGGAGATCGAGGTTCTGTTGATGAGCAACAAGTTCTTCTGTGCAGAAATCGCCCACAACGTCTCCTCAAAGACCATTGTGGAGAGAGCGGCACAGCTCGCCATCAAAGTGACGAACTCCAACGCCAGACTGCGCAGCGAAGAGAACTAATAAATATCTCTGTGGTTATTTGTGCTAAATAAAAGTTAAATAAACAGAAAAAAAAAAAATTGATCTGTTCCTGTGCCTGATCCACCCAAGTTGAATCTGTCCCATCATGAGAAAGTCCCCCCAAGGAGTCCCCACTGTAACTTGCTTCCCATACAACTACCTCAGCCCCCGACACCTGTGTCTCGCCATTGTCCACCACCTCCTCAGACAACACTGGTAAATCCCCACTGTCAGCACACGGAGACTGCAAAAGGTCTTGCGAATTGGGGCAGAGAATGTTCTGGGGTAGCACATCAGAGAAGGGGTGACTATGGGGTTCCAGGGAGTACGTGACCACATGCAATCTCCATCTAAAAAGTCATGCCACACTTGATCGAGCTCATAATTGACAATTTTACCGGTTGATGCTAAATTTTTAAGTTGGGGTCCTGCGTCGTCATTCTAACTACATCCGGCTGTTGTCACCACCACACACGCTAGCCCAGGGGGCACTCCTCTGGCTCTTCCAGCGAAACCTCCTTCCCCCCAGCCTGCCCCCCCACCTACAGGCCCTCTCTCCAAACAATTTACGTCTTTTTCCTATCTTTCTCTCTCTCCAAACTATTTTTCCGGATAGCTGCCATATATGGTATTAAACTGAGTAGTATACATAGAACACATACCACACTTGATCTATACTGAACGTCACTTTTAAAAATACGTCATTTTCCTCTCTTTCTCTCATTTGTCTGGGTTGCAATTAAGCAGACCAAGTCTGGCTAATCTAATAGTTTCCGTGTAATTGCTCCATACTGCCCGTCTTTTTCCTCTCTTTCTCTCTCTCCAAACTATTTTTTCGGATAGGTGCCATATACGGTATTAAACTCAGAAGAATACATACCGTACCGGTTGATGCTAAAGTTTTTCCAAATCCATCCGGCTGTTGTCACCGCCACACACGCTAGCCCAGGGGGCACTCCTCTGGCTCTTACAGCTCAACCTCCTTCCCCCCAGCCTGCCCCCCACCTACAGGCCCTCTCTCCAAACAATTTACCCGGATAGGGGACGTATTAGATATTGTACTGATTTTACATTTAATTGCCTCCTGACCTGTGATAGGCAGAGCATGGACATGTCCCCTTAGCTGCAGTAGAAAAGACACTCCCCTGGCCAGAGCAAGCTCTTTTTCCTTTTCGTGGTCGAAAAATCCATTAAATATATGGTCCCAAGATAGGGGACGTATACGATTTTAAACTGAGAAGAATCGATACCACACATGCCCCACTAGGAGAATTTGGGGTAATGGTGGGATTAGGCAGCCTCAGAGGCATCTATGCATGCTGCCCCTGCTGTTTCCTGTCCATTTCCGTGGTGTTTCCATCATTTTCTGAGGTTTCCAGGTTTTCACCCAGCCTTCCCTAGGCAGAGCCTTGGTCCCCTGCAAAAATGCTCGAGTCTCCCATTGACTTCAATGGGGTTCATTATTCGAAACGAGCACCCAAGCATCGGGAAAAGTTCGACTCGAATAACGAGCACCCGAGCATTTTAGTGCTCGCTCATCTCTAGTCACAATTGTGAAGTGGAACTAAATTTATTGGATCATTTAAACTTTTTTTGTAATAATAAAACTGAAAAGTTGGACGTGCAAAATTATTCGGCCCATTTACTTTCAGTTCAGAAAACTCACTCCAGAAGTTCATTGAGGATCTCTGAATGATCCAATGTTGTCCTAAATGACTGATGAAGATAAATAGAATCCACCTGTGTGTAATCAAGTCTCCGTATAAATGCACCTGCTCTGTGATAGTCTCAGGGTTCTGTTTAAAGCACAGAGAGCATCACAGAGAGCATCATGAAGAATAAAGAACACACCAGGCAGATCTCAAACAAGGAGAAGACTGATCAGAGATGCAGCCAAGAGGCTCATGATCACTCTGGATGAACTGCAGAAATCTACAGCTGAGGTGGGAGAGTCTGTCCATAGGACAATAATCAGTCAAACACTTCAGAAATCTGGCCTTTATGGAAGAGTGGCAAGAAGAAAGCCATTTCTCAAAGATATCCATAAAAAGTCTTGTTTACAGTTTGCCACAAGTCACCTGGGAGACACATTAAACATGTGGAAGAAGGTGCTCTGGTCAGATGAAACCAAAATCGAACTTTTTGGAAACAATGCAAAACGATATGTTTGGCGTAAAAGCAACACAGCTCATCACCCTGAACACACCATCCCCACTGTCAAACATGTTGGTGGCAGCATCATGGTTTGGCCTGCTTTTCATCAGCAGGGACAGGGAAGATGGTTAAAATTGATGGGAAGATGGATGGAGCCAAATACAGGACCATTCTGGATGAAAACCTGTTGGAGTCTGCAAAAGACCTGAGACTAGGACGGAGATTTATCTTCCAACAAGACAATGATCCCAAACATAAAGCAAAATCTACAATGGAATGGTTCAAAAATAAACGTATCCAGGTCTTAGAATGGCCAAGTCAAAGTCCAGACCTGAATCCAATTGAAAATATGTGGAAAGAGCTGAAAACTGCTGTTCACATATGCTCTCCATCCAACCTCAAAGAGCTCGAGCTGTTTTGCAAGGAAGAATGGGCAAGAATTTCAGTCTCTAGATGTGCAAAACTGATAGAGACATACCCCAAGCGACTTGCAGCTGTAATCACAGCAAAAGGTGGCGCAACAAAGTAATAATGCAAGGGGGCCGAATAATTTTGCACGCCCCACTTTTCAGTTTTATTATTATAAAAAAAGTTTAAATGATCCAATAAATTTTGTTCCACTTCACAATTGTGACCCACTTGTTGTTGATTCTTCACCAAAAATTTAAAATGTTATATCTTTTTGTTTGAAGCCTGAAATGTGGCAAAAGTTTGAAAAGTTCCAGGGGGCCGAATACTTTTCGCAAGGCACTGTACATTGAATACATATAGCTGCCAGCCAAATGTAAGCTTACCAGAAAAATGTGATGTGGAGCCAGGGATGGCGTTACCCCGACGCGCGTTTCGGCGTGCCTTCGTCCGTGATCTAATATTACTTAAGCATTTAACCAGTACACAGAACTAATTGAAAACTAAATATATTACATGATCTACCCGCAAAACTCTATGGGCTGTATAACCAGCTTACACCAGTCTCCTAACGTGCCAGTGATTTTATCCTCCTACACAGGTCCATACCCATATAAAATGTGCATATAATTTTGCTCCAAATAGTTTTCCTTGTGCTGAAGTGATTTTGGAGATGCTGATCAGACAGTACAAGCAAGAGAGCTGTATTCACATGAGGCCTGGTACATTAAGCCGCACATTGACACTTTATTACCCACAAGGGTATATGCGTGTCCATAAAACCCATTCCTAGTGACAAGTAAAATACACTGCTTCTTGTGTGATCTCTTTTCTGTCCCAGTCTGGAGAAGCTCGTGACATGCTAATGATTAGCAGAAATATTCCTCTACTTGAAAGACTTCAGGTATTTGACATTAATAGATAAATGAAAAGTAATAAATGTCTGCATACAACATAAGAGCTTTCCGTACCAACTGCTCAAGTTAACTATTCCAGTGTGAGATTATTATATCATTGCATCACTGTACATTTTAAAAGTGGCAGAACCAGGGTACACCAAGTCATTATTGGCATAATTTCTTAAATTAACTCAATCATTGTCTTGTATTGTATAAATCTTGTAGGCTGATCATAGACATGATCATTTTTTCTGCAGACCTTTGGTAGATCAGGTAAACTTGGTGAGATCTGCTGACAACAGATGCTACTAAAATAAGCTGTATCTGCCACTGGACTCTCATGTCTATGGCAAGTTTTCAAGTGCCTCCTGATTAAAGAATACATAATTGTCTGATCCTCAATAGAAATTACAGTATATATTTTTCTGGTTATACCGAATATACTTTTTAATTTTTTTTCTTTTTGTTTGTTTTTTCAGATAAAAAATTCAAACATTTTCTTTGAAATATAGAATGTAAGTTACGGTTTAAAATATAATGTACTGTAAAATTGATAATGTCACATTTAACTATAATAAAAATCTCAAGAGAACATAACCAATTAAATTGGACTATTACAATGCAAGAGTGAAATACCCACTTTAAAGACCAGAACCTTTATTTACAAGGCACATTCATAACCAGTTTCAAACGTATAATTAATTTGATGCTTAGTCACAATTTTAATACAAAATAGTTAATTTTGCCTTAAAGGTCAAAGTTTTAAAAGTCTTGTCAAAAAGAATCTGAATGAGAAAATTCACAGCATCACGACTTGTTACTAACATTTGCTGCTGTGTTATATTTGTAGAACTTCAATGCACATAATAAACTGAGCTGCATAGCTCTTAGCTATTACTAAGGTAGCCTATGTATTATATATAATGTACTGAACATGTACTCAACCAAAGGGGAAAAGCATCACAAAAAATATTTAATAGATGTATTTACAATAGGTTCAATAATAATTGTCAGCATTGTGAAATACAGTAATGTGCTACCAATATATCAGACTTAAAAAATATGAAAAAAATACACACATTAATGATAGTGATATAGTAGATGCCATGACACAAGCCTTACTTGATCACTATGCGTAAGATATAAGGTAATTGAACTGAAAATGTATTACAACAAATATAAAGAGATATTCTTCTGAAATATCTCACTATATGTGTGTGGACATGGAAACTTATTCTGTGAAATTAAAATATAAATTTGTCACTACACATTGTTTTTATAGCATTCAGATCACCAACATATGGGGTAAACTATAGTTAGGGTTGAAATAAGTCAATATTGCTTTTAGTGATTTCCAGTGATTTTAATGTAACTAGAGATTACTAGTGTGATTGTATTGACCAGGTTGAAAACACGTCAGGGTGATGCCTATATCACCTGACCATTTAATAGTGCATAGTTTGCTTGATTGGCAGGTTAACAAAAGAATTTGAGCAAATTCAAAAAGATATTAAGAGTTTTTTTTCTAAATTTTTATATGAAAATAATTTAGCATGGCTAGAGACTTTAGAATTGGCTAATTTCTTAAAAGATGAACCTTTATAAGCAAAGCTCCCTGTCCCCCATGCTGCCAAAGCATCTCAAAAGAGTTTTGAGACAACCCCTGGGCTGCATCTGCAAGAGCCGTCACCCAGCTTGTTAACTTCTCTCACACTGGCAGGAGAAAGCTCCCAGCCTTGGAGCGGCTTGCTGTAACACTTGCGCAAATTTTTAATTGTTTAGTTTAAGAATTGTGTTTTGACCGCAAGGGGATTTTGGCTGAGGCTCAAGAAGTGATAATGATATTTTGCTGCCAAAAACGTCTGCCGAGCTTTCCCTATGTTAATGTGCACTTTCAAGAAGCTCCAATTAACTGCATCAGCACTCTTGTGGAGAACCAGAGACAGCAGAGGACTTGTCTTATGCTACAGACAAAAAAAGATTGTAAAAAAAAGTTGAAGAATGGAGTCAGGCAAACACAAGCTTCATTACATCTATAGAGGACATCTAATACAAGTAATGAGGAAGAGTAGTAGATACATTGTACTTGAAGTCTTTCTTGATTGTACTTTCACATAAGAAAGTGGCATACAACGTGCTCACTGACTTGTGTAGCATTAAATGTGTATATTAACATGAGAGGCTTATCTTTTTTTTATCCCCATCCTATTGATGGTGAAGTCACAGACAGTTATACAAATGATACACGTGAGAATCTAGGGAGGAGGCTTAGCCTTCGGGCTAGAAAAATCACAGTGTGATGTCTGGGTATATGAAATAAACAGTGTGGCTGTGTCCTAAAGTCATGATGTGCTGCCTGTCTCATGCCGCGCTCCATCCAGTAATAATTTCTTTTCCTAAACATACCAGACCTATAGAGCTGCTAAGAATGATATATCGTGATATTGCTCTTAGCACAGATAGAAGGTTTGGCAATGATATGCCTGGTTAGTAAGTGACCTATGCAAATCAGTAAAATATGAAAATATATTCTATTGCTGGAAAGTGTTTTCAAGGTGGAAAATGTCAAAATACAAATTAATTTAATGTTAAAAATATGTTTGCTGACATGTATGCATTTCAGTAAAAGTACTTAAAAAATATGTTTTTAAACCACCTGCACATCATAAGGATGTGAAGGTAACACCACAGCACTTGTTTCATGCTTGAAATGAACTTTTATTATTGCACTTTTATATTAAATTCAATCAGATCAAGATGAAATAATTATATTTTCTATAATAATGCTCATGATACAGAACGTTTCTGTGAACGGACTATTGTGTAGGCTATATGGACCTACAGTGCCTTGAGAAAGTATTCGGCTCCCTGGAACTTTTCAAACTTTTGCCACATTTCAGGCTTCAAACAAAAAGATATAACATTTTAAATTTTTGGTGAAGAATTAACAACAAGTGGGTCACAAATGTGAAGTAGAACCAAATTTATTGGATCATTTAAACTTTTTTTTGTAATAATAAAACTGAAAAGTGGGGCGTGCAAAATTATTCGACCCATTTACTTTCAGTTCTGAAAACTGACTCCAGAAGTTCATTGAGGATCTCTGAATGATCCAATGTTGTCCTAAATGACTGATGAAGATCAATAGAATCCACCTGTGTGTAATCAAGTCTCCGTATAAATGCACCTGCTCTGTGATAGTCTCAGGGTTCTGTTTAAAGCACAGAGAGCATCATGAAGACCAAAGAACACACCAGGCAGGTCCGCGATACTGTTGTGGAGAAGTTTAAAGCCGGATTTGGATACCAAAAGATTTTCCAAGCTTTAAACATCCCAAGGAGCACTGTGCAAGCAATCATATTGAAATGGAAGGAGTATCAGACCACTGCAAGTCTACCAAGACCCGGCCATCCCTCTAAACTTTCATCTCAAACAAGGAGAAGACTGATCAGAGATGCAGCCAGGAGGCCCATGATCACTCTGAATGAACTACAGAGATCTACAGCTGAGGTGGGAGAGTCTGTCCATAGGACAACAATCAATCCAACACTTCACAAATCTGGCCTTTATGGAAGAGTGGCAAGAAGAAAGCCATTTCTCAAAGATATCCATAAAACGTCTCGTTTACAGTTTGCCACAAGCCACCTGGGAGACACACCAAACATGTGGAAGAAGGTGCTCTGGTCAGATGAAACCAAAATCGAACTTTTTGGAAACAATGCAAAACTATATGTTTGGCATAAAAGCAACACAGCTTATCACCCTGAACACACCATCCCCACTGTCAAACATGGTGGTGGCAGCATCATGGTTTGGCCTGCTTTTCATCAGCAGGGACAGGGAAGATGGTTAAAATTGATGGGAAGATGGATGGAGCCAAATACAGGACCATTCTGGATGAAAACCTGTTGGAGTCTGCAAAAGACCTGAGACTAGGACAGAGTTTTATCTTCCAACAAGACAATGATCCCAAACATAAAGCAAAATCTACAATGGAATGGTTCAAAAATAAACATATCCAGGTCTTAGAATGGCCAAGTCAAAGTCCAGACCTGAATCCAATTGAAAATATGTGGAAAGAGCTGAAAACTGCTGTTCACATATGCTCTCCATCCAACCTCAAAGAGCTCGAGCTGTTTTGCAAGGAAGAATGGGCAAGAATTACAGTCTCTAGATGTGCAAAACTGATAGAGACATACCCCAAACAACTTGCAGCTGTAATCGCAGCAAAAGGTGGCGCAACAAAGTATTAGTGCAAGGGGGCTGAATAATTTTGCATGCCCCACTTTTCAGTTTTATTATTACAAAAAACTTTATATGATCCAATAAATTTTGTTCCACTTCACAATTGTGACCCACTTGTTGATTCTTCACCAAAAATTTAAAATATTATATCTTTTTGTTTGAAGCCTGAAATGTGGCAAAAGGTTGAAAAGTTCCAGGGGGCCAAATACTTTCGCAAGGCACTGTATATAATAATATAGAGAAAAAAAAAACAAAAATTATAGTTCAATAATTGTTAATTAATATAAGAAAGGGATCTCTCTCTCTCAGGGGGTTGAACTCACGAATCTTCCGACACACAGGGGGTTTTAACGTCCAAAATGGTGCTTTATTTTCGCTCCTTAGCACCAACACACATGAAAAACATGCAAATAAACACCTGCCCGTCTGGGCTGTACCTAATACATGTGTAGTCTCTATCTTACCTTTAGAGTGCCGTTCACACACGGTATTAGATGCGGCTTCCTCAGCCGTACAGTCCAGCAGCCTCCTGGCTGTGACCTCACCAGCACCTTTGGGGGGAGATGGTCCAGTAGTCCTCCTGACTCTGACTGTGTGACCCTCTATCCATAGGCGTCACTGGGCCCCCCAAACTTCAGGCTATACTAAGCCTTGTGGCCCCTCAGCCCTCCTGGCTGAGACCATGCAGAGCCTCTGCAGGCTCCAACCTCTCAGGCTTCCTCAGCCTTTCTCTCTCACAGGCTTCATCAGCCTTGTGGCCCCCCAGCCCTCCTGGCTGGGACCACACAGGCCCTCTCCAGGTCTGTTCCCTGGGGCCCTCTCCCTCTCACATACACAGATGGTCGTTTTATCCCTCCGTGATTACAATAGCAGGCCTCACCTGCAATCTCCTCAGCTAACTGCAATACCCGTAGTGGAAGGGTGTGGACTGGAAGACTCCACTACCAACCTGTCTCCCAGTCCAAGAAATCCTGCCCGTGTCACTTTAAACAAAATCTCCAGCAAACTGAACAACGAGTGAGATACACACGCCTTCCAGAACTTATACTGTACACATCACCACAATATAAGATGCACTGCATCTTATAAAGGGAAAAGTAGAGCACCACTGGCAGGGGGGCCCATAAGCAAGGGGGGCCCCCCTGCCAGTGGTGCTCTACTTTTCCCTTTATAAGATGCAGTGCAGGAGGAGGGGGAGTGAAGCGCTGGTAGCGCCCACTTTCTACTAACCTCATGGAGGTGGGGCTGTGGAGGACTTTGGTTCAACCTCCGTAGTGGGTAGAATGTAGTGGCCAGAAGGAGGTCTGTGACATCACTGGTCACATGCTCCTTCATGGTCACATGACAAGCCCCGACTGCAGGAGCTTGTGGAAGGAGGAGGGGCTGTGTGTGCCGGCCAGCAGCCCAGTGAGGAAGGACTACACAGGACCTGGACTACACAGAGCTTCATGGTGAGCAGGCGAGGGGCATCATATGGAGATATGAAGGGGCAGGTGGAGCACTCAGGGGAAGTGGGGTTCAAGTGGAATGGAGTCTGGGGCAATTACAGGGGTTAATAGTACAGATCTCAGTGTATTCTTGGGGCCATGGGGGTGCTTTATGGGGTGTAAATCTGTAAGGGGGGCATGTGTTGTATTCTGGGGGACATGGGGCTTTATGGGGTGTAAATCTGTGAGGGGGGGAATATGGTGTATTCTGGGGGACATGGGGGGGCTTTATGGGGTGTATATCTGTGGAGGGACTGAAGGGAGGGGTGTGATGATATTTAGCCTATAGGTTGTGATGAGCGAACTTCTGTTTTCAAGTTTGGCGTACAAGGTTCGGGTTATCTAAGAATTCCATTATGGATTCCGTTACGACGGACTATAAATTACAGTCCTTGGTAGAGGAATCCATAACGGAATTCTTAGATAACCCGAACCTTGTACCCCAAACTTGAAAACAGAAGTTCGCTCAGCATTACGTATATGCACATGGACGCAAAAAATGGCGGTGTGAGGGCAGTTTAAGTAACAGTCGTTAGACGCCCATTTTTATAACCAATTAAAGTCTGAGGCTGGTCACATGTTTCTTTAACGGCCAAAGAATAGCGGCTGTTAGAAAGTAGGACATGTCGTGGGATTAGGTGTTTTGTTATTTTTGGGCGGAATTAGAGGCGTGGCCTAGTACAAAAAAATTTGCTGCACGCACATAGTGTCCCTCTTTCCAATTTCCTCTTTTCAAAAGTTGGGAGGTGTGCTGCTGGGTCCTGACTGCCTGCAGCGTCAAGAGTCTGAAGGGGGTCTGATTGGGGGTCTGAAGGGTCTGACTGGGGGTCTAGAGAGGTCTAATGGGGTTTGGAGTTCTGATTGGGGGTCAAATATGGGAGTTTGGGGGTCTATTGGGGGTCAGATATGGGGTTTGGAGGTCTAATAGGGGTCTTATATGGGGGTCTGGAGATGGGGGGGCCTCATCTGGGGTTTGATATGGGGATCTGATCTGAAAGGTAAGGGGGTATTGTTTTTCTGTGTGGTACCAGTATTTTCAGGGGGACTGTTTCTGCAGTATAGTATTGGGGGGACAGGATGGGGTGTTGAGAAGGTGAGAGGATGATGGAAAAGTAGGAAAGTAAATTGACTGCTTGTTACACTCGGCAGAGACGAGGCGCGGCTGAAAGAAATCACTATGAAGTCACTGGATGTAAGAGGTGGCGGTGTATTCTTCTGTATGCTCTGTAGTGCTGTATGTAATGTTTTTCAAGTATGTCTTTAAAGGGGTTGTCCGTTTTGTTTTTTGTACGAGTGCTGCCTTCTCTGCACTGTTTACTGCTCATCCCTGCAAATGCTACGGCGAGCAAGTAAACAGAGCAGAGAAAGCAGCTCTAATATGAGCGCTGCCCTCTTTTCAAACAGCTGATCGTCGGGGGTGCCGGAAGACCCTGGCCGATCTGATATTGATGACCTATCCTGAGGATATCAGTAGTAAAAAGAGGACAACCCCATTAACAGTAGGATGGAGGGCCTTTAGCTACACCCCTGCTGTTAGTATAGATGAGAATGCAGAATCCATCCACATAACAATGTACGAAGGACCTGCCAATTTATCTGAGGGGCTGTTTGTCCCACTGGTGTCCATAACTGCATAATGGAATTAAAGGCCAAAGCAAATATTTCAGTATGTATAGTAAACTGTCAAATTTAAATTACCATAGAATGGCTCAAAGGATAAATGAAACGCATTAGACCAAAGCTACCCTCCAGAAGTACTTGATAGAGAATCGTTTGGTGTAATAAGCATGAACCAATCAAAGACAAGTGACAAATCGCTCGTTTACCATCCATTGTGATCGTTCAGCATGCTAAAAAATTATTGCTCTTCATTAATAGATCGATTCATATAATATTGAGTCGTCTACTCGATAACAATCTCATACATGCCTTTTGAGTAAGCATCTGTCCCCTATCTTTACATGTAATAACCAGGAACGATTTAAAAGCGAACAAGTAACAACCACAAGTACAAGCAATTATCTATGTGTATAATAAGTAGAGTTGAGCGAATCCTAAAAGATTCGGGGGTTCGGAATTCGGCCCGAATCCCACCGCGGGATTCGTGGGTTCGGGCCGAATCACAAATCCCATTAAAGTCTATGGGAGACCCGAATATTTTTGCAGGGGCCAAAGGTTCTGCACAGTCAAGTTTGCCCCAACATGTGAAAACCTCAGAAAAAGATGGAAACACCTTGGAAATGGATAGGAAACACCAGGGGCAGCATGTAGGGATGCCTCTGAGGCTCCCTAATTGCACCATTTTTTCTAAATCTGGCCAATAGTCTGGTGATGACCCCAAGGCAATTTTCAGGGACACGGTAATGGTGACCCACTTAAAAATGCTGCCTGACAACCTGGCGGTGAACCCCTGATTGTCTGTCTTTCAATAAGATTGCAGTGTAAAGCATGGTGGTGAGCCTCAGTAATAAGATTGCAGTGTAAAGCATGGCGGTGAGCCTCAGTATGACTTTTTAGATGGAGATTGCATGTGGTCACGAACTCCCTGGAACCCCACAGTCACCCCTTCTCTGATGTGCTACCCCAGAACATTCTCGGCCCCAATTCGCCAGACCTTTTGCAGTCTCAGTGTGCTGACAGTGGGGATTTACCAGTGTTGTCTGAGGAGGTGGTGGACAATGGCGAGACACAGGTGTCGGGGGGGGGGGGGGGGGGGGGCGGTGAGCCACTTAAAAATGCTGCCTGACAACCTGGCGGTGAACCCTGATTGTCTGTCTTTCAATAAGATTGCAGTGTAAAGCATGGTGGTGAGCCTCAGTAATAAGATGGCAGTGTAAAGCATGGCGGTGAGCCTCAGTATGACTTTTTAGATGGAGATTGCATGTGGTCACGTACTCCCGGGAACCCCACAGTCACCCCTTCTCTGATGTGCTACCCCAGAACATTCTCTGCCCCAATTCGCAAGACCTTTTGCAGTCTCATTGTGCTGACAGTGGGGATTTACCAGTGTTGTCTGAGGTGGTGGTGGACAATGGCGAGACACAGGTGTCGGGGGGGAGGGAGGTGAGCCACTTAAAAATGCTGCCTGACAACCTGGCGGTGAACCCCTGATTGTCTGTCTTTCAATAAGATTGCAGTGTAAAGCATGGTGGTGAGCCTCAGTAATAAAATTGCAGTGTAAAGCATGGTGGTGAGCCTCAGTATGACTTTTTAGATGGAGATTGCATGTGGTCATGTACTCCCTGGAACCCCATAGTCACCCCTTCTCTGATGCGCTACCCCAGAACATTCTCTGCCCCAATTCGCAAGACCTTTTGCAGTCTTCGTGTGCTGACAGTGGGGATTTACCAGTGTTGTCTGAGGAGGTGGTGGACAATGGCGAGACACAGGTGTCGGGGGGTGAGGTAGTTGTATGGGAAGCAAGTTACAGTGGGGACTCCTTGGGGGGACTTTCTCATGATGGGACAGATTCAACTTGGGTGGATCAGGCACAGGAACAGATCAATTTTAAGTGTGAGGCAACATCAGCACTACAACCACTTGGGAGAGGCAGTGGGCATTGTGTTTAGAAAGGCTGATGGGCTTCCGTCAGCACTGTGTGTATAGAACCCCATGGCCTTTCATAAAAAATTTGGTTACAAAGCCGCATGACTCCTGAAAAATTGATATTAGAAAGACGGATGACTTTCCTGAAAAATTGTTATTAGAAAGACGGATGACTTTCCTGAAAAATTGTTATTAGAAAGACGGATGACTTTCCTGAAAAATTGTTATTGGAAAGACGGATGACTTTCCTGAAAAATTGTTAGTAGAAAGCGCGACGACTTTCCTGAAAAATTGTTGCATATGCAACTCAGATGAAGAGGAGGAGGAAAGCAAGCAATTTAGGAGGTAGCCTGAGGTGGGGATGAGAACTGGGGGGGATATCCATGACCTGTTCATCTTGATGAACGTGAGGATGTCGGCTTTGTCGGTGGACAGGCGCGTCCGTTTGTCCGTAATGATACCCCCGGCGGCACTAAAAACCCTTTCAGACAGTACACTTGCAGCAGGGCAGGCAAGCACCTCAAGAGCGTACTGCGCAAGTTCTGGCCACCTGTCCAGCTTGGCCAGCCAGTAATTATATGGCGTGGAGTTATCGGTCAGGACGTTGGTCAGGTCCGCGACATACTCCCTCACCATCTTGCGGTACTGTTCCGCCCTGCTCTGCCTGCCCTGTGGCTGTGTCGTACTCTCTTGCTGGGGTTTAAGAAACTTGGCAAAAGCATGGAATAGTGTACCCCTGCCCTTGGCGCCTACACTGACTTTCCCCCTACTCTCCTCTCCAACTTCGGCCACTGCAGTCCGCCCCCTGTTGCTCGACTGGTCTGGAAAGGCCTGTAGCAGTTTCTGAACCAGGGCCTTGTGGTAGAAAGTGACTCGGGTGCTCCTTTCCTCTACGGGTATTAGTTCGGCAAAGGTGTCCTTGTAGCGTGGGTCAATGAGGGTGTACACCCAATAGTCATTGGTGGACAGTATCCTCTTGACCCGGGGATCACGACAAAGACAGCCAAGCATAAATTGTGCCATGTGCCCTACTGTGCCAACATGCAAGCCTTCAGCCTTCTCACTTAGCGGACTCTCCATCTCCTCCTCCCCCCCTTCCTCCGACCCCAATTCATCCTCCTCAGTCCATACCCGCTCAACAGGTAGCATGGAATCACCCCCTGATGCATGGTGCCCAAGAGTTTCTTCCTCCTCCTCAGCCGCCTCCTTCTCCTCAGTTCCGCGCTGCGAAACTGAAAACAGGGTGCTTTCAATGTCACTGTCTTCCCCCACCTCCTGTGACACTGCTGAATTCTCAGATCTTAGCTTCCGCAAGGAGTTCTGGATGAGGCACAACAGAGGGATGGTGACACTGATGATGTGTGCATCACCACTAACCATCTCTGTTGCCTCCTCAAAGGGACCTAAGACCTGGAAGATGCCAGCCATCCACGTCCACTCCTCAGCATAGACATGAGGAAGCTGACTGGCCTGACTACCACCTCGGGGGATCAGCTGGCAGTCTACAACTGCCCTGCGTTGTTGGTACACCCTGGCTAGCATGTGTAACGTCGAATTCCAACGCGTGGGAACGTCACACAGCAGCCGGTGAACAGGGAGTTGTAGCCGCCCTTGCACAGTCCTGAGGGTCGCGGCATCGGTGGTGGACTTGCGAAAATGGGCGCATATGCGCCGCACCTTGGTGAGCAACTCACTCAACTGGGGGTAGGTCTTGAGGAACCGCTGGACCACCAAGTTGAGCACGTGGGCCATGCAGGGCACGTGAGTCAGCCCACCAAGATGCAGAGCCGCCACCAGATTACGCTCATTATCGCAGACCACCATTCCTGGCTGAAGGTTCAGCGGCGCCAACCACGCATTGGTCTGCCCCCTGATGCCCTGTAAGAGCTCTTCAGCCATGTGCCTCTTATCCCCCAGGCTCAGCAGTTTCAGGACTGCCTGCTGCCGCTTCCCTACCACAGTGCTGAAACTGCTGTCCATCGAGGAAGCGAGACTTGACGATTGGGGCATCACTGCCACTTTGGAGGAGGAGGAGGTGGTGGAGGAGGAGGTGGAGGGATAATGTGCCGGAGACACACAGACGGAACTATGTCCCGCAATTCGTGGTGTGGGTAGCACATGTGCAGCCCCACGATCGGTCTCTGACCCAGCCTCCACCAGATTGACCCAATGTGCCGCGAGGGAGATGTAATGTCCCTGGCCACCGGTACTCGTCCACGTATCTGTGGTCATGTGGACTTTACCACAAACCGCGTTTTTGAGAGCATGGGCGATGTTCTCAGACACATGCCGGTGCAGGGCAGGGACGGCACATCGGGCAAAATAGTGTCGGCTGGGGACAGAGTAACGGGGGGATGCCGCCTCCATAAAGTTGCGGAAGGATTCTGTATCCACAATCCTGTACGGCAACATTTCCAAAATAATCAGCTTGGCGATTTGCACATTTAGAGCTTGCGCATGGGGGTGGGTGGCTGCGTACTTGCGCTTGCGTTCAAATGTCTGCGGTAGAGACAGTTGAACGCCGCACTGGGACACCTGAGTGGAGGAGAGGGAGGGAGATGGAGCTGAAGGGGTCCTTTCGGGGCTGGAGGCTGCAACGTCCTGGCTTGGACGAGACACAGTTGCTGGACTAACTGTGTCAACGTCACCACCAACTGACAGAAGTGCAAACCATTTGGTGGGGTGTTTTCACTCCAAATGTTTGCGCAGGCTACTAGTGGTCAGGTTGTTGCGTTTTGAACCCCTGCTCATTGACATGTGGCACAGCTTGCACACCGCCAAACGAGGATTGGCCTCATCATCCTTAAAGTACTCCCAAACTAAGGAGTGGCGCATAGTATGGGCTGGAGCGTGACCTGTAGGAGCACTTGGTGAAGTAGTGACTCGGCCCCGGCTTCTCCCTCGTCGCTGCCCTCTGGCTCTCTCAACAGCTTGTGGAGCTGATGTCGCCTCACAGTCTGAACCACTGCCTCCAGTTGCCTGATCCACCCAAGTAGGATCTGTCCCCTCATCATCCCCCAGGTCTTCCTCAGACTCCACAGTGACGTCCCTGACAACTACCTCCGACAACAGTGTCTCGTCGTCATCTTCCACCACCTCCTCAGACGCCACTGCTAACTCCCCACTCTCATAACCCGGAGACAGCAAAAGGTCCTGAGAATCAGGGCATAGCAGCTCGTCTGCTGGCACATCAGGGAAGTGGTGGCTGAAGAGTTCCATGGATAAATCTTGTCCGTGGGACATACCCCTAGAGGGTTCTGGCTGGGGAGAAGGAGGGCGAGTTGGAGGACAGACACCCTGGCTCAGAGAAGTCGACTGGCTGGATGAGGGGGCAGACGAAACGTGGCTGGACGTGCTCTCTGCAATCCACTGAACCACCTCATGTTGTTGTTTGGGGTCTGTCAGAGTTGTAGGACGCTTCCCTACCAACTTCTGGAGTCGACCATGCACCCTGACCTTACGTGTTTCCACTGTACCCACAGCAGCCGGGACTGAGTCACCACGCACACCACGGTCATCACCGCTGACCACAGCACCACCACGATTCCCACCTCTCCCAGCTCTTCCCCCTCTCCCCCTGACTCTGGGGTTTTCCATGTGCACAGTAGCAGTATTATATTATTATAATTGTCAAGGATCAATACGGTATCTATACGCTGTTAGGTATATGGCACCCTGATGAGATGTACCATCTATGAAAGCTCACTCAGAATAAACGCACTATATAGAAAGATATTTTGCTGCAATTCTTTTCAGACCTATCCAAAAAAATTTATTATACGCACTTTTCGCAACTGAAACGCAAAACCACAGAGCAATACGGTATCTATACGCTGTTCGGTATATGGCACCCTGATGGGATGTATTCCGTATTCACTGCACCGTCTATGACAGCTGAGCTCACTCAGATTAAATGCACTATATAGTTAAATATGCTGGTGCAATTCTTTTCAGACCTATCCCAAAAAAAAAAATATGCGCACTTTGCACAACTTAAACGCAAAACCACAGAGCAATACAGTATCTATACGCTGTTAGGTATATGGCACCCTGATGAGATGTACCGTCTATGACAGCTGAGCTCACTCAGAATAAACGCACTATATAGAAAGATATTTTGCTGCAATTCTTTTCAGACCTATCCCAAAAAAAATTATGCGCACTTTGCGCAACTTAAACGCAAAACCACAGAGCAATACGGTATCTATACGCTGTTCGGTATATGGCACCCTGATGAGATGTATTCCATATTCACAGCACCGTCTATGACAGCTGAGCTCACTCAGATTAAATGCACTATATAGTTAAATATGCTGGTGCAATTCTTTTCAGACCTATCCCAAAAAAAAATATGCGCACTTTGCACAACTTAAACTCAAAACCACAGAGCAATACGGTATCTATACGCTGTTCGGTATATGGCACCCTGATGAGATGTACCGTCTATGACAGCTGAGCTCACTCAGAATAAACGCACTATATAGAAAGATATTTTGCTGCAATTCTTTTCAGACCTATCCCAAAAAAAAATTATGCGCACTTTGCGCAACTTAAACGCAAAACCACAGAGCAATACGGTATCTATACGCTGTTCGGTATATGGCACCCTGATGAGATGTATTCCATATTCACAGCACCGTCTATGACAGCTGAGCTCACTCAGATTAAATGCACTATATAGTTAAATATGCTGGTGCAATTCTTTTCAGACCTATCAAAAAAAAAAATATGCGCACTTTGCACAACTTAAACGCAAAACCACAAAGCAATACGGTATCTATACGCTGTTAGGTATATGGCACCCTGATGAGATGTACCGTCTATGACAGCTGAGCTCACTCAGAATAAACGCACTATATAGAAAGATATTTTGCTGCAATTCTTTTCAGACCTATCCCAAAAAAAAATTATGCGCACTTTGCGCAACTTAAACGCAAAACCACAGAGCAATACGGTATCTATACGCTGTTCGGTATATGGCACCCTGATGAGATGTATTCCATATTCACAGCACCGTCTATGACAGCTGAGCTCACTCAGATTAAATGCACTATATAGTTAAATATGCTGGTGCAATTCTTTTCAGACCTATCCCAAAAAAAAAAATATGCGCACTTTGCACAACTTAAACTCAAAACCACAGAGCAATACGGTATCTATACGCTGTTTGGTATATGGCACCCTGATGAGATGTACCGTCTATGACAGCTGAGCTCACTCAGAATAAACGCACTATATAGAAAGATATTTTGCTGCAATTCTTTTCAGACCTATCCCAAAAAAAAATTATGCGCACTTTGCGCAACTTAAACGCAAAACCACAGAGCAATACGGTATCTATACGCTGTTCGGTATATGGCACCCTGATGAGATGTATTCCATATTCACAGCACCGTCTATGACAGCTGAGCTCACTCAGATTAAATGCACTATATAGTTAAATATGCTGGTGCAATTCTTTTCAGACCTATCCAAAAAAAAAATATGCGCACTTTGCACAACTTAAACGCAAAACCACAAAGCAATACGGTATCTATACGCTGTTAGGTATATGGCACCCTGATGAGATGTACCGTCTATGACAGCTGAGCTCACTCAGAATAAACGCACTATATAAAAAGATATTTTGCTGTAATTCTTTTCAGACCTATCCTATCATGCACAGGAATATATCTGTTTAAGATATGTATAGTTTGTGCCTGTGTACCAGCTCTGCACACAAAGGCTGACAGCATACACTGTAGTTTCCTTCAGAGAATCAATTGCTTTTTAACAGACTGTTGTGGCTTTCTTTTCCTACACAGAATACAGGCTGATAGTATATACTGTTTTTCAGAGTAAAGATAGTCTTTAAAAAGACTTTTCTTGCTTCCTAACTCCTAAGTTCTAACTGCCTGCTGCACACACTACACGAGCTAACTCTCCTATGTCTTGTCCGGTCCCCTTCCCAATGCAGAATGAGGCTGAGACTGCAGATCCTAGACTCCCTACCATAGGTCAATTTCGGTCACATGTCACTGCCAGCCAATCAGTGCTGGGGAGACATAGGGGCTGTTACATCACAGCAGGCGTTCCCACAGGCTTACCTTTGCTGCTGATTGGCTGAAAAAAACGGGCATTTCACTCGGGCAGTGACGCATGGATAGTCACGAGTCCGCGCTGCCTCGTGATGCCGAGCCGAAGCGGGCAATATTCGAGCGAATCCCGAATCTTGGCGCTTCGGCTTGCTCATCACTAATAATAAGCAAAATTTTCAATGTTAGCAATTCACTACATCTTCAATCGTTTATCGTGATCTGTATGACATCTGCTAGTGTAATAGTACCTTATATGAGGTAAAGCATAGCCATGTACAGTGGAAGTGTAATGATAGTTGTTAATTACCTGAGCAATGGAGCAGTAGCGTGTAGGCATCTGCAGAGGGTTACTGACTAGTCTGTAAAATAGGTCAGTGTGCTGAAGGAGGTGACATTCCATTACTTGCCCAACGTTATAAGGATTTGCTATTTAAGTGGTTCTCTACCTGCAGTACGAAACCCTAAGGGATACAATCGGACTGTCCTAGCATCCAGCTATGTTTCATTGGTGGTCGCTAAGGCCTCTCAACATTCAACTGTATAACGGTCCTGAGGAAAGAGATACAGTTGAATGCTGCAGCAGGACACAGCAGTTGACATCTCCCTGCTGCACCCTTCTCTCTTATAGGCTACAGGCCAACTGGCCTTCAACCAGTCTGAATCCAGCACAAGCAGTGCGATGACATCATCATCATCGTGACTGCGAGAACTGTGTTTGTTATTTTATTTTGGCACCTTTGGGCAGAACTATTCGGCCACTATAGGGAGGTCTTAATTATTACTGGGAAGCACTATAAGGACACTAGAGCTACTGGCAGCCCTATAAGGGGCATCTCTTCTACTGGGACAAATTATGGGAGCTTTATTACTACTGGGGACACGATAAGGCCATTTTGGTGGGCTCTTCTACTACTGAGGGCATTATTCTTATTGGGCACACTGTAATGGCACTATTAATGGGGCTTTTAGAAGCACTATGCACCCTGTCACAGTATCGGCTTAGCACAATTATTTGGGACACTATGTTTATGTTTAAGGCACTATTTTCTGGGCACAATTATTTTTGAGGGCACTGTATGGCAGTAATTATTGAAGAGGTACTATATGAGTGTTACTAGTACTTTCAGTGGAACTACCAGTTTTGGGGGTGGAAGGATGGGGCGTTCAGAAGAGAATGATGGAAAAGTAGGAAACTAACATGTCTGTGTGGCAAACTTTGCAAAGGTGAGACATGGCTGAAAGAAGTCATCATGGTGATCTAGTCTGAATGGAGAAGATGAGGAAAGAGAGCATCTATATCAGAGGAGACATCACTGGATATAAAAGGTATGAAATGCTGTATTATCCTGTATGTTTGGTAGCGCCAAATATAATTTAAAAAGCATTAGTTATCCATCATGGGTCTTAATGTGGTGTCTCTCATTTTGACAGGAATATTAGTGATGCATACTGCTCTAGTCCTTCAAATCTTAAGGACCTGTTGACAGTGGCTTAGAATGGATCCTATAACAGCAACATGAGGCTAGCCTAATTTCATTTTTTTCATTTAAATTTATCACTGTTCACTCCCTTAGATGTACTTGGTTCAAACTACTTGTCACTAGGGGGTACATTGCATGTTAAGTTGAGAACCACTGCGCACGTCTGTTCAATATGTGGTATTAGAAATATTATAAGCTAGGGGATACCATTTTAGTAAAAAGAAATTGCTATACTTGTTTCTTCTTTGTTTCTTCCTAATCATTTTTCTTCTTCTTCTTTGTGTTAACAATATTACTAATAGTCGTCATCATAATTCTATTCAGTTGACAACATTGGTAGATTAATTGTAACCCTTAATGCTATTTGCTATTAGATATGCATTTATCCCTTTTTTAAATGTTGACCTGATGTTTGCATTACTACCTCCTGGGATAGGATATTCCATACTTTTATTACATAATGATATTGGTTGTTCACAAGACTGCAGAAGTGGACTTCACCTGGGTACAAACGTTTAAGATACTTACAGGAGGGCTGAATTGTATAACAAACATACGGTCAGAAGAATAATTTTATGAAGCATGTATCAACAACATGGGTAGATAGCAAATATACAGAACTGAAACTCACGATAGATGACGGGTACCAAATGATGATGGTAAAAGGATGATTGACATGTCAGTCAGGTAGTGACAGAGACAGATGATGATAAACAAGAATCACAAACAGACAATAA
>ONZH01001093.1:0-431289 GCA_900303285.1 Rhinella marina | reverse complement strand
GGTTATAGATGAGATGTGGTAGAGGGGATGAGAGTTATGAGATGTGGTAGAGGGTTATGTGAGAGGTAGAGGGGTGAGATGGTAGAGGGTTATAAGAGGGTTATAGATGAGATGTGGTAGAGGTTTAGATGGATTAGAGGGTTTATGTATGTTAGAATGTATGATGAGATGTTGGGTATAGATAGATTAGATGGTAGAGGGTTATATGAGATGTGGTAGAGGGTTATAGTGAGATGTGGTAGAGGGTTGATGAGATATGAGGATGTAGAAGGGTTTATAGATGAATGTGGTAGAGGGTTATAGATGAGATGTGGTAGGAGGTTAATAGATGAGATGTGGTAGAGGCAGTGGGGTAGCTACCGGGGGGCAGGGGGGGCGACGGCTCCGGCCCAGTGACTCAAGGGGGCCCAGCAAGGATGAGGTTACCTACCATAAGGCGAATACAAGTGAGCGCTTCCATTATGGAAGCGCTCACTTGTATTTAGGGACCCCCATCAGACCTCAGATCAGCCCACCCAGCCACATAAGATAAAATAAAAAATCTACTTACTGTTCTGCGCTGCGGCTGCCCTCCGGTCCGCGCTCTGCTCTCTTCCCTGGCGGCGCGCACTATGACCTGACGCTGTGTGTGCGCGGGCCAGGGAAGAGAGCGGAGCGTGGACCGGAGGGCAGCCGCAGCGCAGAACAGGTAAGAAAGGTTTTTTATTTTTATCTTATGTGGCTGGGTGGGCTGATCTGAGGTCTGATGGGGCACAATACGCTGATCTGAGGGTCTGATGGGGGCACAATATGCAGATCTGAGGTTTGATGGGGCACAATACGCTGATCTGAGGTCTGATGGGGGCACATTAAGCTGATCTGAGGTCTGATGGGGGCACAATACGCTGATCTGAGGTCTGATGGGGGCACATTAAGCTGATCTGAGGTCTGATGGGGGCACGATACGCTGATCTGAGGTCTGATGGGGGCACAATACGCTGATCTGAGGTCTGATGGGGGCACAATACACTGATCTGAGGTCTGATGGGGGGCACAATAGGCTGATCTGAGGTTTGATGGGGCACAATACGCTGATCTGAGGTCTGATGGGGGCACATTAAGCTGATCTGAGGTCTGATGGGGGCACAATACGCTGATCTGAGGTCTGATGGGGGCACAATATGCAGATCTGAGGTTTGATGGGGCACAATACGCTGATCTGAGTCTGATGGGGGCACATTAAGCTGATCTGAGGTCTGATGGGGGCACGGTACGCTGATCTGAGGTCTGATGGGGGCACAATACGCTGATCTGAGGTCTGATGGGGGCACAATAGGCTGATCTGAGGTTTGATGGGGCACAATAGGCTGATCTGAGGTCTGATGGGGGCACAATATGCTGATCTGAGGTCTGATGGGCGCACAGTAGGCTGATCTGAGGTCTGATGGGGCACAATATGCTAATCTGAGGTCTGATGGGGGCACAATACGCTGATCTGAGGTCTGATGGGGGCACAATACGCTGATCTGAGGTCTGATGGGGGCACAATACGCTGATATGAGGTCTAATGGGGGCACATTCGGCTGATCTGAGGTCTGATGGGGGCACAATATGCTGATCTGAGGTCTGATGGGGCACAATATGCTGATCTGAGGTCTGATGGGGCACAATACACAGATCTGAGGTCTGATGGGGACACAGTACGCTGATCTGAGGTCTGGATGGGGGCACAATATGCTGATCTGAGGTCTGATGGGGCACAATACACTGGATCTGAGGTCTGATGGGGACACAGTACGCTGATGTGAGGTCTGATGGGGGCACATTCTGCTGATGTGAGGTCTGATGGGAGCACAATATGCTGATCTGAGGTCTGATGGGGCACAATACAACTGATCTGAGGTCTGATGGGGACACAGTACGCTGATGTGAGGTCTGATGGGGGCACATTCTGCTGATGTGAGGTCTGATGGGAGCACAATATGATGATCTGAGGTCTGATGGGGGCACAATACGCTGATCTGAGGTCTGATGGGGACACAGTATGCTGATCTGAGGTCTGATGGGGGCACATTCTGCTGATCTGAGGTCTGATGGGGGGCACAATACGCTGATCTGAGGTCTGATGGGGGGCACAATTAAGCTAATCTGAGGTCTGATGGGGGCACAATACGCTGATCTGAGGTCTGATGGGGCACAATACGCTGATCTGAGGTCTAATGGGGCACAATACGCTGATCTAAGGTCTGATGGGGCACAATACGCTGATCTGAGGTCTGATGGGGGCACATTAAGCTGATCTGAGGTCTGATGGGGGCAGGGGAGTGATGTAAAAACTGGGGACACGTTTCCTTTAACATAGGAGTCCCCTTGTTTTTTACTCCTATTACTCCTATATTGTACTGCATTATGTGGTAGAGTATTTAGACTAGGGTATGTAGAAAGTCTATTGTACTGTACTTAGCAGCATAGACGATCTTGCAGTTTATACAGTCATCTTTCTAATACAATATTATAACCACAACTAGTAGTATGTGCCTGTGAAGTTGGAAATGTGCGTTTGGGAAGCCAATAAGTGGGGGGCCCACTCAAGTATGTTTCGCACCCCCTGTGCTGAACCTCTAGCTACGCCTCTGGGTAGAGGGTTATAGATGAGATGTGGTAGAGGGTTATAGATGAGATGTGGTAGAGGGTTATAGATGAGATGTGGTAGAGGGTTATAAATGAGATGTGGTAGAGGGTTATAAATGAAATGTGGTAGAGGGTTATAGATGAGATGAGGTAGAGGGTTATAGATGAGATGTGGTAGAGGGTTATAGATGAGATGTGGTAGAAGGTTATAGATGAGACGTGGTAGAGGGTTATAGATGAGACGTGGTAGAGGGTTATAGATGAGATGTGGTAGAGGGTTATAAATGAGATGTGGTAGAGGTTATAAATGAGATGTGGTAGAGGGTAATGGATGAAATGTGGTAGAGGGTTATAGATGAGATGGAGGTAGAGGGTTATAGATGAGATATGGTAGAGGGTTATAGATGAGATGTGGTAGAGGGTTATAGATGAGATGTGGTAGAGGGTTATAGATGAGATGTGGTAGAGGGTTATAGATGAGATGTGGTAGAGGGTTATAGATGAGATGTGGTAGAGGGTTATAGATGAGATATGGTAGAGGGTTATAGATGAAATATGGTACAGGGTTATAGATGAGATATGGTAGAGGGTAATGGATGAGATGTGGTAGAGGGTTATAGATGAGATAAGGTAGAGGGTTATAGATGAGATGTGGTAGAGGGTTATAGATGAGATGTGGTAGAGGGTTATAGATGAGATATGGTAGAGGGTTATAGATGAGATGTGGTAGAGGGTTATAGATGAGATGTGGTAGAGGGTTATAGATGAGATGTGTAGAGGGTTATAGATGAGATATGGCAGAGGGTTATAGATGAGATGTGGTAGAGGGTTATAGATGAGATATGGTATAGATGAGATGGGTTAATAGAGGATGTGGTAGATGAGATGAGATATGGTAGAGGGTTATAGATGAGATGTGGTAGAGGGTTATAGATGAGATATGATGAGATGGTAAAGATAATAGATGATGATGAGATGTGTGGTAGAGGGTTATAGATGAGATGTGGTAGAGGGTTATAGATGAGATGTGGTAGAGGGTTATAGATGAGATGTGGTAGAGGGTTATAGATGAGATGTGGTAGAGGGTTATAGATGAGATGTGGTAGAGGGTTATAGATGAGATGTGTAGAGGGTATAGATAGATGTGGTATAGATGAGATGTGGTAGAGGGTTATAGATGAGATGTGGTAGAGGGTTATAGATGAGATGTGGTAGAGGGTTATAGATGAGATATGGTAGAGGGTTATAGATGAGATGTGGTAGAGGGTTATAGATGAGATATGGTAGAGGGTAATGGATGAAATGTGGTAGAGGGTTATAGATGAGATGTGGTAGAGGGTTATGAGATGAGAGTAGAGGGATAGATGAGATGTGGTAGAGGGTTATAGATGAGATGTGGTAGAGGGTAGTAGAATAGATGAGATGTGGTAGAGGGTTATAGATGAGATGTGGTAGAGGGTTATAGAATGAGAGAGTGTGTAGAGGGTTATAGATGAGATGTGTGGTAGAGGGTTATAGATGAGATGTGGTCAGGGTATAGATGAGATGTGGTAGAGGGTTATAGATGAGATGTGGTAGAGGGTTATAGATGAAATGTGGTACAGGGTTATAGATGAGATGTGGTAGAGGGTTATAGATGAGATGTGGTAGAGGGTTATAGATGAATGTGGTAGAGGGTTATAGATAGATGTGGTAGAGGGTTATAGATGAGATGTGGTAGAGGGTTGTAAATGAGATATGGTAGAGGGTTATAGATGAGATGTGGTAGAGGGTTATAGATGAGATGTGGTAGAGGGTTATAGATGAGATGTGGTAGAGGATTATAGATGAGATGTGGTACAGGGTTATAGATGAGATGTGGTAGAGGATTATGGATGACATATGGTAGAGGGTTATATATAAAATAAGGCAGTGAATTATGCATGAGTTATGTTAGAGGAAATTGATATAATAATTTCAGAAGAAGGGTTTAAAACAGTTTCCAGACAGGTTATGTATTACTGATTGCCTAATACTATTTAAAACAAGCAAATAGTCCATCAGGAATCTTCCTTTATAATATTCCTACTTTTTTTTTGAAAATTTGCTAACGCTTGGAGGCCCTGGTATACATTCGTCATTGGGGCCAAAGTGCTTATAGTTATGTAAACAATGAATTGTCCTGGCTTAGGACGAGGAGCTATGGAGGCATGGATTGCTGCCACAATGAAGTCACTTTTCATTTGTAGCCCATAATACTCATTGCACTGTACATCCCAGCTGAACCTGAAAAACCCAAGAATAACAGAGACAAGCGCCTACTCTGAACTGAATTTTACACTAGAGTTTATCTACTTAAAAGGATACGCTTCATCTTTCATCACGTGTTGTGTTCGTACTCATCTATCAAAAAGTACCAAGGGTGTTAGGAAAATTGCTGTTCTTCTTGCGGAATGGTCAATGTTGGGAAACATGTGGTTTCATCTGTGCGGGGTAATCAATTGATTAGTCAAAGCTGAGTAAGTTCTCCAAAAATTGCTCTGGAAAATGTAAACTTATCAGCTGGCTCACCTGCCCTGTGATCATCTATGCTATTGTTTGATGGAAAACACACACTAGTAATTATGATGACTACGATGAGCAAAGAAATGATCACATGTGATGCCGCTACGTCAACCGGGTGCGAACGCTTGTTTGGTAGAACTTCAAAGATATTGAAGAAAAGTTATACCCTCTCATATATTACAGGGCACCCCTTGCTGGGCTGCACTCAGGGGTGTAACTACCATAGCGACAGACCATGCCCAGGGCAAGAGGGGGCCCAGTCTTAGTTGGGATCATCTCCTCTTCTACTGGAGGTGAAAACTTGGTCAGGACTCTACCCTCTAAAGGAACAACTTTTACCAAATGAGGCAGTGGAAATATGGCCCAAGGGTCATTGAAAAGGGTTTAGGCAGAAACCCTTCTGTCCTGTGTGGGGGCCTGGTTTGATCCTTGCTATGGGGCCCTTACTTTGCTATGTACGCCGCTGGCTGCACTATTCTTTTAACAACCGCACTATGGGGGCATTTCCCCTCAGACATATATAAACACATTTTTGTTGGTTTTATTTTCTCTGAATCTTTTTTTTTTTTTTTAAATATTTATCTTTTAGATTTAGGGCATATGAACCACTCCAGTTCAAATGGGTGCTACAGCCTGGCACCTGATGCTTGCATCTTCCATGAATTTTAATATTAATTGCATGGCAGCTTGTTATACATTGTTATGCCATATATTAGTTATACATCATATAACAGTGTTGTTATATTATTTTATGTTTTTTTTTTAAATTGGACACTGTGTGTATTAATGTATGATGGTGATGCACTGTATAATTTTTGCTGTATTTTTTGGGCACCATACAGTGTGACACCCATAATTAGCCGTTAAAGGGTATGGTTACTTGTGCACTTTATGACAGTATCCCTATACGGGGAACATCAATTGAAGGTACCATGCAACATAAGGCAAGATCTGATGGTTCCATCTGCCAGAAAGTCTCAAGAGAGGACACGGGAGGTAACTTATAATGTTGTGATCCAGTTTGACCCTAACCTTGTTCTTGAGCCTTTGGAGGTAATTTTTTAAAATATTAAATTGTACTAATTTTGAGCTAAAAATATATTTTTTAAATTGGTCTTTATTAGGCTACTTTCACACTAGCGTTTTATTTTTCCGCTATTGACTTCTGTCATAGGGGCTCAATACCGGAAAAAAACGCTTCAGTTTTGCCCCCATTCATTGTCAATGGGGATAAAACTGAACTGAAGATAACGGAATGCTCCTAAAAGCATTCCGTTCAGTTCTCTTCAGTCTCCAGACCGGAGAGCAAGCCGCAACATGCTGCGGTTTGCTCTCCGGTCTGGGCATTCGCACCAAGACGGATCCGGAATGACTCCCAATGCAAGTCAATGGGGACGGATCCGTTTGGTGTGACACAATAGTAAAGGGATCCGTCCTCCATTGACTTTCAACGGAGTTCATGACGGATTCGTCCCTTTACCTTTTCCCTGTCGGCTCCCTCCTCCCTCCAGCAGGTGGCGCTGTGGTGAAACGTACCACTGTGTGTGCCGTCTTCCTCCTCGTCGCTGGGACAGGTCGGGAGCTGCAGGGAAAGGTAAGTTTAACCCCCCCCCCTCCTCCTCAACACAGTGTCTTACATGTGTGGGGCCAGAGTGCACCCTTCACCCGCCGGATCCGTGCTGCTGCAAGTGTGAAAGAGGCCTTACACATATGGAGCTCTTTTTTCTGTACAGAGCTGAGATGCTCTAATAGAGGGATCTGAATTGTCTCTCTGTTCTGTTAGCCAGCTAATCAGACGGGCTCCTTATCTCTTCTTCTCTGTTATTAACACTCATTATAGCTCAATCCTTATCTTAATGATAAGAATGTGGCTTATATAAGTGTTTATGACCTCTTAGTAGTTTAGAGATAAGAGTAATTAGATGACGGGCACAAAGTGAAAGTACCAGTCACCCAGCTAGACAAAGAGTTAACCTTTTGTGAAGGGTGAAGGCTGGGTGAAAACCTGGAAACATCAGAAAATGATGGAAACACCACGGAAATGGACAGGAAACAGCAGGGGCAGCATGCATGGATGCCTCTGAGGCTGCCTAATCCCACCATTACCCCAAATTCTCCTGCAACAGCCTGGTGGTTACCCTCATGGCAATTGTGCTCACCCAGACCAAGAAAGGCGAGGCACATACCCATCACTTGTTAGGGAAGCACCCAGCTAGCCTAGGTGCAAAGAAAAATTGTTTAGAGAGAGAGAGGCCTGTAGGTGGACCTCCGGAAAAATTGTTTGGAGAGAGGGCCTGTAGGTGGACCTCCAGAAAAATTGTTTAGAGAGAGGGCCTGTAGGTGGACCTCCGGAAAAATTGTTTGGAGAGAGGGCCTGTAGGTGGATCTCCGGAAAAATTGTTTACAGAGAGGGCCTGTAGGTGGACCTCCGGAAAAAATTGTGGTAAAAGAGTGCCAGTTGGACCTCTAAAAAAATGGCGTTTTTTGGGTCAGCGTTAGGCAAAGACGACAAGGAGGAGGAGGAGTAGGAGGAGTAGAGAAGAGGAATCGGATACATAAGTAATGTTAATCTTTAGCTGCTTTCCCCCGGAGGAGATTTGAATTCCGGTGAAATCCAGGCTTTGTTCATTTTAATAAGCGTCAGCCTGTCAGCGCTGTCAGTTGACAGGCGTGTACGCTTATCGGTGATGACGCCACCAGCTTCACTGAATACCCGCTCTGACAACACGCTAATAGCAGGGCAGGCCAGCACCTCCAAGGCGTACAGTGCCAGTTCAGGCCACGTGTCCAGCTTTGAAACCCAGTAGTTGTATGGAGCAGAGTGATCGCTACGGACGTTGGTATGGTCAGCTAGGTACTCCCTCACCATCTTTCTGTACAGCTCCCCCCTACTCTGCCTAGACTGGGGACAGGTGACAGTGTCTTGCTGGGGTGACATAAAACTGGCAAAGGCCTTGGAGAGCGTTCCCCTGCCAGTGCTGGACAAGCTGCCTGCTCGCCTCCTCTCCCCCGCTACTTGGCCCACAGAACCATGCCCTCTGCCACTAGCGGCGTCAGATGGGAAGAATTGTTTCAGCTTGTGCACCAGGGCCTGTTGATATCTATTCACTCTCAGACTCCTTTCCTCTGCAGGGATGAGAGTGGAAAGGTTCTTCTTGTACCGTGGGTCCAGGAGAGTGAACACCCAGTAATCGGTGTTTGAAAAAATTCTTCTAACGCGAGGGTCACGGGATAGGCAGCCTAACATGAGTCTGCCATTTGCGCCAGAGTCCCAACACGCAAGAATTCCCTCTCCTCACTGGCCTGACTCTCCATTTCCTCCTCCTCCTCCAAGTCCTCCTCTTCAGCCCATACACGCTCAAGAGTTAAGAAGGACTGAGCACTGGTACCCTCTTCTGTCTCGCCGACATTCTCCTCCTCTTCCTCCTCATCCTCATCCCCCTCCTCCGATATGTGCTGAGAAACAGACCAGAGGGTACTCTGGCTATCAAGCGACATATCTTCCTCCACCGTCTCTTGTGACAAGCGCAAAGCATCGGACTTCATGCTGAGCAGTGAGTTTTTCAACAGGCAAAACAGCGGGATGGTGAGGCTGATAATGGCGGCATCGCCGCTGACCATCTGTGTTGACTCCTCAAAGTTGCTCAACACCTGGCAGATATCAGACATCCACGTCCACTCCTCATTGTAGACTTGAGGAATCTGAGTGACCTGACTACCAGTTCTGATGGAAGTTGACATCTGGCAGTCTACAATCGCTCTGCGCTGCTGGTAAACTCTGGATAACATGTTTAATGTCGAATTCCATCTTGTGGGCACGTCGCACAACAGTCGGTGAGCGGGCAGTTGTAGGCGGAGCTGCGCTGCCCTGAGAGTGGCAGCATCTGTGGTCGACTTGCGGAAATGCGCACAGATGCGGCGCACCTTGGTGAGCAAATCAGACAGATTGGAGTATGTCTTGAGGAACCGCTGAACTATTAGATTGAACACGTGGGCCAGGCATGGCACATGTGTCAGTCTGCCAAGTTGCAGAGCCGCCACCAGGTTCCGCCCGTTGTCACACACAACCATGCCTGGCTTGAGGTTCAGCGGTGCCAGCCACAGATCGGTCTGCGCCGTGATGCCCTGTAATAGTTCTTGGGCTGTGTGCCTTTTGTCACCTAAGCTCAGCAGTTTGAGCACCGCCTGCTGGCGCTTAGCCACAGCACTGCTGCTGCGCCTAGAGCTACCGACTGAAGGCACCATGCCCACAGATGGTAATTCGGAGGAGGAGGTGGAGGAGAAGGAGGCATAGTACGTCTGAGAGACCGTGACCGAGGTAGGCCCCGCAATCCTCGGTGTGGGCAGTACATGAGCGGCCCCAGGGTCAGACTCGGTCCCAGCCTCCACCAAGTTAACCCAATGTGCCGTCAGTGAGATATAGTGTCCCTGCCCGGCAGCACTTGTCCACGTGTCCGTGGTTAGGTGGACCTTCTCAGAAACAGCGTTGGTCAGGGCACGGATGATGTTCTGTGTAGGGATGGGACGGCACATCGGGAAAAATAGTGGCGGCTGGGGACCGAATACCGAGGGGCAGCCACCGCCATGAGATTGTGAAAGGCCTCGGTCTCTACCAGCCTATAGGGCAGCATCTCCAGGCTCAGCAATTTGGAGATGTGGATGTTGAGGGCTTGGGCATGTGGGTGGGTGGAACTGTATTTCCTCTTGCTCTCCAGCGTCTGCTGTAAAGACAGCTGAACGCTGTGCTGGGACACATTGGTGGACACTGTGGAGGATCATGGAGGCGAAGGTGTGGTTTTCCGGCGGGAGGCGCTCGTGCCGGGGTCCTGGGCAGGGAGTTGACTAGCAGAGGCAGCAAGTGACACAGGGGAAGGAGCAGTGGTGTGACCCACAGGAGGTGAACGGCTTTGGTTCCATTGAGTGGGGTGTTTAGCACTCATATGCCTGCGCATGCTGGTGGTGGTTAGGCTAGTAGTGGTGGCACCCCTGCTGATCCTGGTGTGGCACAGGTTGCACACCACAGTCCGTCGGTCATCCTCACTTTCTTTAAAGAACCTCCAGACTTGCGAACATCTAGGCCTCGCCACGGGAATTTCACTACGTGAAACAGTTGCTGCTGATGCACCAGCTCTGGCCCTGCTTCTCCCTCTGGCCACACCACTGCCTCTTCCAACCTGTTCTGGTGCAGCACTCGCCTCCGCCTCAGAAGCACTGTCTTCACTCGGCTTATCAACTCAGCTTGGGTCAGTCACCTTGTCATCCTCTGATTCCTCAGTCTGCTCCCCCCTCGGACTTCCTGCCCTGACAACAACTTCACCACTGTCTGACAACCGTGTCTCCTCATCGTCCGACACCTCTTTACACACTTCTTTCACTAAGTCAACATTGTCATCATCATCATCACCCACAGACTGCGACAGTTGGAAAACTTGGGCATCGGGAAAGAGGTCAGCAGCAACCTGAGAAGTGGTTTGTGACTCTGGGAAGGGTCCAGAAAACAGTTCCTCAGAGTATGCCAGATCGCATTCCAAATTTTCCTGGGAGGGGGCAGACTGGGGGGAAGGAGGTTGAGGTGGAGGAGCCAGAGGAGTGCTCTCTTGGGTAACGTGGGTGGACTGCGTGGAAGACTAACTGGTGGACAAATTACTTGAAGCATTGTCCGCAATCCACGACATCAGCTGTTCGCACTGTTGTGGTTTCAACAGTCCTCTGCCACGTGTCCCTGTAAGTTGAGACATGAAGCTAGGGAGTGTAGCTCTGCGGCGTTCCCCTGCTCCCTCATCAGCAGGTACTGTCTCACCCTGCCCAGGACCACGGCCTCTGCCCCCTGCAGTAATTGAATGCCCACGCCCACGCCCTCGTCCTCGACCCTTAGCCCTGGGGTTCAACATTTTCTGTATATAAGTGTATTATATAAAAAAAATAAATAAATGGGCCTGCTGTACTGAAACCCACAAACTTGTTCAATCTGAACAAGAAAATATATAGGTGGATAAGTTAGAGCAAAATTACGTATGTTATTACATACCGTGCAGCATGGAGCAATTACACTGAAACTATTAGATTAGGCAGACTTGGTCTGCTTAAGTGCAACCCAGACAAATGTCGCACAGAGATTTTTGTAATGTAGCTGTATCAGTGAGAGCAAAAGACCTTTTTTAATTAAGTGACGTACAGAATGTGTCACCTGGACAGAAAATACGGATTGTGGTTTGTGGTGACTGGACAGCTGAACTGTGACACACAGAATGGTTCCACACAGCTGTATGAAATGGATTTGTATCACTGAGATAAAACAACAAAAAAACTCTTTTTTTATTTTTATTTTTGTTTTTTTGTTTTTGTTTTTTTGTATTTTTTTTTTTAACGTGACGTGCAGAAACTATCAGAGAGCAAACTCAGCCCCTGCTGACTGTGGCTATTTTTACTGCAACCCAGACAAATGTCGCACAGAGATTTTTGTAATGTAGCTGTATCAGTGAGAGCAAAAGACCTTTTTTAATTACGTGACGTACAGTATAGGTCACCTGGACAGAAAATACGGATTGTGGTTTGTATATAGGTGGATAAGTTAGAGCTAAATTACGTATGTTATTACGCACCGTGCAGTATGGAGGAATTACACTGAAACTATTAGATTAGGCAGACTTGGTCTGCTTAATTGCAACCCAGACAAATGTCGCACAGAGATTTTTGTAATGTAGCTGTATCAGTGACAGCAAAAGACCTTTTTTAATTACGTGACGTACAGTATAGGTCACCTGGACAGAAAATACGGATTGTGGTTTGTATATAGGTGGATAAGTTAGAGCTAAATTACCTATGTTATTATGTACCATGCAGTATGGAGCAATTACACTGAAACTATTAGATTAGGCAGACTTGGTCTGCTTAATTGCAACCCAGACAAATGTCGCACAGAGATTTTTGTAATGTAGCTGTATCAGTGAGAGCAAAAGACCTTTTTTAATTAAGTGACGTACAGAATAGGTCACCTGGACAGAAAATACGGATTGTGGTTTGTAGTGACTGGACAGCTGAACTGTGACACACCGAATGGTTCCACACAGCTGTATGAAATGGATTTGTATCACTGAGATAAAACAACAAAAAAACTCTTTTTTTTTATATATATTTTTTTTCATATTTTTTTTTTTATATATATATTTTTTTTAACGTGACGTGCAGAAACTATTAGAGAGCAAACTCAGCCCCTGCTGACTGTGGCTATTTTGACTGCAACCCAGACAAATGTTGAACAGAGATTTTTCTAATGTAGCTGTATCAGTGAAAGCAAAAGACCGTATTTGATTACGTGACGTACAGTATGGGTCACCTGTACAGAAAATACGGATTGTGGTTTGTGGTGAGTGGACAGCTGAACTGTGACACACAGAATGGTTCCACACTGCTGTATGAAATGGATTTGTATCACTGAGATAAAACAATAAAAAAAAGGGTTATATATGGCGATAACTGCACTACTAGTGCCAGCCAGCCCAGCCAGGAGACAAAAAAAATGTCTTGTAGCCCTTAGAAGGGCTGTTGGGTTCTTTTCAGATCACTCCTGCCTAACAGAGAACTAAATGCAGGCCCTAACACTCTCCCTGAAACGCAGCAGCTCTGTCCCTAACGACATCCAGACAGCATCTGAGCCGAGCACCGCGGGCAGTCACTAGTATATTCCAGGGTCACCTGATCAGGCCAGCCAACCCCTGCTATCGACATGTAAGGGCCCCACGTGATGCTGGGTGTACCGCAGAGTCTCCTGGCTTGTGATTGGCTGAGTTTATAGGCGCCAAAAATTCAAAATGTGGTAGATGCCATTTCCTCGAGCATGGCGAGATACTCGTCCGAGCAGCGAGCACTTACGAGTACCGTAATACTCGAACGATCACCAAGCTCGGGCGAGCATGCTCGCTCATCTCTAGATATAACTTGTTTGCCGCAACGCTGTTTGCCTCCTGACTAATAGCACATGAATCTCAAGCCAGATACTCTTTTTATAATGATGGTACAACATACATAAGATAGTAAGATAGGCCAAAAAAAGAGACATAAGTACATACAGTTCAGCCTATTATCTTGCAAAGTGTCTGTACATTGTTCGCCTATTAAGAACGAAAAGGATTGTATATCCTAAAAAGGTAAAAAAAGGCCAAATTTGCATTTTCTACATTTTCTTCTTCCCAGTCTGCAGCTTTTACTGGACTATGGAGATGAGAAGGAATGACACCAGAAGTTTAATAAAAAATTGTACATTTCCTAGAGATGTCCTTGGATTTTTCCACCAGAGTCCTCCGTCTTCCCTCCAGCTATCTGGTGTTGTTTTACACATTCCTCACAGAGATTGCAATGCAAGGATCTTGTGAAACATCTCTGTAGGATGCCTCGGATTATCAAACACAGACGTAAGCCCAAATAAATTCCAATGAGTGGGGGTAATGTGGTATGAATGAGAGGAAAAGGCTTGTATCTGCAATTTGCATAATTGTTTTGTTTTATTTTTCAGTGATGGAACTGGGGCCAAAATCTACAATGGACAAGTTGATTTTTACTTGTGATTGATTTCAATTCTCAATGATAAGAAACATTGCTGGTCCAGGTCCTCGTGTTCTAGATAAACTTTTTGTAATGATTGGAAGAGGGGGATTAATTTTATGAGATATTACTGAGGAACACAGGAGCACCAAAGATAACCCCAGAAGTCTTGGTCACATAAACACCAAAGATGAGCCCAGAAACTATGAATCCATGAAAAATCAAGATGGGACCAAAAGGGAAGACATCAAATAGGAGACCGGAAAGCATAAATACATAGATGGACAACAAAATGAGATCAGAAACCAGGAATACATGAACACCAAACATGGGTCCAGACGATAGGAAAACATAAACACCGAAGATGAGGCAAGAGGTCAAGAATGTATGGATGCGGAAGATGACAGCAAAAGAAAAGTACACATCATCTGTATACGCTAAAAACAGGACCAAAGGCCAACAAAAAAGATTGGAACAAGGACCCAGAAGTACATGACATTGAATATGAGACCAAGAGCCAGTAATACATGTATACTAGAAGATTGGAGCACATGAATGCTGATAGGACCATACAACCAAGAATAAAAGAAACCCTAACTTGGAATCAGAACCCAGAGACAACAGAAAACAAAGTTGGGATGGAAGCTAGGAGCACATAGACAATAAGACCAGAAGCCTTGAGCACATGAACAATAAGACCAGAAACCTGGAGCACATGGACAATAAGACCAGAAGCCTGGAGCACATGGACAATAAGACCAGAACCAGGAGCACATGGACAATAAGACCAGAACCAGGAGCACATGGACAATAAATATAAGACCAAGAGCCAGAGACCAGAGACACATGGACACAATAGCAATGGACAATAAGACCAGAAGCCAGGAGCACAATGGACAATAAGACCAGAACCAGGAGCACATGGACAATAAGACCAGAACCTGGAGCACATGGACAATAAGACCAGAACCAGGAGCACATGACATGGAATCAGGAGATGGACAATGGAAACCAAGAACCAGAAGCACATGGACAATAAGACCAGAACCAGGAGCACATGGACAACATACAATATAAGACCAGAACCAGAGCACATGGACAATAAATATATAAGACCAGACAGAACCAGAGCACATGGACAATAAGACCAAGAAGAACCAGGAGCACATGGACAATAAATATAAGACCAGAAGCCAGGAGCACATGGACAATAAGACCAGAACCAGGAGCACATGGACAATAAATATAAGACCAGAAGCCAGGAGCACATGGACATAAGACCAGAACCAGGATACATGGCATAACAGGAGACCAGAACCAGGAGACATGGACAATAAGACCAGGAACCAGGAGCACATGGACAATAAATATAAGACCAGAAAGCCATAGACCAGAGCAACATGGACAATGACAAATATAGACCCCAGAAAGCACATGGACACATAATAAGAAGAACCAGAACCAGAGACAAGGACAATAAGACCAGCATGGACATAGACCAGACAGGAGCACATGGACAATAAGACCAGACCAGAACAATCAGGAGCACATGGACAATAAGACCAGGACCAGGAGTACATGGACATGGACAATAAGACCAGAACCAGGAGCACATGGACAATAAGACCAGAACAGAGACACACATAAGAGCACATGGACAATAAATATAGCAGAAGACCAGAGAGCATGGACATGGAACAGAAATAATAGACCAGACAGGACAATGGACAATAAGACCAGAACAGGAGACATGGACAATAAGAAGGACCGAGGAGATGGAGCACATAAGACCCAAGAGACATGGATACAGAGGAGCACATGGACAATCAGACCAGGAGACATGGACAATAGAAGACCAGGAGCACATGGACAAAATAAGCACAACCAGAAACCAGGAGCATGGACAATCAGAGCACATGGACAATAAATATAAGACCAGAAGCTAGGAACACATGGACACCAAAGATAAAGCCTGAAACCAGTAGCACACCTGAAGATGGGCGTAGAAGTTAAGAGGCAAAGCTAATTGTAGCAATTGTCACCATTTCTTACAGTGTTCCCTCAAACCTCCCCTCCAATTACTAGAAAACCCTCTTAATATTTCTTTTCGTTTCTGTGCCCTTTCCTTCTTCCCTTTTTTAACATTAAAATGAATCTCAAATAACTGTGAAAGATAACATAGATTTATCTATGACGCTTAAAAGAAAACAAAAAATATCTTATCACTATATAATATGGGAAGAGACCCCTAAATAAATAATTCAGGCATACAATCTACTTGAAGGGGCCTGACACACAAAGATCTAGGGGTGAAAAGCATATATACGCACCCTGATCAAGTGTCCTGCCCTAAATAGCGTATCCAAGTAGTGGATGGTCTAAAGCACATACAACACCTCGCCTAGAGCGACCACTTAGGTATTGAGACACAGCAGAAAATTGTGCAGAGCTGCCTGTGCTCAGGTCAAAGTGTATTGTGCATAAAAGAGCCCAAACAAAATCACATCATGGACAAATGGGGTATGTAGTAAGGAGCAGTAGCGCTCGTGTAAATACCTCCAATATTTACATTCCCCAATATCCAATTAGAGAAAAAAGAAAGACCACCTAGCGCTATGAAAACATTTGTGACTGTACAATGACAGCCATGTCCAGCCCTCTTGCTTAATCCCTAACGCTCAACGTGTTTCCCTATAGTCACGGTTCATCAGGAGCTATGGGAAAACCCACAGGAAACAAATACAGGACAAACAAACACAAATACACCAACCGCCTCTGATGGTGAGGCGTTGGCGTCGGCGCTAGAAAGGCCTGATTGTGTCTGATCTGTTACAAATTTCAAGTCCGGATTCTGCCCTGAAAATCTGCAACATTGTACAGTAAAATACACCCAAATTGGACATCAAAATCTCATTTGTAGCCAATTGAAGGAGATGTTGCACATTTTAAAAGTTTTGCAATGGAAAGGGTGAATTTTTGCAACAAATCGACAGTAGAAGCCACATGTAACTTAGATTTTGCTGTGGATTTGCTGCAGATTGTTGTGGATTTGCAGCATCATCAGCTTCTGATATTTTGCCTCCATGTCATAGTGGCAAATCAGCCCAGTTCTGCAGTGATGCATTCCCCGTTCTGCTAATTTCTGAGCATATGATAAAGCAACACCTAGCTTCAGCATCAGACTACATCAGTTTTTTTTGTAGTCTGTAACTATGGAGACACATGATGCTGTATAGGAGATGTACAAAACAGTAGCAAATTTTTAAACAAAAATATTGTTTAAAGTTGCTTTTTTTTTTTTAAATTTCAGATGCAGTGGAGAAATTAAAAGCATTGCCGAGGTCTTTACACTCCTTACTTTTGCAGGATGAGAGCAGGGAAGGCGCTACATTTACTTTCTACCATATTTCAGTGAATTATTTATTTTACATTGATTTTCTATTTAATGCTGATTGCCAGGTACTGTGTGTTATAAGAGGGTACAGTACAGATCTGTCCATCGCTGCTATATGTAGTGACGAAACATTCCAGGATCCGACTGCGGTTAAATACAACCATATGTTCCCCAGAAATCAGGCCTTATACATACGGTATAAACAGAGAGAACATTGTGTATAATTATTTCTCACTAACTGTTTCACCTTCGAGGGAGTGCAGATCTACACTGTGATGTTATACGAGTAAATCAAGTCAGATCTCATCTTCAGTCATCGAGCACTGGACTATCCACACGTGTACAGCCGAATATCCCAGAATTTTGTAGTTTCAGATATTTCACACTGGGTGGTCGGTCCTTAATGGGGTTATCTGGTTTCCATATATTGATGGTCTATCCTCAGGATGGGTCATCAATATCAGATGGGTGGAGGTCCTGGAGATAACACAGTGGGTGGAGCTGAAAAACAGAAAGCTCATTGTGTAGTGATTGTGCAGCATTCAAGTGAATGGGAGCTGAGTTGCAGTACCTCTGCACAGCCACTACATGGTGGATGGCGCTGTCTGCTTCTGGCTCCGTCTGCTGTTTAAGGGCCCATTTACATGGAAATGCTCTACCTTTTTTGGGTGGCCGTGGATTGTAAATATAACCATGATGTGCTGTCCGCATATTTTGCTGCCCCATTGGAAATGAATGGGTCTGCACCCGTTCCAGAAGGGATGTGGACCCAGAAATATGGTTGCGTGAATGGACCCTAATTGCCTGTGGCTCCTGAGTGCAGATGGGGGCCCCAGGAGTTGGACGCAGACAGATCTGATATTGATGATCTGAGGATAGGTCATCCATAGCTAGACACTGCGCTCCTGTATACATACTGTATATTGATAACTCACCACCAGTATTCATATTACATCCATACATTTTGAATTTTTCATTATTCAAACCTGGTCATGTGACCTCAAGCCTGACCAGCGGCCCAGAGCTTGTACTAATGTGTAAACCCAAGGTCAGTCTCTCCTGTGTGGCTGACTTCCTGTGAACTACAGGGATGACATCATCACCAATCAAATCCCTCATGGCAGCTCTTAGGCCCCTCCCAACTCTCTATCTTCCTCTGTATATCCCTGTATTCTGTTGGAAGATATCATCTCTAGGTGAATATATACAGTAATTAGCTGCAGTTATATAAACCTCCTGACTCCCACTGCCCGTCTGTACCATCTAAGTGTGCTGACTCTCCAGTGAAGTTCTATGACATGTAGGTCTCCCTACCTTCTGCATGTAACAGGAGAGAGAGATGACAGGGCTAGACAGGTGCAAGCTGCATCACTTCGGAAAACATGGAGACCTGCAGTGTGAGGGGACAGCAGTTTTGTGTCATGGCTGCCCTTACACAGTTCAATGTGGTGAGACTCTGCTCCCTCTATCTCTGCGAAAGTCAGACATGATGGGGAATGTAGGATTCATTAGGAAAACGATATCTGAAGGGAGAAAGAATCAAGATGTCTGACAACCCACAAGTTACACATCAAATAAAACAGCTATATACAAGGCATACACAACAGCGTTGATCTTATTCTTTAATAATCATATATTCTGCACCATATAGGCAAAGAAAAAAATCCTGGAGTGACTCTTTAGGAAATCAGGTCATGTCACCAAAAAGATCCATGGAAGACCTGCAAGGGAAACCTTAGACAGGGGTAGACACTGAAGGCAAAGGGCACTTGTGCAAGAAGTGAGTTATACTGTTTCATATTTAGACAGTGTAAATTTAAAGACAGATTGAATATGTGCCAGTTTTATCACAGGGGTCCAGGCTGGTGCAATGTTGGTGCAATTTTGGCACAGTATCTGCAAGGGTGTGGTATGTTCCGCCCCTGAGGAACACAAATTAAAGGGGGATTTTTCTGGGACTTTGGACTCTTGGATCCTGGTCACAGTGACTTGTCTATACATGTGGCTGTGCTGGGTACAGTAGACCAGTCCCATTCAAACTCCTACCATTTAGACATTTATGGTTTATCCTAAGGATAAAAACCCCAGAAATGTATGCTGTGGGTTACTAATGCCACAGAGATCAAGATGACCTTTTTGGTGTTTTGTCTGCTTGTGAAGATTATACGCCATGATAAGTCCCAAGGAATAATATATTGTTTGCATTGCAAATTGGTTTGACTTACAATACCACTAGGTAAGTGGCACTGGACTAGCATCCAGGTAACAATTGAAATCGCCACCTAGTGGTCATAATGTTTGCAATGGAAATTCTGGCAGTATGATGCGCTGGGCAGTGGAACCACTCTCTGAACTGATTTGACTTGTGCCAATGCTAAGGGTGTGGGACCTGACAGTCCCTTTGTTTTCACGTTTTAACACTATACAGGGATCTTGACTTTGATGTATGGCAACCACCAGGTTTCTACCTCCTGGTGTAGTCTCTATTTTGTTGACGGGTCAAGAGACAAAGTTTGGGAGCACCATGGGGTCAAGCAAAACCATAGTCAGGGACAGGCCCGAGATCACAGTGAGCAAAGTATGTGCAATCTGATAAAAAAAATCTGAGGTCAGGGTGGGGAGCTTAGGGTCAGTATGGATATCAGGCACAGGTCAGGTCCGGCAGTGAAGGGTCAAGTCCAGGAAACAGGCAAAAGTCAGTACACAAGCAAACAGCACACCTTTGCAAGATACTAGGAGAATAGAACCTATTGCTCAGGCACCCTCCCACAGGAGAAGATGCCTTAAGTACCTCAAGGTGGCCAGCCATTGGTTCTGACCCTCCAATAGCTAGAGGGAACATGTGCAAACCCCAAAGACGGTGCAAGAGAGACGTAGCCGTAGCTGTGTGAAGGGACAGGAAATGTATGAGGGAAATCTATGCCTTGCATCAAGCTAAATGTGAAATCACTTTTATTACCTCTCTGGTGTTGAAATGATTTGGTTGGAGCAGCTGGTTCATGTTATCTCGCTATCTTTAGTGATTATTGCCTCTGAACCTTACACGGAATGTGCAGCTTCTTCCTATAGTAATATACAGGGGTGTATCTATAGGTGGTGCAGAGGTAACAGGTGCACACAGGTCCTAGTGCTCTGGGGGGCCCAATGGCCCCTTTTTCAAAAAGGAAGACACCAGCAAACCTGTTTTTAAAAATCTTTGTTACCTGCTGTCACCACTAGGGGGTGATCTGGTGATCTGTATACAGGAGATCCATACAGATTAGCCCCCTAGTGGTCACAGCAGGCAGCTGAGAAAGAAAACTAAAAAAGTAAATAGTACTGGTTCCAATAACCTCACCTGTCTGATCTATTTTGACCTGAATTAAATGATCCCTTATGTGTCTATGCCCTTGCAGGCTCAGGATATTGGGGTCTTCTGTTGACAGTAGGACCTTTGGTAGATGTAATCACATTCTAAAGTGAAATCACAGAGTGAAGCTAAATGCATATAATATATAGCAAATCCCTAGTAGGCTGGAATCAATCAATTCTGATGGGATTTTTGATGTCAAAGTCATGAATGGACCCATGAGGAAAGATTTCTATGTTTCCTTCCTGGTTGATCCAGTCTCTGATTCCAACTTAAAAATCACCTGTCAGCAGGATCAACTCTTTGAAACCAGACAATCTAGGATAGGGTTGTTCCTGCTGAGTACAACAATACCTCATTTAGGTTCATAAATATGTAAATATGTAAATTTACTGTTCAGTGCACCTAGTGCTTGTGCTTTGGTGCACGAGAGCTCCTCCACACTGCACTTATACCACTCCCCCATCCCCTTGATTGACAAGGCCATACATCTCACCTGGCTTTGTAATCGTGCACATGCTGTCTAGTCTACACTATTGGCGCATACGCAGTGCATCTGCCTCTGCTGACTACTGCGCATGTGTCAATGATGTCATTTTGCACCTGGATGAGGATTATGCCTAGTTTAGTAGGGTTGATCCTGCTGATGGATGCTCTTTCATGGAGTTTTTGGCCACCATAGACATGTATCCACATGCTTAGGGCTCTTGCTTACGGCTGTGATCGGCATGGGAAACACAGTCCTTGTGTCAGACGTATTTCCTGGACCGACCGCGGCTCCACTGACCCAAACTGACTGTATCATAGTCATGTATGATACAGCCTCTCAGATGCTGTATCGAACACCCCAAAAGTGAAATCATAGGGTGCCAATCAGTCATGATATCTATAACCCCCACCTCAGGCAATATATAATAGAATTAGAGATGAGTAAATCAATTCTAAACTAATTGGATTCATTGCAAATTTCATGCCAAATGAATTTTGCGTTTTCAGTGCAATTGATCAGAAACTGCACCTGAGCCATTTTACAGTGAACATTGGCAGGGAAAACAACAGGAAGGAAGAAGATGGAGGATCACATGCAATCTGAAAGCATGTGCTTTGGCTGTGTCTGCCAAAAAGCAATTACAGATGCAAATTGGTAATCTATGTGTGATATAATTAGGTAGATTTGGGGTTTTATCAAGGAAAGCACAGACACACAGAGTTGTTTGTTTCCGTTTCTAACAGCTGCTGCAAGTTCTGCTTTACAAAATCCTGCAACAACCTAATTTTTTCCTGTAAAGGGACAGCCAGCCAGCCTTTTTTTTTGTAAAAACTGGAAGTTTCTACAGTTCATAGGCTTATTGCCAGAATGATCAGCAACAATAGCATACGTTCTGTTGCAAACGCTGAGCATTTGCCCCCCTTTTTTTTTTCTAAAAGAACAGTTTCTTCAATTTATCTACCATTTGTAATTGAGCATTTCAGCATATTTCAGTAACGTGTTGTATTACTTCAAGATACCATGAAATTACAGCACATGCATTTTACTGCAATTAGTATACTTGTGTTATGGAACGCATTTTACTGCAATAACTGCATCAGTACACCCATGTTATTAAACGCATTTTACTGCAATAACTGCATCAGTATACCCGTGTTATTGAACACATTTTACTGCAATAACTGCATCAGTATAGCCATGTTATTGAACGCATTTTACTGCTATAACTACATTAGTGTACCAGTGCTATTGAGCGCATTTTACTGCAATAACTGCATCAGTATACCCATGTTATTAAATGCATTTTACTGCAATAGCTACATCAGTTTACCTGTGTTATTGAACGCATTTTAAAGCAATAACTGCATTAGTATATCTGTGTTATTGAACACATTTTACTGCAATAACTGCATTAGTATACCAGTTATTGAAAGCATTTTACTGCAATAACTGCATCAGTATAAGTGTTATTGAATGCATTTTACTGCAATAACTGCATCAGTATACCCATGTTATTAAATGCATTTTACTGCAATAACTACATCAGTATACTTGTGTTATTGAACGCATTTTACAGCAATAACTGCATTAGTATATCTGTGCTATTGAACACATTTTACTGCAATAACTGCATTAGTATACCAGTGATATTAAATGCATTTTACTACTAATCAAAAAGCTATACCCTATAAAACGTAACTTTTATTATAAAAAGATAATAAGGTCCAAAACCATGGATTAGATAATCATAAATACATAGTGCTTACAAAATAGAGAAATGGAGGAGGGACAGAAGAGAACTGGTCCTAAAAAGACCCTCACGTAGGCTATGCCCAGGGGAACACCCTAATGGTGGGTGGCCCCTGTCCTCGTGCCTACACCTAACTGTCCCTGGATATCCCTCGCAAAATAGACAAACACACAAAAGACACACATATACACAACAGTGTCAAATTACAGACAGTCCCAGGATGTGACAAATTCCCGATGCGTTTCCCTGTACTGGGTTCCTCAGGGGACAAATACAAAGGGACACACCAATATGTGAATGTACATACTCATAAAGACCCAACAACACACCACATAATGCGCTTAGATCTCATGATAGGAAATATAGCAAATCACAACATATACTTGGATAACTTAATGGCCACAGTAATGTACAAAAAGGTGTCTGGGAAAGATAACCCTTTATAGATATAAATACTGTTAGAGGTATAAATCCATCAAACATGGTATCCACCCAGAGTATACTGTAAAGCCATAGGTGTCAAACCAGACTCATATGGGAGGCAGCATGATAACTACCACAATAGTCCCAATGTAATATATACACCAAGCTGATACGATATCAAGCTAAACACATGGAGGCATACTGGTGACTTGTTTGAGACTGGACGTTAGAACTGCAAAGATGACAGCAGATCGAACCAGCCAGAAATTTAGTTGGTCCATATGGACCACTTACGTGACCCCCGCATTGTGGTGTGGTGTGCTGTGAAGGTGATGTCAGCCAGTCATTTTACTGCAATAACTGCATCAGTATACCTGTATTATTGAACACATTTTACTGCAATAACTACATTAGTATACCAGTGTTATTGAATGCATTTTACTGCAATAACTGCATCAGTATACCCATGTTATTGAACACATTTTACTGCAATAACTGCATCTATATACCAGTGTTATTGAACACATTTTACTGCAATAACTGCATCAGTATAGCCATGTTATTGAACGCATTTTATGGCAATAACTGCATCAGTATACCCATGTTATTGAACGCATTTTACTGCAGTAACTGCATTAGTATACCACTGTTATTAAACACATTTTGCTGCAATAACTGCATCAGTATAGCCATATTATTGAACGCATTTTACTGCAATAACTATACCAGTAAATCCATTTTTGGGTCGATCCCCACACTATTTACATCCAGTGCTGCATAGACATGGTTACATACTCCACCGCAGCCAATAACTGGCTTCAGCGGTGATGTGGCCACGAACAGTACGTCACCGCTGAAGCCAGTTATTGGCAGCAGCAGAGCATGTGACCATGCCCATGTGGGATGCAAAAACTCCATGGACACAGTGGAGGAAGTGTGGAGGGCAGGAGCAGTTTGGAGCAGGTAAGTATGAATCTTCTGCTAAAAAATAAAGAAAACAAGAGAGAAAAAAGTCTGAGTCCTGTGAGATCTCAGAGTGGCATATATCAATTTTTAGGGCAATGGGCGCTTTTTTGATTTGTGTAGAACTGATTTGGCCACAAATCGAATTTTCTGACAAAATTCACTGAATCGGACACAAAACAAATGTCAAGAAATTTGCTGATCTCTGAATAGAATGCCTGGAAATCGCTATTCTAGCAATATAGATTTCGAGTTTAAATCCCCCAAGGGTTGCAGCAGCCACGTGATGTTACCTCTGCAGCTGGGTAAACAGATCCCGACCAGGAGAACTTAAGTGGCGCCTTGGGTCTGACATGACAAGTAATGATCACTTCATAGATGAAGACAGATCCTCTGTGTTGTCCTGTTGACCCCTTTAATTCAGACTTTAAGTTCTTCTTAAAAAAATTTTATTCTCTGACCTGTTAGAAAGGTGCATGATGTAATCTATAGTGATTGTAATCTTCTTATCAGAGATTGCATTTCTGAGTTATCCCCTCTCTTCTAATTGTAGCTGTGTCATGTGACCAACTCCCTGACCTCCAACTGACCCAGGACAAGAAGCCAGTCACTGCTCTATTCATTCCTATGAGACTGAAAGTGAGGCTCTTATAGGAATGCATAGAGAAATAGACTTCCTGTCCACACATAAGATGATGTGTGAGTTGGTGGGTCTTATTGCTGGTCACATGACACAGATGAGAAACATCAGGGAGATATAACTCACAAATACAGACACTGGTAAGAAAATGACATTCACTACAGATTACATCTTTGTACATTTCTAGCAGGACATGGAATATAATTTTTTGTGGGAGTTCTTCTTTAATGTAGTCATGCTTTAGAAGGTGCATTGTTCCTAATGTGCTCTGACACCCTGTAACAAGCTCTGCACCTGTGTCAGTTGTACAAGATTAGGACATGTCCTAGATACACCAAATGGGTGGCAGCCTTTTGCAGGGGCATTCTCTGGCTGGCACTATTATAAGTGACTGTAATCGACAGGTTCACTTTCCTTATGACAGCAGATGTGTATCCCACCTGGACCTCCAGGCTTTTTTTAGTTTTTGCTTGCATTCACAAACCAGCTTTGAAGGTCTGAATATAATTATGACTCCGCCATCGAAATCATGAACAGATCATTACGGTTTATGTCAGTGGGTGCACTTCCTACCTAGACTCCCCTGTACAGCTGTGGGGTTCAGCGCAGCCCTATGGAACATGTCACTGTCACCCACCTAATAATCGGCGTGTTTGCTAACCTGTCAGATGTCCCTCTTGTGCAAGGGGATATATTGGGATTCATTGCAAAGCACATGCGGCTCCACTGCCACCGAGCAGATGAGGAACGTATTGCAAGCAGCTGCGCAGTGGATAATACTCGTCGAGCAGTAAAACCCTCTGTATGTCTGTGCAGATGCTGCTGGATGTTTTATTCATGTCGTGCCACATCACAGATTCCCTGAATAACATTGCAGTCAGGAAAATGCAAGAGCTGACACTTCACCTGCAGAGGGCACTAGAGGTCACAGCATCCCACTGAAGCTTGACGGTCCACAGCAAAGATCAGGACCCCTAGTGAAGAATATAAGGAATGCTTCTCCGTATTGTGGCATATAAACACAATTAAGGGGGTTCCCTGTTTAACTTCCTGTGGACCAAAACAGACATCACATAGTACATGACAATCTCTTTCTAACAAAGCTAGAACCAGCCTGGAACCTCACAAGGATCCAGAGATCTCCACATTCATTGCTCTGCTAGATTTATATCAAGCTGGAAGCTCAGGAGGTGTGTCCTTTCTGCTGTAGCTCTCTCTCTATAACAGCTCAGGGGGCATGTACTTTATGTTGCAGCTGTCTTCCTATAACAACTCAAGGGATGTGTCCTTTCTGCTGGAGCTCTCTCCCTAGCACAGCTCAGGGGGTGTGTCCTTTCTGATGCAGCTCTCTATCACAGCTTAGGGGGCATTTACTTTCTGCTGAAGCTGTCTTCCTATCACAACTCAGTGGGATGTGTCCTTTTTGCTGGAGCTCTGTCTTTATCACAGCTCAGGGGGCATGTCCTTTCTGCTTCAGCTCTTTTCCAATAACTGTCACAGCTTCTAGCAGAAATTTGGGCTGGTGGCAGAAAGATTTGAATGAGCATGTGTGTCCACCTTAGTAAGGTGGACAGAGAAATAAGCAAAAGAACAAACAGCAGGTGGCGCTATACAGATACATTTTACTGAACATACAAGCAGTTATATTAATTTTTTTAAATTACATGCAATTACAAAACTATTCAGATACAGGTGCTGGTTTTAAAAATGTGGAATTTTGTGCGGGAAAACTCTTTTAATGGTTCAAAAAAAAATAAAAAATCCAACGTGACTACTGTGTCTTACTAGAGCAATGGTCAATGGAACTCCCCAGTGATCAGATCCCAACTGATTATTACCCAGTTGTCAGAAAACCCCTATAAATGCAACAACAGCACAAATCTCACTTCTGTACTGAGTTTGCTACAATGTATCAGTTCAGGCAAAATCTATTACCTGGAGTCTGATGCCTTAATTCCCAGATGATTGCCGAGATACGATGTAACAAACTCTCAGCTGTAAGAATGATTAGGTCTGTAGGGTTTTTCAGCCAGCAGATGTGGCTGGAAAATCATCAGTAAGTGAATGTGAACCTAAATCTATCCTAAGAAAAAAATAAAAAGGAAATAATTCAAGGGCAGACTAGTGGTGTTTTTCTGCCATCATTCTTCTCAATTTCTAAGCAGGCCGCAATGCTTGCATTCACTGACAGCAAGCCGAGATCTTGAAAGGGGTAAAGATTAAACCATAAAGCATACAAAATGTATATAAATGTAATAACTATTATGGAACATCTTTCTTATGTCTCTATGTTGTGCCATTCCTTTATTATTCCTATTAGAAGTTATGAATGAATTGCTAGCAGTTTGCAGTAAAGGTACAGAGGGGAGGTAACCTGTTGGGGGTGTGTACCTACACAGACTCACTCTATCCAATCAATGCTGCCATTTTCTGACTGTGCAGGTACAACCCCCCCCCAACATGTTAACTTCTAGCAGGAATAATAAAGGAATGGCCCAACATAGAGCCATAAGAAAAGATGCTCCAGAATTGTTATTACATGGGGATGCATGAAGCTATGGAAACAGGCATGTCAGGAGTGGGGACAGGTCCTCTTTAAATTCAATGAAGGTTGGGATATGTGAATATAGAGTAACGTCAGCAAATCTCAACAAGAAAAGGAAAAATTAAATTTCTAATCAAGAAGTCATTTTAAGTGACAGTTAGATTATAATAGAGTATTTTCTTAGAGGTCCTAACATCAATAGGGCATTGATTTGAAATCATTTATCTGCCGCAGTACACATTTTTCTCCAGCAGGGGGTGAGGTTAAACACCACGAGATTCACATGTTGCAGGTGAAACTATTCTGTTATTTATGGCAAGAATCAGATATTTAATGTAATTTTGTAACATTTGACAACTGAAATCATATTGGTCACCACAATTAACCCCCTCCTGGATACTCAAATTAAATTAGGACTGGTTCATGGGGTTGTATAATGTTGTGAGGCATTGCCCTCTCTATTAGAGGTGTCTAGTACAGGTGTGAATCCAATTCACATGTGGATTTTGCTGTGGAATCAATGCAGATTTATGACCTTTTTCAAATTGGGAAGGCTCTCTCGCTCTGGAGGACCCTACCTATCAATAGATTACATAGACATTCATTGAGAACGGTGCAATACTTAATTTCACCAGTGGTGGCACTGTAGAGAGATGAAACACCTTCTGCTGGATTCCTCCACAGCTGATCGCTGGGATCTAAGCAGAAGGATGCAAAAAGTGACTGGGAAGTAACTTGCTACTCTGGATCTTTAGGAAATCAGGGTGACATTAGGTGACATTGCTGTAATGGTGACGGTCTCCCAGCTTTCCTGGAATTAGATAGATTCATGACATTCTGACCGGAATCCTAAAACTCTTTGCATATGTTGATGTGTGAAGGTCTTATAGGTTTAGTTTGGGGTTGAAAAGGGAAGCTTAGCCCAATTTTGGACTCAACCACAATGCTCCTTACAGCTTTTTCATCATATATAATGTATGGCCTGCTATTCTCGGGGCAGCCATACGTCAATCGCCTACAGATCACATCTAATATTTCACCCATGCTAGAGGGTTCCTGCTGGTTGATGCTGACCACAAATCACCAGCGTAACAACATCACATAAGATCGGTCACAAGTGGCGGACACAGCGACGCTCCTGATGTATTTGTGCTTGTTTTGGCCGATGCAATAATTGATGCCTCCCTTGCTTTCCATTAGTCGGGGGCGGTGGAGCGTCCGCAGTCACTCGTAGGTGATTCTCCTGCTCGCAGGGTTTTCTCGCCACCACACATGGTTTTGCTTAGAAGAATCTGTGGGAACCGTATTCAGGATTTTTTTTCTCCTTTCGAAAACAAATTCCAGGGTATTTGCAATGCGAAGCCGCTGACCTCAGCCCTCAGTTATTACTGGACGCGCTCTCCTCTGTGTGAATAATAAACCAAAAGCTGACAAATATCAAGTTCTCAATTTTAGATGTGAAGGACAAGTGTGAAGGCAGCAGGAAACGCCTTATCTGCCCTGCCGTATACACAGCAATGCAGAGAGGTTCAGTCAATAATCCGAACAGGTGGTATTGTACCTGGGGTATACAAACATATCATAGAGCCCCATAGCAAGACCTTTTATGGGCACCCAGCCAGGGGTGCACCTAGCCTTAGGCGAAAACTGAAACGGCGCCCTCAATGCCAATTTCTTAACCTAACCCCTTTGCCACAATGAAAGCGCTCATTGCCCATGGCCCTTCCGCTTCTCCCTTCTTGCCCCTACCTGGTGCTGCCTAAGGCAATCGCCTCACCTGGCCTCATTGGTGGCGCACCCCTGCCTCCAGTCCCACCCCGATTGCAGGTGTGCATGCCCAGGCAATGCAGAATGCAAAGCACAGATTTCAGAGCTCAGTGTATAGAAATTGCAGCTATCATCTCATCACTAGGATATGCCACCAATGTCCAATGTATGAGAGGGGTCAACCCCTTTAATGGCAGCTGTTAAAATCTTTTTGCACTGAGCTCCCCTTAGTGGTGGCAGCAGTAAACTGCCATGGATTTATGTCATGAAGCCTCTTTTACCCCGAGCCCCAAAGTAGTTGTGTGGCCTGCCTCCAAGGTAGTCTCCAAGGTAGTTGAGGTATGTGTAGGGGTGCACCTCCAATGAGGCCAGGTGAGGCGATCGCCTCAGGCAGCACCAGGTAGGGGCAAGAGAGGGGCAGCGGAAGGGCCATGGGCTGAAGGCAAGGGGTTAGGTTAAGAAATTGGCATTGGGGAGGAAGGGGAGCCATTTCAGTTTTCGCCTCAGGCAGCAGAAAGGCTAGGTGCACCCCTGGGTCTGTGAACATAGATTTGGACATAAGGACATTGATTGGACAATACGTTTTCACACCTTACTTAAGTGGATAAGCAATGAGCTATGGACCCCTAAGATGTTGGGAACAATTTTGGATACCTAGCTCTGCAACCCCTAAAGCTGCCCCACTGTTATATATGTGTTATGACATTGTGGACCTTCTTTACTTTGCTGGCCATTATCCTTGCGGTGTCCTGTTTTTCACCCTTTAACCCCTGTACATGGATCTGGACTTTGCTGCAGAGTAACCACCAGGCTGCTACCTCCTGATGTAGTCTATGTGTGATTGACAGCTGATCCACAGCAGTCAGAGACACCATTGAAGGGCAACAAGGGGTCAGGCAAAATTGGAGTTAGATCCAGGATGAGGTTAGGGCAGTCAGAGTACAGTAAATGCAATACGGTAAACGGTCTGAGGTCAGGGCAGGCAGCAAATTGTTAATATAGAGATCAGGCACAGGTCAGGTCAGGCAGCTCAAAGTCATAATAGAAGCAGAAATTTGGTACATGGTCAGACAACCAATACAGCACACCTTAGCAGGACACTAGCAGGAACCTATTGCTCAGGCACTCTCCCACAGGGAGAGGTACATAAGGTACCCCAAGATAGCCAGCTATTGGATGGAGCAGATTAGGATGCATGTGCACTGGTCTTTAAGAGCCGGAGGGAGAGCACACGTGCACCCTATGGGCAGAGGGAGAAAGGAAGTGCCAACACACAGGGACAGAAAAACACTGGTTGTTGCACCCTTTCAGAAGAGGAGAGCCATGGGCTGTAATGGCAGCAGTCAGGGGAGTGGTGTGTGCCTCCTGTCATGATTTAGTGGGTGGGCATGCTTGGATTTGTAGCACAGGCCCGCGGTGCTCAGTAGTACATCGTGAACAGATAGCAGCAGGTCCGGCTCCTTAGGCTGATTTTGATGGGCGAAATTTGTCCCACTGCTCACCTCTTCTACAGTGGCCACTACAAGGGCAATGAAGTATTACATGGAGGATGACATTAAGTTGAATAATGCATGAATAGCTCAAGTACTCCAGAGTGGCTTTCCACTTTGGCTCATAGGCTGTTGTCGTGAGTGGGAGATTCCCTTCTATGATGTCCATATGCGTTAACTGGCCACATGGACAGGGGTAGGCTAGGCCAGACTGTTGCCACAATGCCAACTACCAAGACATGGATGAGTGATGTCACCATCCTCTGTTTGCCTGCTCCATAGAGGACCTGTGATGACATATCACAAACCAAACTCCTTCAGCCCAGTGTACTTGTCTGTCCAGACTTCACCTTCTTTGATTTCTTCTATTAGTTTGGACATCCAACTAGAAATAAACAAATTCCTCATGGTGGCGTTCTTGGCATCAATATACACAAAGGGGATATCATCAATAAGATCATGTTGCTTGTGACTATCCCATAAGAAATAGACTGTAGTGGTAAGTGGTTGTCTCCAAAGTCAAAAGTCAAAGTCAAAGTTGGCTTAGGTGTTAGAGCCTGGACCCACCAGAGGAATTTCTAATACTCTGGTGAACCAGAATTCAATCTAGAATTCCATCTTTAAGTTTTGGCCTGCATCAAAAGGTTATAAAGAGACCAAGACTGGCAGACCTAGGAGATGTGGAACATTCGGGATGTAGAGGACTCAAAAACACCAGGCAGCACTATAGAGAAAATTACAGCTAGTGTTTATTTTGCCAAACTACTCCAATCTCTGTCCATGATCCTACTTTTCTTTAAAGGGTCACTGAGATTTAAAAAATAAATTGATATGTCATAGAGACATATCAAACGTTTTGATCGGTGGGTGTTGTACCGCTGAGGCTCCAACCGATCCCTAGAACGAGGAGAGAGATGACCTTGTATATCACGCACTTTCTCCTTGTTGCAGAAGAAGGGCAGCAGAAGAAAGCGATAAACGAGTACTTCTCTTGTCTTGTTCAAGGGATTAGTGGGGGTCTCAGCACTCATACCTCCACCATCAAAACTTTTGATAGGTCTATATAACATCTTAAATTTTTTTTTTAAACTCAGTGTCCCTTGAACCATCCTGTAAATTTTGGGATCTTAAAACATAAGGGAAAATAATTCATTCAGAACTCAACCCACTACAACCCATAGAGAGTGCAGAGGGCTATATTAAAATAAGCCAAAGCTCTTGGTCAACAAATTTGGTAGGAGCCCCCATCCTACATCTCAAAATTCAATCCTAATTGACCCACGGCCCCATATAGAAAAGGTGGCTGTTTATGTGCATGGCCCTCTCCACTTAAGTCTGTTGGAGTCATTGGGATGCCCAAGCCAGCGACTTCAAAAGAAAAAGCCTGGCCTGGCCACCTCTCCTTGACTGAATAGGATTGCCAAATGGCCATCAAGGGACCACAATTTTTCCAAGAATTGAGGTTCCCTGATGTGAGTGGTGTATACACTGCCTGAATAGTGACTGCCCGGAGCCAGGAATGTTACTAGAAAATGTTGGGCAGTCTCGATTGGAAGATCCAGCCTGGGCAGGGAAGATGCATGTTGGAGGACCCTTGGATCCTCAAAGTGATGGAAGCTCTAGGACACATGCCCCTTCTGCCCTCCCTATAGTTTGATAATGACCTGAAGAAATTGTGTGAGTTCTTTATAATTCACATAGCAGGACAAAACCCCAAGGCATAATTGGAATAGACGTGTATAGACGTGTGCCAACAGCTGTGCGTTCTTCAGTATTTTCTTACTTCGTAAGAAGTCATCAGAGAAGGAGCCGATGCTGCCAACTATACGTACAATGCTAGAAGGGAAGCTGCCCACCCATGATCTGCTTGTGTTTGACATAGGTTTTTGGCCAAGGGACACGGCTGCTGTTTTTGGAACAAACATGTGGGAAAAATCTGAAAAAAAAAAAGAAAACATAAAACTATGGGGCCCTAAGTTTAATTTCTCTGAAGAGAGATCTTACTAAGAGAAGAGCTATCCATGTACAATAATTACACTCCTTTATAGGAATTTTTTTGGGTAACACAGTAACATGAATATTAAATTATAATGTCATAATAATATGTCATAATTCCAAAAATTGAAAAACAATCTATATCTACCCTGTAATATTTAGAGTTTGTAGCCCTGAGCTCCAAAATCCCTCTGCAAAGCCTGCAATAATGAATTAATCACAGGGTATACTGTTGATGTGACCCCAGTGATCACCAGGGTTCCATGAATTACTTGGCAGATGGTATTCAGTGTCTCAGCAGTGCCCCCACAGGAGAAATGAAGTATCACACATCTGCTATTAAAATCAATGGACTTTACATGGATAAACTGGGTCCTCCCAGGGGTGAGACATTCTTTGTTGCCAGTCTTTGGTCTAATGAATAGGTGAGGATTCTGAAGTCCCCCCTTTATTAGTCCCTTTAATTCTAAAAATACATGCATTATGTACATAATACTGGGCTGTGATGTATTATTCCCTAATCAGTTCTCTGCCCCAGGTCATTTTAATGTACTGTAAGTCTCCATTATATGTGATTACACAACACAAGAGCATTCCTCTCTGAGATGATGTTGCCATACAAATGTTGCCTCCATTCTCTTCTGAGATCTTGTCATAATGATATGTAGTCACGGACTATTTTATAATACAGTGCTGCAGAGCAATTAAAAGGGTTTTCCAGGAGATTGATATTGATGGTCTATCCTCAGGATCTTTCTTCCCTCTGAGCACACCCTGATTCTGGAGCTCCTGCATGATGGCAGCTGAGGGACCTTGATAGTAGGTGCTTGGATGGGTGTAAGGCAGGGCATGTAGAGTGCAATGGCTACCGTATGGTATTGGTGTCCGAAAACCAGGCCAGAGGTAGAAGAACAAATGTCCCTCTTTACTGTAGTGTAGTGCAAAATAATGGTTGTAGTACATCCAACTATAGCAGTCAAGGGTGCAACTACACAGTGTAATTTAGGCAAGGATGAGAGTAATGGCCCTCTCTGTACACTATCTTGCCAAAACCTTTCTCAGTAGACTCTATAGCTGTCAACAGTACCTTGCCAATAATGGCTGTAATGTCCACTGTGGGATACAGAGTTTTGAAGGCACATCTGGCCAGGATATGTCCAGGTGTGAAGGTTGTCCCCCACAACAGCAAAGTCTAAATGGCTGTAGTAGCAGGTTACTTTGCTGACTCCAATGCTCAGCAAGTTCTTGTTTTCTCTCTCTTCCTCTGTTGATCTTGTAGTAATTTACACAGAGATCTGTTAGTCTCTGAAGCTTGAAGTCTAAGTAGAAGGAGCATGAGGCAACAGCTTTCTTCCTCCATGAACTTTCTCTAAGCACTTTCTAAAGATAGGTGTGAAGCCAGCCACCACCTAGCAACCGGCAAGGGCTGAGCCAGGATTGTTAACATGGCTGTGCCATCCATACACAGCTATACTGGGCATAATAAATAACATGACAATACAAAACATTACTTAAACTATCAGCTGTTTTGGGCAACTACCAGTGCCAGGAACTGTAACGTAGACAAAGCCAGAAGCAGAAGGTTCTCTCTACCATGTAGTGGTTGTGTCGGGGTACTGCAGCTCAGCTTCCATTCAAGAGAATGCCAGAAACTACCTTCTGTCCACAGTATAGTTTCTGGCACTGGTGGTTGCTTGAAAGAGCTGATTGGTGAGGTTGCTGGGTGTTAGTCCCCCACCAATCTGAGGGTAGACCTGAGGATAGGTCATCAATATCAAAGTCCTGGAAAACCCCATTAATTAACAATATGATACCATTGGTGGTCTACAGCTTCTATAGGTCAATGTGTCTCCAAGGTTATAGACTACAAACACTACACTCATTTTTCCGCATAGTTTCCTGCCTTAGAACAAGACCAAGAAGTCCTTCTCACAGGAGGGATGCAGCCACAAGCATCATTGATTTTATGAATTAGTGGAGTTTATGCAGAATTGTCCCAAAATCTATCAAAAAGGAAGAAAAGTGGTTAAAAAGCATAACAAGGATGCAACTAATAAGCACCTGCATATTATCCTTTCTCCCTCTATGAGTCTCCAGCCGAACTTTTCATATTATTTTTATTTCACGTGTTCCATATTATTTTTGTTTTCATGATGCCTTGGGGTCTTGAGGAAACTTCCAGAAACCTGAACTCCGTAGCCAAGTACATCAAACCTTCTGGAACAGAATACGGGAGATTTTGCCGCTTTGAGGAGTGGAAATGGATCATCAATGTGCAATTACGTGAGTTGCAACAATGGGGATAGACGGTGGTGACAGGACCTGAGGACTCCTCCTAACCCCCAACCCCCTGCATCCCACAGCTGTCACGAGCGATATAATAAGTAATAAAAACATATGTATTAATCTTTCATTTTCCATATGTCGTCCAGAAGAAAGGAACATTATAGCATGAGAAGCTTCCCCCGAGAGGTCTGCAACCTCCACAGGACAGGTCCCTTCCCACCGATCCTATAATCTATTACACATGAATATCTACGTAATCTATTAGTGATTAAAAGGTACATTCTCTAAATCAGTGGTCTCCAGCCACAACCAAGCAGGAGGACAGTATATTCAAGACATCTTCATACAGTATATGCAGAATGCCATGGAATGTGGGAAATTTAACTTGAGATTTTCCTTATTTGTTCAAATTCTTCTTAAATAATTTTGCAATCAATTTTGCATTACTCTAATCCATCTAAAATACAATATGTAGCTATTGAGTATGGTGGCCGTACACCACATTTGGCCTACAGCTATTCCACCTTATTCCACCTTATTCTTTATGGTAAGAGCAGTGAGACTATGGAACTCTCTGCCTGAGGAGGTGGTGATGGTAAGTTCACTAAAAGAGTTCAAGAGAGGCCTGGATGTATTTCTGGAGTGTAATAATATTACAGGTTATAGTTACTAGAGAGGGGTTGTTGATCCAGGGAGTAATTCTGATGCCTGATTGGAGTCGGGAAGGAATTTTTTTTCCCTAAAGTGGAGAAAATTGGCTTTTACCTCACAGGGGTTTTTTGCCTTCCTCTGGATCAACTTGCAGGATAACAGGCCGAACTGGATGGACAGAGGGCTTTTTTTCGGCCTTATAAACTATGTTACTATGTTACTATGTTTCCCTCCATACACATGCATGTGTGGCTCAGCTGAATGTGCTTGTTTTCTCAGTGAGAAGACAATATTAGGGCCCTTGCACACGACCGTATGCTCTCCGAGACATACTGTCTATGAGCGGGCCATATGTCCCGGAGCGGCATAGATCGTGGGCAATGGAGCGCACAGCATCATAGATTACTATTGTCCCGCACTCATAAGATCATATGAGTGTGGGACAATAGTCCAGCGGCTGGCCGACGTGCACAGCATCATTGTAATCAATGATGCTGTACGCTCCCGTGCCCACGATCTATACCGCTCCGGGACATATGGCCCGCTCATAGACAGTATGTCTCTGAGCGCATACGGTCATGCGCATGCGTAGTGTGCTCTCCATTCATCACTATGGGACTTTCAAATATAACCGATAAAGCTCCCTCAGATGTTTCCGGAAGTCCCATAGCCGTGAATGCAGAACGCACTTTCCAAGTCCGCCCACATCTCTATTCACCGTTATGGGACTGCCATAAACAGCCGAGCCGGGGCTCATTTATTTTTAGAACTCCCACCATAGCAGTAAACGGAGGGTGGCCGCGCATGTGCGGCTACGCTCTATTCACTTTGGGGCTCCTTTCAGGAGATAGGAGCAGGTCCCAGAGGTGGGACCAGCACCTATTTGACATAGCCTGAAATAAGCTTAAGCTCCATCCCATTCTCAAGCTAACAGAACATGGAGGGAAGATATGGATGGGAGATATATACAGAAGACTATGGATTGCCATATGGGACAAACAGGCTGAAAGACCTTGACAGTATCATCAAGTCTTGATAGTACTTTACCTTTAGGCTTCCTTCAAATTTCAGATTTATGGGTTCATACAAGCGTCCAGGACAGTTATTTGGTTCCCTCAGTGGATGTCCTATTCTTTTGCTTTGTACTTTACTTCTGCATTTTGTGCACCAGGTTCACAGATCTTGCAGCACTCGCTTCCAGTTCCCAGGCATGGCACCAGCTCACATCTGTCAGCTACCACTCTCCTGGTTCTGAAGTATTCTCAGATGAGAAATTTATAATCCCAGGGAATGATATATGTTTAGTAGCAATGCCGCCCAGAAGGTCACATTACACTTTATAAATGACTTTGCTTACATATAGTGTCACACAAATACATATAAATATTATATTTACTGCATGTTTGTTACATAGACCACCAAATTCCAAACCATGCTTGTCAGGAAATGTGGAACAGGAGCATTATAAATATGGTACTCATTCTGAACAACTGTCATGCCAAACAACTGACATACAGTGCCTTGCGAAAGTATTCGCCCCCTGGAACTTTTCAACCTTTTGCCACATTTCAGGCTTCAAACAAAAAGATATAACATTTTACATTTTTGGTGAAGAATCAACAACAAGTGGGTCACAATTGTGAAGTGGAAAGAAATTTATTGGAACATTTAAACTTTTTTTGTAATAATAAAATTGAAAAGTTGGGCGTGCAGAATTATTCGGCCCATTTACTTTCAGTTCAGAAAACTCCCTCCAGAAGTTGATTGAGGATCTCTGAATGATCCAATGTTGTCCTAAATGACTGATGAAGAGAAATAGAATCCACCTGTGTGTAATCAAATTTCTGGACAGTCCGTAAAAATAGGTGACTTTTTTTCTGTGTCCGTGAAAAAAAATTGATGTGTCCGTGATTTTTTTGATGCTGCTGGTACTTGACTACATTATTTTGGTTGTAATTATCATTATTTTAGAGCTCACAGTAACTGCTGGTAATGAGTTCTTATCAGTATATTGAGCTGTAGACATGTATTACTTATAATCGTCATCATTCATTATAGTTTTCCAATTTGTCCGTAAAAAATGTTCGCTGTCCGTGATTTTGGGATAAAATGTCCAGAAAAAAGAAAAACTCTGGTTGGCAACCCTGGTAATCAAGTCTCCGTATAAATGCACCTGCTCTGTGATAGTCTCCGGGTTCTGCATCATGAAGAGCAAGGAACACACCAGGCAGGTCCGTGATACTGTTGTGGAGAAGTTTAAAGCCGGATTTGGATACCAAAAGATTTCCCAAGCTTTAAACATCCCAAGGAGCCCTGTGCAAGCGTCATATTGAAATGGAAGGAGTATCAGACCACTGCAAATCTACCAAGACCCGGCCGTCCCTCTAAACTTTCATCTCAAACAAGGAGAAGACTGATCAGAGATGCAGCCAAGAGGCCCATGATCACTCTGGATGAACTGCAGAGATCTACAGCTGAGGTGGGAGAGTCTGTCCATAAGACAACAATCAGTCCAACACTTCACAAATCTGGCCTTTATGGAAGAGTGGCAAGAAGAAAGCCATTTCTCAAAGATATCCATAAAAAGTCTGGTTTACAGTTTGCCACAAGCCCCTGGGAGACACCAAACATGTGGAAGAAGGGGCTCTGCTCAGATGAAACCAAAATCCTACTTTTTGGAAACAATGCAAAACGATATGTTTGGCATAAAAGCAACACAGCTCATCCCCCTGAACACACCATCCCCACTGTCAGACATGGTGGTGGCAGCATCATGGTTTGGGCCTGCTTTTCATCAGTAGGTACAGGGAAGATGGTTAAAATTGATGGGAAGATGGATGGAGCCAAATACAGGACCATTCTGGATGAAAACCTGTTGGAGTCTGCAAAAGACCTGAGACTAGGACGGAGATTTGTCTTCCAACAAGACAATGATCCCAAACATAAAGCAAAATCTACAATGGAATGGTTCAAAAATAAAGGTATCCAGGTCTTAGAATGGCCAAGTCACAGTCCAGACCTGAATCCAATTGAGAATATGTGGAAAGAGCTGAAAACTGCTGTTCACAAACGTCTCCATCCAACCTCAAAGAGCTCGAGCTGTTTGCAAGGAAGAATGGGCAAGAATTTCAGTCTCTAGATGTGCAAAACTGATAGAGACATCCCCCAAGAGACCGCAGCTGTAATCGCAGCAAAAGGTGGCGCAACAAAGTATTAATGCAAGGGGGCCGAATAATTTTGCACGCCCGACTTTTCTGTTTTATTATTACAAAAAAAGTTTAAATGATCCAATAAATTTCATTCCACTTCACAATTGTGACCCACTTGTTGTTGATTCTTCACCAAAAATTTAAAATGTTATATCTTTTTGTTTGAAGCCTGAAATGTGGCAAAAGGTTGAAAAGTTCCAGGGGGCCAAATACTTTTGCAAGGCACTGTAAATTCAGAGATACATCACCTGCCATTCTGTTCTAAATCTTCTGCTTCCCTTTACACAATATATTATAAAATTGACTGCCTGCAGCCACCACTAGAGGGAGCTCAATGTTCATGAATTTGTAAACTCTCTTTCCACTGAGCTCCCCCTAGTGGTTGCTACAGGAGAAAATCATAGTGTTGTGTTAGGAAGCAGATGAAGATATTCTGTGCCAAGCCCCCCCTCACTACATGCCCCATAACAGTGGTACAGTCTGCCTCCATAATAAGTACACCACTGGCTCCAGGCATGACTACAAACTTTTTGCCATGCTATTACATTGTATATAGTGCACAGAGAGAAAAAAGTGAAGTTAGTTTCCCTTTAAGACAGATGTTGGCAGCAGCACAAGCCAAATTCCAGTCCTGCCCGACTTATCATTGTCACTTGTTAATGAACACATCACCTAATTGTGATGTCATAAAATAGGGGATCAATGATGTCACCGCTGCAGGTGCTATATCTCTACCGACCATGCAACCCACTTAAAATCAGCTGATACAAGCAGACAATGGCTGACCAGGGAGCGGAGTGTCCCTTTAATTACTGTTAACATACCCCCTGAGAAGCGCATGCATCTGTTTTTCTTTCTACTTCAATATTTTTGGCTTTGTCACAAATAATATTAAAACTAACATTTTCTGCTATAACATTATCTTATTGCACCGGAGCCAAAGTAAATCCCGTTTTCCGCAGTGTTTTTCTATAAGATGTCAGTGATGCAGGATCCAAAGACGGGATTTTCTTTTTTTTTTTTTCCTTTTTTGATTTTTATGGATATTAGCTACGCGGAACCAATTGTCCACTAAATGGAGCAAAAGAATTGTAAACCCAGCGCCAGGCCGTATATAATGTTTATCTTTTTTCTGTAGGAGCGTTGACAATCGGAGATCGGTATGGCTCATACAGCATTTTTATAGATGCAGAAGTGCCTGTAATATATCGCTTTGCCTCCCAAGAAACAATCAGGCACAAAGAAAATACAGAAAATATCCCAAAATGAAAACAAAAGTCATTGCCAATAACGTAAAATGAAACTTTGTGGGAAAGCTGGGTAGCCACCAATATGGCTGCCTTCAATGCTACTACAGCGGATGTCACTCAGTTTTCCCAGACGTAACTAAGCAACGAAACATCGAAATAAAAGATCTAGTTAACAAATATTTTGTATGGAAACACTTAGGGGGTCACTTATTAACTGTTATACTTATCACATATTTTGTCTCCAGCAATTTTGCAATAAATTCTTATTTTTTCTCACTTACATCACTTTTCCAAGAGGTCTAGAAAAGGGGACATGGTGTGTGCATCTCCACATAACTTTGACGCTTCCTCCAATAGTAGAGACAATTAAGACCGGTGTGTGAAATCATGATGAGCCCCTTATAGCATACCAAAGTTTAAAAAAAATAAAGTTTGCATAATAGCTGTGCTTCCTTGTACAATAATGACTGTGAAGGAATTGTTCTCTTTTGAGCGTCCCTAATGTCTTTTTCAGCCATATTATTCCGTTTCAGTTGCAGCATTTCACAGAAGCAGAGTCATCTCTCTTCTGTGAAATCTACCAGCATTGTACTGCTGTGAATGTCTGTCCTTTAATTTACACTATGATTAATTTCAGCTCCGGAGCTCACAGAACAGATAAGGAGGGGGAGATCACACTTACAGGAAGGCAGGACTCTCCTGTGAATTCAGAAGCAGTGTAAAAGCAGTTCTTTTATGAGGTTCAGGACCTCAGCTAGCTCTGACACCCCATCATTTTCTGTGAGCTGTCTTCTGAATCTCTTTAGGCAGGCAGTGAACTGCAAATCAGGTGGAAGTGATACCCCAATGGCCAAGACTTTACAGCTTTTTTTTTAGGTGGATGCAGGCAGATTTTGTAAATGAAGTGATTTGTAAATTTGCTTGTTATACCATTCTCTATTAAGGAAATTAAATTGTGTGAATGTACAGTTGCACTTTAAGACCTACATTACAACATCTATCTGTTTCAGGTGCTCATGGAAGGAACTAGGGAGAACAGCAAGCCTAGCATTCCTACTGCGCAAGCGCAGATTCTCCTGCTCAGCTGTACATCGAGCACTTGTGGAACTAGAAAGCATAACCAGCTCCTTGACTTTCCTGCACAAGCGCTTATTTCCTTGTACAGCTGAATCATTCTCAGGATGCCGAGGACAATAACTGCAGACGCTAAGCATCCACCCAGGGGTGCACCACCAATAAGGCCAGGTGAGGTGATCGCCTCAGGCAGCACCAGGAAGGGGCAAGAGGGGGGCAGCAGGAGGGCCATGGATAATGAGCGCTTTTATTGTGGCAAAGGTGTTAGGTTAAAAAAATCGGCATGGGGGAGGGGGGCATTTCAGTTTTCGCCTCAGAAAGGCTAGGTGCACCCCTGCATCCACCGTATTGGAGATCAGGAGCAACGAGTGTCAAGAACCGTAAAATGTAACATTTAAAAAACTGTGAGTTAGCAACAACTTCAACAAGTTTTTGAGGATTATTTATAAGAATTGACATTTACCTAAACTGTCTTCCTAAACTGCACATCTACACAGTAAAATGCCATAATAGCTGCAGGGTCCACAGTTGACTATTGAACCCTTGGATTGGACTATATGTCTATGACTAGATTTTTTCCATGTAGGCTCAGTGGTCAGCACTGTTGCATTGCATTGCACTGTGATCTTAGGGTTCAAATCCAACCAAAGACAACATCTGCGTGGCACTTGCATGTCCTCCCCGTATTTGGATTCGTTCCCACCAGGAACTCAGGCTTCCTTCCACACTCCAGAAAACATATTGAGAGACTGATTGGCTTCCCGTAAAATTGCCCAACTGTGAGAGACAGGAAAACTGGATTTTGAGCCCCATTACGGACAGGGACTGATGTCGGCGATGACAATTTCTGAGAAATATAAGCAACAGAAAATGAAGAAAAATGTTGTCACAGTAATCATATTCCGATAAAAATCAGCTTAAATCTACAGTTTATGGCAGGGAGGACGCAGGCAACACTTCATGCACATATGCACATAGCAGCAAATCTTGAGCAAGTAGAATAATACTGTTTTCAATCTTAAATGATCAGGGAGTGTTGCCAGGTTCGGGCATTGAAGCATGGCTTCCTCTGGCTCGTGTACTTCTCTGTCGTCAGCCAGTTCCCCGTCAGGCTGCAGCCAGGATCTATATCTGCACACTTGGTGGTTTTTGTCATTCTAGCAAAACAAACAAAACCACTTCCAATTTTCTTTGCTTGCTTAAATGAAATACTACCGAAAGCCTGAAGAACCAAGCTCAAGGCTTGAGATGTGTATCGCTACTTCTTACATCTGCATAATCCGGTCCGCCACGTAAGATCCATCAGAGACATGGTAATTACCAGGACAGCAGGCCGCATGTACTGTGAGGCCCCTGTTGGCACTAAAGCAAATGGGCCCCTTACTAACCACTATATTGATCATCCTATGATACATATATTGTATTACAAGATTCACTGGCCATGCTGATTGCTACGCAGGTACACCCACAAACACCTTTTTTGGGGTCATTTGGATAAGTTATTCCCATTTGTCATGCTCTTCTCCTACATTCGATTCCTCTGTACACAGTATCCTGCCTTGCCCTGTCACTCTCTTGCTGGGGGCCTTTGTGACCGACATCCTGCTCCTCTAATCATAGCATCTTACATGTGTACAACTCTATTAAAGAGTCAGTGCCCAGTAGCCAATGCCCAGTAGCCTAACTCTTAAGGATTCTCCCTCCAACCTTCCAGTGCCTGAGTAATAAAGTCCAGTTGTACGCTGATAAGTTGTTATTCATTCCTGTGATGTTGGCACTGAACAGGCAAGTATTTTTACCTCATATTCCTGTCTTCTGCCCTTCCTGACCTTCTGTACGTCCACCATAGTGCCTGAACTTTGCCTTCTTTGACCTTCGCCTATCTTCCATTATGAACCTGCTCCACCTGTTTTGTCTCCTGCTCATCCAGCTAGGATTGCTGTCTTCTGCCTTGGTTACCATCAGGCAGTGTCCCCCATCTATCTACAGCTGCTTTTTTGTTAAGGAATTTCCTGTGGGAAAGTCCATGCGTCCTTTGCAGGGATACTAGGCTAAAAAAACTTACAATCCCTTAGATTCTGTTCCATGGTGTAGCCCAGTGCCAAGTCCATAGCAATCCAGTGGGTCTACATCATCTCCAGGAAGTTTTATTACCCCACTAAAGTATTGCAGGGAGAAGGTGGTGTGGAGAGGAGGGAGTCAAAGAAGCTAAACACCACTGATGCTGTAAGTAGGTAGGTCGTTTTTTTTTTTGTTTGTTTTTTTTAGTAGGAAATACTGTTTAAATACAGGGTGAGTCAAGAGGACACCCTTTTATTTCAGAAACAAAAGGGAAAATGAAATACACCAGCAAATAATGTGTGAGGGGCCTATCTTTTAGGCTATGTCTGAAACCTGGCTACCATTTTGAAAGCTGCCCTAGTGGATCAAGAGCAAATTATTCCAATGGGAAGGGGGCCATGTAACATATCAAAAAGACCCGGATTTTCTCAGAAATTGATTGCTGCAATCAGATGATCAATATCTCTTGTGGTTCAAAGGTCATCAACATGGAAAGTTGCAACAAGAACCTGGGAATGTTCCCTGTGATGCACAGCTATTTGACCTGTTCATTGTGTTGTCCCTGGTGCTGAACACAGAACTTTGAAGATTGAACTTTCTGTGTTGATAACTTTTGAACCACAAGAGATTTTGCACATTTGATTGAGGCAATGAATTTCTGAGAAAATCCAGGTCTTCTCTGATATGCTACATGACCCCCTACCCATTGGAAAAGTTTGCCCTTGATCGAATATGGTGGCTTTCAAGATGGTGGCCATGTTCCGGACATAGCCTAAAAGATAGACTCCCCTTACCCATTACTTGCTGGGGTATTCAGATATTTCATTTTTCCTTTCGTTTCTGAAAAAAAGGGTGTCCTGCGACTCTTAACTCACCCTGTAGTTTACGTGTTCTTTTACCTTGTGCCGTTGGAAGTTTATTTCCTGCTTTGCTTGTTTTTGTTATCCATTCGTAAATTCTGCTTTCATTTAATGCATATTACATCACTCACTGAGAGCAAATCACATTCAGCATCATGTTCTTTTTATTCCCAATTATAACCCAATTTGAATAAATGAAGTTGTGATCTAAGACAATAGTTTATGTCAAGATTGGAAGAAAAACAGCAGTTCATTTAGAGAGGCAAGGCGAGGTAAAAAATGTTTCATGTATTTTGCTCAATGTAATTCTGATGTGCACTATCGTGTCTGTGCATTTGCCAATGTTGTAGCTGGAGGGGTGCAAGTGGGCAACCTGCCCAGGTTGTAGTCAGGCCGTGGAGGGCACCAAATGCAGGTTTCTGAAGGTTCTGCCTTCCCCTCTGCTCACCAGAGGTACAGTATTTGCAATGTATGCAACCCTATGTGACAGTGTATAATGTGTATGCATATGTGTGGACCATGGTTGTGTGTGTACAATATGCAATGTGTTTGAATATATGTGTAATTATAATATATATATAGATATATATATATATAAATATACAGAGAGAGAGATAGATATATATTATATATATCTGCACCAGATTTGTCACATAGGTACATCAAGTGTCCGGGAAGGTTTTTCTAAAGGTCTCTAGGATGTTCTTTAGGACGTACAGTTCTCTGGATATTCCCAAAAAATGTATTAGCCAATAGAAGATCACAGATTCACCCATCTCCTAACTGCCATACACATGGTCACATGATCCTTATTAGCCAATAGAAGCTCGCAGGTCCTTCAGTCTTGACACAAACACACACGCATACAGTACACACACAGTTATACACCAGATTTCCAATAACAACCCAGCCATTTTTCTTCGCTGTTATAGGTTACTGTTAAGGGGGCAAGGTGCTGTAGAGGTCACTGTTAAGGGGGTGGGGTGATGTGGAGGTCATATTTTAAGAGACAGGGCACTCTGGGCATTGTCACTGTTAAGGAGGTGGGCTGCTGTGGAGGTCAATGTTAAGGGGGCAGGGTGCTGTGGAGGTCACATTTTAATTTTAAGGGAGCAGGGCGCTGTGGAGGTCATTGTTAAGGGGGAGCCTTGTGTAGGTCACTGTTAAGTGGGTGGTCTGCTGTGGAGATCAATGTTAAGAGGGCAGAGTGCTGTGGAAGTCACATTTTAAGGGAGCAGGGCGATGTGGAGGTCACTGTTAAGGGAGTGTTCCACTGTGGAGGTCAATGTTAAGGGGGTGGGGTGCTTTGGAGGGTCACTGTAAAGGAGGCGTGGTGCTGTGGAGGTCAATGTTAAGGGGGGGGGCCCTGTGGGCTAGTCATTGTTAAGGGGCGGGCTGCAGTAGAGGAGGTCACTGTTAAAGGAGCAAGGTGCTGTGGAGATCACATTTTAAGGGGGCAGGAAACTGTGGGGGGGTCACTGTTAAAGAGGTGAGCTGCTGTGGAGGTCAGTGTTAAGGAGAAGAGGCCCTGTGAAAGTCACTGTTTAGAGGTAGACCGCTGTGGAGGCCACTGTTAAGAAGGGGGGTCGCTGTGGAGGTCACTGTTAAGGGGGAAGGCAGGGTGCTATGGAGGTCAAATTTTTATGGAGCAGTTCACTGTGGAAGTCACTGTTAACGGGGGGGGGGGGCACAATGGAGGACACTGTTAAGGGGGAGGGTTACTGTGGAGGTCACTTTTAAGGGAATGGGACACTGAGGAGGTCCTCATTAAGGGAGCAGGCTGCTGTGGCGGTCACTGGTAAGGAGCAGGGTACTGTGGAGGTCACTGTTAAGGGGGTGGGGTACTGTGGAGGTCATTGTTAAGAGGGCGGGACAGGGTGCTGTAGAGATCACATTTTAATGGAGCGGGCCACTGTGGAGGTCACTGTTATGGAGTGGAGTGCTGCGTATATCTTTTACCCACATACAACATCAAATGAAATAGTTGAAATATACCAGTGCGAAGGTGGGTCATTCTGGTAGATAGACAATGTGTGGTTCCATAAAAAACTGATCCGTCACCATTGACTTACATTGTTTTCATTGCCAGATCCGTTTTTTTCCTTGCAGCGGTTTTGTGTCCGGTCACAAAACGGAATGCTGCTGGAATGGAAGACGTCCTGATGCATCCTGAATGGATCTCTTTCCATTCAGAATGCAGGGGGACTAAACGGAAATATTTTTTCTGATATTGAGATCCTCTGCCGGATCTCAATACCGGAAAACACAATGCAAGGGTGTAAGTAGTCTAATGTGTATGTATAATGTGTATATTGCAAACACTATATAATGTATGGCGCTGTGCTTGGCAAGCTGTGAGGCGGGTGCAGCCCTCACCGGAGTGCCGTTGGAACTTCAAACAGCTGATGGGAGTGGGTGCTGGTTGTCAGACCCCCACCAATCACATATTAATTACCTATCCTTAGAATAGGCCATCAATATACAAATCCCAGACAACCCCTTTAAGAGTTTAAAACAGCTATTAACAGTCTTTCAGGACTTTAACATGAACATGAGGTTGGAGAAAGCATAAATCTTCCAAGTTTCTGTTATTTTGCCCCTTTTCTTGCTTGTTTTATGTCCTAATGACTTATGATTTCTTGTGTAATCTTCTTGTGTTTCTTTTTTCCAAACTGTGGTGTAAGAGGACTAGGGTTGAGAGAATTGAAGTGTCCAAAGTGGACTTCGAGCAAAATTTCAGGGAAAATTTAATTTTCTGCAAAACCGAATTTTCTTGTCCTTCATCGTAACCAATCAATTTTACCTGAAATGGCGTAAAAAAAAGAAAAAATAATACCTCATCCATTTGAGCGCTAAGAGGCAGCTGCAGCCATCTCGATTGAAGATCCTGCGTCGAAAAACATGTGTGGTAACTAATGAGGCCGGCCAGCGTGATGATGTCATCATGCACCGCGTGAGATTTTGCTCGGTATCTTCAGTCATCTTGGCTGCAGCGGCCTCTTCATGCTCAAATGGATGAGGTGAGTATTATATTTTTTTTTAACCCCTGAAAGGCCTCCATTTTTACAATAGATGAGTGATCAGCGATGAACGGGGCTTCTGAGGGGGTTCAATGATGGGCGGCGGTGCAATCGTCGTTCCCCGTCATTGCTCCAGCTACTTACAAAGAAATGCGCTTCGTGACAAAGTAATCTGTCACAAAGCAAATTTCTTTTTGAAATTTGCTGAAGCAGCCGAATTGAGGTTTTGATAAATTCGCTCAACGCTAAAGAGGACACTGAAGATCTCCTGGTGTATGCCCTGAATATAACGCATTGTATACCATATAGTCACATGCATGATCCCATGCCAGAAAAGTATACAACTTTATACATTATATTTATTTTATATATTTTTTTGGATCATGTCCTTATCTTTGTGTGTTATTCTCGCGTGTTTGATGCACCGTCACTTTAAGACATCATGAATATGGTTTACGATACAATGGTAATGAATGCATATTGTATTGTATTGTATTTTTATCTTTGATCGCTGATAAATTAAATTTGAGGATTCATTCCTTATGGATTAACCCTTACACTCCCAGAGCGCATGTAAGGCGCTGGAAGCCGGGACTCAAGTCCCAGCGCCGTACTACTACAGCGCTCTGATCGGGCGGGCGCAGGAGCTGCACTCGCCCAATCAGCTGCAGGGGTCCGGCAGTGGCCGATAGCCGGACCCCTGCTGTATGCACCAGCATCAGTAAAAACACAGATGCCGCTGCATTAACCCTCGCACTGCCGTGGTCAGCGCTGACCGTGGCATGTGCAATGTCTGTGGTGGGAGTGAGAGCCCATGGCAGCCCGATGCCTTCCTTAGGCATCGGGCTGCCTTCTACGGAAGCCTGTGAGATCCATGCAGGAAGCTGTAAGTGTGATACAATGTGTCCACAGAAGTATTGTAATGCATTGTGCATGGGATCAGACCCCCAAAAGTTGAAGTCCCAGACTGGGACAAAAAAATAAAGTAAAAAAAGAAGTTGAAAAAATAAAGTTTAACAAAAAAAATAAAAGTTTCAAGTAAAAAAAAACAACGTTATTTTCCCAAAATAAAGTAAAAAAAAATTGTTAAAAATGGGGAAAAAAAGAAAAGTAGGCATATTAGGTATCACTGCGTCCGTATCGAAAGGCTCTATAAAAATATCACATGACCCACCCCGCTAGGTAAACGCTGTAAAAAATAAAAACAAAGAAAGCCATTTTCTGATCACCTTGCCTCACAAAAAGTGTAATACCAAGCGATCATAAAGACGTATTAATCCCAAAATAGTACCAATCAAACCGTCATCTCGTTCCACAAAAAATGAGACCCTACCTAAGACAATCGCCCAAAAAAAAAAAAAAATGTCTCTCAGAAAATGGCAACACAAAAAAAGATTTTATTCTGTTCAAAAATGCATCTAATGTGTAAAACTTAACAAAAATAAAAATGTTAGACATATTGGGTATCACCACGTCCGTAACAACCTGCTCTATAAAAATATCACATGATTTGCCCCTTCGGCTGAATGCTGTAAATTTTTTTTTTAAAAACTATGTCAATACAGCTATTTTTTCACCTTGACTCACAAAAAGTGTAATACCAAGCGATCAAAAAGTCTTATGTACCCCAAAATGGTACCAATGAAAACGTCACCTCATCCTGCAAAAAATGAGCCCCCACATAAGACAATAACTCAAAAAAATTAAAATCAATGGCTCCCGCAAACCAATCCATCAAAATCTGTGCTGCAAAATTCATATGGCGCTCCTTCTGTTCTGAGTCCTGCCATGTGCCCCCACAGCAGTTTACCACCACATATGGGGTGTTGCCGTATTCAGGAGAAAATGGGTAACAAATTATGGGGTGCTTTTCTCCTGTTACCCCTTGTGAAAATGAAAAATTTGAGGCTAAAGCAACATTTTATTGGAAGAAATGAAACTTTTCATTTTCACAGCCAAGTGTTTCCAAATTCCATAAAACGCTTAGGGGGTCAAAGTGCTCAGTACCCCCTTAATATATTCTTTGAAGGGTGTAGTTTCCAAAATGGGGTCACTTTTTGAGGGTTTCCACTGTAGGGGTACGTCTGGGTCTCTCAATTACAAAATGGTGCCTAAAAACCATTCTAGCAAAATCTGCCTCCAAAATCCATATGGCGCTCCTTTCCTTCTGACCACTGCCACAAACCCATAGAGACGTTTACCACCAAATATGGGGGATTTCTGTAAACTGCAGATTCAGAACAATGTATATTGAGGTTTAGTTTGCTGTAGTGTTAACCCTTGCTGTGCTGCAAGAAAAAAATTAACATGAATAATCTACCAAAAAATTTAAATTTTGAAATTTCACCTCCATTTTCCTTTAATTCTTGCGGAACACCTCAAGGGTTAATAAAGTTTGTAACATCAGATTTTTTATAATTTGAGTGGTGTAGTTTCTAAAATGGGGTCATTTATTAGTGGTTTCCATTAGGTAAGCCTCACAAAATCACTTTATAACTGAATTGGTGCTCAAAAAAATGGTTTGGTAAATTTTGTTAAAAATTTGAAAAATTGCTTCTAAACTTCTAAGCCTTCTAACTTCCTAAAAAAATAAAATCACATTTACAAAATGATGCCAACATAAAACAGACATATGGGGAATGCTAAGTAATAAATATTTTATGAGGTATCACTTTCTGTTCTAAAAGAACTGAAAATTTTTCAAAATTTTTGGTAAATTTGGGATTTTTTCATAAATAAAGGTGAAATATATTGACTCAAATTTATGACTATCATGAAGTACAATGTGTCACGAGAAAACAATCTCAGAATGGTCTGGATAAGTAAAAGCGTTCTAAAGTTATTACCACATGTCAAAGTGACACATGTCAGATTTGCAAAAATCGGCCTGGGATTTAAGGTGAAAAGTGGCTCGGTACTGAAAGGGTTAATGTCTCCATCCATATGTAGGCTAAGAGGATCGTGCCCAGCATGAATTTACAGTTCTATGTTTATGTTTGTTGGTTCCTATGGCAACTGAACTATGTGTGCCTAATAGGTTGGTAGAACGCGTCACCAGGGTGCGCTGCGTGGTTACGTCACGCGGTGGTGCCCTGTTAGGCCTCGGTGGCGCCCTGTTTGGCCTTTGAGGGCGGACTGGATCGCTAATGGAGAAGAGTTTTGCGATCCACTACTCCCTCTGACGCTGCCGGCGCTGCGATGATGTGGCACTCATCACCCAGTGATCACGCGTCAGGTAAATACCACCTATGTTTAATCTTTTGGCGCAAAAGTCTGGTATATAATGATGCCATGTCTGTGCATATTTGATCTCCTGACGAAGTTACAAGAGCAACACATGCGCCGAGGCATTTCTGGCTACACTACAGCTCTCTTCCCCCGATCATGTCTGCAGGTGAGCCCAGTGGGGGCTAATATTTGGATTTGTCTGATGATTCCGGCCTCCATTCATTATGGGACGTCCTTTTCTTTGATATGATTATTATTATTGAATTCAGGCTTGATTGTATTACACTTACATTTGATATCTAGTCTCATCTGTCATCCCCTTTCTTTCTCGAGGCATGTCTTAAACTCTTTTCAGGAGAAGTAGTGGTGTATGCCTGTGTTTCCTTACAGCATTTAAGGTCATTGCTACCTATTTTTTACATTGTTACCCCTGATTTATGTTTTATATATTTTTTCTTGATTTTGTGAAATAAAATGTATATATTTTATATATTCTCTAGAGGAGACGTAGCGGGGAGTCGGCGCCAGGAAGCCAATAAGTCATCTTTCCTTTACAGGTCCAGCCAAGTGGGGAGATTTGCAAAAACTCCCCCATTGTTTCACAACCACTTTAAGGATTAGCAGATAATGTGAAGGGGAAATTAGAGCTAGGTGTTTTGAATCAACGGGATGACAATCAGGTGTGAGTTGGTGAACTGTTTTATTTAGAGAAAAGGGATCTATCAAAGTCTGATCTTCATAACATATGTTCATGGAAGTGAATAATGGCATACACAAAGGAGATTTCTGAGAACCTCAGGAGAAGAGTTGTTGATGCTCATCAGCAGGGATACTGTGTACAAATGGAGGAAATTCAAAACCATTATTACCCTCCCTAGGAGTGAATGACCAACCAAGATCATGCCAAGAGCAACGCATGTAATATTCCACGAAGTCACAAAGGAACCAAAGGTAAGCAACTAAATAACTTTCTCACATTGGCTAATGTTAATGGTCATGAGTCCACCATCAGAAGGACACTGGACAAGAGTGGCGTGCATTGCAGGATTGCAAGGAGAAAGCCGCTGCTCTCTAAAAAGAACATTGCTGCCCAGCTGTGTTTTGCTAAAGACCACATGGACAAGCCAAAAGGTTTTGCAACAGTGTGTTGTGGATGAATGAGACCAACGTAAAACCTTTCGGTTTTTTATGTTTGGAAAGAGGAAAACATTGTATTCCAGCATAGAAACCTCATACCATCTGTGATACACGGCGGTGGTAGTATTATGGTTTGGGCCTGTTTTGCTGCATCTGGGCCAGGATGGCTTGTCATCATTAATGGAACAATGAATTCTGAATTATACCAGCAAATTCTAAAGGTAAATGCCAGGACATCCATCCGTGAGCTAAATCTCAAGAGAACCTGGGTCATGCAGCAAGACAACGACCCTGAGCACATAAGTACTGCTACTAAAAAATGGTTAAAGAAGAATAAGGTTAAAGTTCTGGAATGGCCAAGTCAAAGTCCTGACCTCCATCCAATAGAAATGTTATGGAAGGACAAGAAGCGAGCAGTTCATGGGAGGAAACCACCAACATAGCAGAGCTGAAACTGTTTTGTACGGAGGAATGGGCTAAAATTCCTCCAAGCCGATGTGCAGGACTAATCAACAATTCTTGGAAATGTTTAGCTGCAGTTATTTCTGCACAAGTTACTGAAAGCAAAGGTTCACATACTTTTACCACTCACAGATATGTGAGATTGGACCATTCTCTTTAATAAATAAATGAGCAAGTCTAATATTTGTGACACATTTGTTTGATTTGGTCATCTGTATCTACTTGTGTGAAAAACTGATGTAGTTTTAGGTCAAATTTATGCAGAAATATAAAAAATTCTGCAAGATTCACAAACTTTCAAGCACGACTGTAGATATGCCTACATATTCAGTGTCCCACTAGGCCACTGCGTGATGTGATACATTCCTGATATTATGCACTGTTCATTATATTTTGCTCTGATTTGTACTATCTGAATAAAGAATACTGTAGTATCACTTTAAATATATGCTGTGAACTAACCATGAGTTAATCCTGCCTCTGAGATGATTTCTAGAAGGAAGGTAAAGCTTAAAGGAGTTGTCCCATGAAGTATATTCAGCAGTTTTCAAAACAGCCCCTGGGTCTGAATATTTTTGTAATTGAATGTAATTAAAAACTTGGTATAACCAGTGAGTAAAATGTATCTGTATAGCGCCACCTGCAGTTTATTATTTTCCTTATTTCTCTGTCCACCTTGCTGAGGTGGACATACATGCCCAATTCCATCCTTCAACTGCTTCTTGAGCTGTGATTGGGAGAGAGCTGCAGCACCCTTAGCTGCAATCTTGATATAAATCTAGCAGAGCAACTGGAACAATGAGTGGGGAGATCTCTGGATCCATGTGAGGTACAGGGCTGGTTCTAGCTTTCTTAGAAACTGTCATGTACTATATGATGTCTGATTTTCATTTTCACATTAATCATGGGATATCCATTAAGTTCCTCCATCTTTTGTGGACGTTTTTTTGCATCCACTCTACAAGTAAAGACCAGGAGCATAGCTATAGAGGAAGCAGGGGAAGCAGCTGATTTGGGCCCCAGACCCACAAGGGGCCCCCTCAGGAGGGAAACTAATTGATTTTATTGTCAGGGCCCCCTCAACAGTATTATACAATGACATTATATACAGTGACACTATAGGAAACGGATGGAGCGGCTGTCAGGCCTTGTCTGGGAGAGCTCAATCTTGACTAGTCACAAGAGTGAGGGTTGCATGTGAGTTGTGGGTTGCGAAGAAGTTTCTGGGGGGGCCCTGTTCAAAAATTTGCTGTGGGGCCCAGTTAGTTGTAGTTACGCCACTGGTAAAGACTGTCAGTTAACTTTGTCCAAATCTGCTCTGGTCTCCTGCCTGTCACTCCCTACCTCACCATCAAGGGAACTCCACCTTCCATCAACCAGGAGACTCAACATAGGGTTTGCCCTAGGGGAGACCACTATTGCTCCTACTATCCTGCAGACCCTCTCATCACTGTGTCAGTCCTGGCAGAAAGGGAGGAGGACCCAGCCACCATGAAAGCTATTACCACCAACACTATGACCACTCTCATCCTCCTCTCTGCGCTCCTGCTGGGTTGCTGCACATATACTGTCTATGCAGCTGCCAATAGGACACTCCATTAGGTCTATAGGTGTCCTTGGACCTGTAAAGGTCTTGAACCCAAAGTATGCCCTGGCACATGCTCTAAAGAAACACACCAAGCGTGGTGTGAATGTAGCTGTACTGATCTGATATTTATGTTAGTACAGAGTTACATATGGATATAATGATGCAAATATGTGTCATTCTTTAGATTAGTTTCCTTAGGCTTATATGTATATCATCATCCATCCATCCGCCGGCTAGGTTCCACCCGTCATACTCTTAGCAACCACACTCCAGGCTAAAAACATTGAAACGGCGTATTTACACTGTTACCAACATCTTTCATCTCTTTCTTAATGAAAACTTATGCAAGCGAGGGACGATACATCGACGACGTTTTTTTTTGTGAGACATGTAAAACAATTTCCCTTTTTATCTATTTCACATCTGGAAATCACCGCGACTTCTCTCTAAGGCCCATTAATCTTTCTTACTCACTTTGTTCTATTCGGACTTCACGTTCTAAGGAAAGCATTGAAGTATGTAAGTACTTACAGGAACGCCAGCAAAAAAACATCTCATTTGAATACATGGACGCTGTGAATAAATCGGGTACAAGTTATTTGACAGCTGGGAGTGATCAACCTGTGGGAAAGAGAGCAGGTGTAAGGAATCATATGTCCTGCGCTGGATATTAAGGCTGTGTCTAATTACTGAATCATATATTATATATCTCAGCCAGAGACATTGATGGAGATGTTCTGTGCAGGACGACGCAATGAGTAATAATGGCTGTGAGGTTAAGGAGGGGAGGGTGCGGATGTGTAGAGATGTTTGTGGGAGCTTTAGCTTATAACTGGCCAGTGTTTTTGGGAGGAAATGGAGGACCTGGAGTGAACCCATGTAGACCCAAGGAGAACATACTAAATCCACATGCCAGAGGTATTTGAACCCTGCAAGGCAGTGGTGCCAACTAAAAGAAGTAGACATCCTCTGTATTGGACATTGCTGGCACCAGTGGAGGGAGCGCCCCATCAACATTCCTGGTTTGGGGTGACACAGCTCCACCTGCTGCTTCCTCCAATTAGGCATGCCTTCTGGAGTTGGCCTACACCGCTAACCTGCTGGTTCCTCTCTTCCTAATGTGTTGAAGAAGGGTCACAGGATTGTGGAGCCCAAGGCGGAAGGAAGACTGGGAACTCTGGATATAGGGGATGATATTTTGTATCAGGTTGGCTCTATGCATTGCAACAGGTCTTTGCCAGGGGTGGATTGGCCATAGACCCTACAGGGAAACTCCCAAGTGGGCCGATGCCCAGGGGGCCACTGAATCTTGATGGCCGCAAGCCAGGTACATAATGATCTGATGCTCAACAACCACAGGGGCCCTCTTGAACCCAACTGTATTACCGTCCTCATGATGGTGATACAGTTGAATACTGTGGTGAGGGCGGCAGTATTTAGTGCTGTCCTGTGGTATTTGGTTCTGCTGGAGCGGTATTCTGTGCTGCGCTACTTCAGTTATCCCCACCTACTTGTTTTAGCCCATCTTCTGTTAGTTTGAACCCACCTACAACATGGGGCCACTTTTAGTTTTTTTTTTTCCAGGGCAACTTTAAGATCCCAATCCGCCCCTGCAAATTTTCAGTGGGCATGCGATAAACTTTGGATGCAACATAGCTATGCATGAGCCTTGATGGCTAGGGATGTGCAGGTGCAGAGATAGAGGAAGTGCCATTAAAGGCTCTTTTACACATGCCAACAATCGGGCAAATGTACGTACGAAAATTTGCCCTAAGTCTTGCCGGCTCTGCTATATTTCATTATCTGCATCCAGTATTTCTTTGACCTGTGTGTCAGGTATGTCGGTAATCCTGGGTACAGCCTGCCAGACTCTGATAAGAAAAGGCACCAAGGATGTCCAGCAGCACACAGTGTACACCATGTACCAGACATCCGGTCTCCATAGAGGTCACCAAACTATGGGACGTGAGCTTCTCCTGCTTGATGCATTTCCAATCCCTGTCCGGAGAATAGGACAGCGTAGAGGCGACAACTTTACTGTGCACTAAACGCACTAAACACAAGTGTGGACAGAAGAATTTATGTAACACTGTATGTTGTACTTGGACGACAGTCCAGCTGGTTTCTATTCTGCAAACTATGTTCAGATGTCACGCTTCTGATATCATGTAGCAGAGCTGGACTATGCTGGGGGAGGCAGGAAGGTCAACCTCCTGCAGGGAACATGCGGGACAGGACTTCCAAGTCATGCTGCAAAAGTCCTGTGCCAAAGATCTGATTATGTTATTAATAATCCTTATTATATACAGAGTAATGCTTGGAGGGGTTGTCCATTCAGGGCAATCTTTGTCCACGTGGCCTATTAGACATATGGATGTCAGATAGCAGATTCTCCACCTGTAATGCTTCCACCACTGTGCCACTGAATAGATTTTACCTGGAGCTACTGTAGAGGGCATTGTCAAGGTGGACCCCTCGTTTTCACCCTCCTCCCCTACACACTTTGCCCCCTGTGCAGGAATCTGCACTTTTCTGCAGGAGCCACAACACAACTTCCTCTTCGAGTAGTCTCTGTTCAAAGACTGGGTCAAGAGACACCAAAGGGGCAAGCAAAAGTGTGGTCAGTTGACAAGCAGAGGTTAGGACAGGCAGTGTTCAAGCAATAAGTTAGTCATGCAGTATTTCAGGGCATATGGCACTGGGTCAATATGGTGATCCGGCAGAGTTCAGAGCAGGTGGCACAGGGTCAAAATGATAAACAAGCACCGGTTAGGCACGGGAGGTCAGAACAATACGGGACTATTGCAGGACTATACAAGCTAGGAACCTATAGCTCAGGCACCTCCTTGTAGGTGAAAGTGCCCTCTATGCCCAGGGAAATGTTGCCATTGTCTGGGGCCAGATTAGCCCATGCTCGTACTGGCTTGTGCCCTAAGAGGAGGAGGCAGGAAAAATTGTGAGCTGAAGGGTGAGTACAGGACTCCTCTATTAGCCAGAGTAGAGAGCCTCTGAAAAGAGTGCACTGAAGGACTTGACCCAACCCCAAAATACACACATCAGTGGGCACCATGCAATACCTGATGTCACCAGCAGGATTGTAGAAAAGTTGCACTTGATTGGCAGACTGTAGTCACAGCAGTGCAAAGCAGGATTTGCAGGCCTGGTGTAATAGTGGGGGAGTGCTTCCCAAATGCACTACTTACAGCACCCCAGGACTGGACCGTTGGATCTACAGTGGTTGTTAGGTGAAGTTTGACAACTTTATTCCCATGTTGCAGATGAGAAAGAACAAGAAAACATTTCTGGGAATGCAAGTCTTCTAGACTCCAATGCAAAATCTGTAACAAGGCCCCTCAACTACCATGTGTCAATTTTGGCCCCCCTCAGGCACTGGGTCCTGGGCAGCTACGTACCTCTGTGCCAACTAGACTTCTACATTTCTAGACTTTTCATAAGCAAGTCCATCGCAGAGGACCATATTCAGCCTCTCCTCATCCTGGCATGGTGGACAATAGAAAACAATGGACTGTTTTCGACAGATCAGCAAATGGTGACGAGTCAGACTTCAGCTTTGAAATCCATTTGTTCGTTAACTGGTTCCAAATAAATGGCACGAGTTGTGTTTTCCTTCTCGGACCGTGTTTGGATGCTGGAGGTTATTGTGGTTTTTAGGTAATCCTTGAATTTTATGTTTCGTGTAAACAAATCAAGTCCTAAAAACTGAATCCAAGAGCGAGTTGTGCACATAACGGAACAGAACTGCGCTGAATGCAAACAGATGGCAAGAAAAATAATGTAATTATAAGCAATTCCGTCACTTGGCCGTTACAGTTGCATTGCTCGACTGTATTAGTCCCAGTGATATGAGGACATAATGGGGACGTGCTAGCGAGTGGTTCGATTTGGAACAGACAATGGGCAGCTCTTACCGTACATTCCTTTCCCTCTTTGCTCACATGGCGTAATATTTTATGCTGCATTTTTCATATTTACGGTGATTGAATATAAAATCCTCCCCTTCGCCCCAAAAAAGGAAAACCTCTTGAACTCATTGTATGATCTGTCACATTTTGCTATTGATGGACAATCCTCAGGATGGCCCATTAATACCTAATAAGTGGAGGTCTGACACCCCATGCCCCTTTCAGTTAACTGTTTCGAGGTAGCTCTGGAAGTAGGCAGGAAAGCTACACTGCTCCAACCATTGTACAACGCTGCAGTAACCAGTTTTGTCCAGTAGATGTAGCTGTTTAGTTCTGGTGATATAGCCAAATTTGAGATGAAGCAGTGCTCTCTTCCTCTCTCCCAGCAGGAAATCTCAGCATGATCTCAAGCATTAGTACGTTATATCACATTCAGCATATTAAAAAAAGCCTTGTCTTTCTACATCTCTTAGATTTGGAGCCTCCATCGGCAACATTAAAGACCTTTATGAATCCCATCAAAACACAATATTTCAATGGAGTCTTTTAGGGGGCATTAGGATACAATTTATAGATGTGGAATCTAATATGTTGAAGTTGTGATATTGACAGCGCTGCAGTAACCAGTACTGTCCACTATGCAATGGATGGAGCTGTGTAGTTCTGGTGCTGTAGTTACCCAAATTTGAGATAAAGCAGTGCTCTCTTCCTCTCTCCCAGCAGGAATTCTCAGCATGATCTTAAGCATTAGTAAGTTATATCACATTCAGCATATAAAAAAGCCTTGTCTTTCTACATCTCTTAGATTTGGAGCCTCCATCAGCAACATTAAATACCGTGATGGATCCCATCGAAACACGGTATGTGACATTGTACAGTGCTGCAGTAACCAGTACCGTCCATTACACATTGGATGTAGCTGTTTAGTTCTGGAGCTGTAGCTAACAAAAATTTGAGATAAAGCAGTGCTCTCTTCCTCTCTCCCAGCAGGAATTCTCAGCATGTTTTATCAAGCATTAGTACCTTATATCACATTCAGCATATTAAAAAAAAGCCTTGTCTTTCTACATCTCAGATTTGGAGCCTCCATCGGCAACATTAAAGACCTTGATGGATCCCCTCGAAACACAATATTTTAATGGGGTCTTTTAGGGGGCATTAGGATCCAATGTATAGATGTGGAATCCAAAGCGTTGAAGTTGTGATTTTGATAAATGGGGGCTGTCCTTAGAAACTAAAAAATACTGGGACCATAGCGGACCTCCGCTGCTAACCCCGATATTCAGATCAGCAGATGCATACAATACTGTAGTAAACCTGTTCCTTATTGCTTTACTATGCAGGGGTTGACCTATAGGGGTCTGTTCACAAAAGTGGAATTTGCTGTGGAGAAAAAAAATGTTGATTTTCAGAGCAATATTGAGCCGTCTATCGTGTTACTGTATGTATAGTAACAGAAAATGGAGGAAGAAAACACAGGATCCACCAATGACAACACATAACGGGGACAGCTTACCTCCTCCCCCTCTCTGTACAATGGCCCTTGCACATGACACAGAGCATGATCACTACAGTCTGCCTTAGAAGTCTGTTGCAGGCTCAGGGTTCAAGGCCAATATCTAGGTGTATGTTAGTTTCAAAATTACAGCCGAAATAACCCAATCCTATTGAACTGAGTTTAGATCACCATAAAGCCCTCCTTTATAAGGGACAAAGTTATATAATGTAAAATGTGGGAAAAGTCAAAAAACAAACCAAAGGGCTAGACAAATAAAGAGAACACAGCGCAATTTGCAAGAAACTGAAGAGGTTTATTGTGTTAAGCCGTGTGTTTCTGTGTGTAAGTATAGTCCGGATAGACTTTCCATGAAAAAACACATCTGTGAGTTGCCATAAAATGTTACCTCGGGGCAAAAATTCTGCCTCACCCCAACCTGGGGGACATATGCAGACATGTACTTGCAATTGCTGATAAATGACTATATATAAGTAACTCCGGTGACGTCTAATGTTCTTTATAGTTTACAGGAGGGTAGTACATTATTCCTTTTATTACACACTTCAGCTGCTGTCTAAACTCATTTTGAACCAGAAAAGGGAGATTCCCAAACACTATTCATTGATTGATATGAAAATCCCTTTTCAAAAAGTGGCACACTTTACAGAATCATGACTGGATAGTCTTCAGAGCATCTGCAGACTACCTCAAGACCAATAAAGACAAATGAATATAATTGTAGAAGGAGGTTGATACTGACACAACATATAATATAATGCACTTCTAACATTGTTGCACTCACAACGGGTTGCAGCAGCATGGATATTCAGTTCATTTTCAGACCCCCTAGATATGCAGTTTACAACTCGCTCCTAGTTTGACTTTTTCCTGTGCACATGTTCCCCCCAGTAATACATGATAGATGTGAGATTTGTGTGTCCAGGATGCTGCAGCTTTCAATAGCTCTCATCTATTAATACGGCTTCATTTTAGGACTGATTTCTCCTTCTAAGGCCCCATTCACACGTCCGCAAATGGTGTCCGCATCCGTTCCGCAATTTTGCGGAACGGATGCAGACCCATTCACTTTCAATGGAGCCGCAAAAGATGCGGACGGCACACAGCGTGCCGTCTGCATCCGCGCGTCCGTTCCGCAGCTCCCAAAAAAAATAGAACATGTCCTATTCTTGTCCGAATACACGGACAAGAAAAGGCATTCCTATTATGTGCGGTCCGCAAATTGCGGAACGCACATGGCGGTGTCTGTGTTTTGCGGATCCGCAAAACATGGACACCGGACACACAGACGTGTGAATGGAGCCTAAAGCTCATGAGGAATCTGCTTTTATTTGTAGTGATAATCACTGATGCTGATGAAGATAATGACTCCGGAGCTGAACTCTTCCCTGGTAATTTGCATTCTGCTGATTCGTGCTGCTCTATGATTAGATCTTCCATCGTACTCATCTTATGTTGGGCTTTGTCCCAATACTAATTGTGTTTATAAAACCGAAGAAAGAAGAAATACAATTGTGTTCAACGAAGCGCACATAGTAATCACGGCAAAAGGTGAACCACGTGTCTCATCACCCACCCCCACGTGGTCCTCTGTGTCACTGACTGACTGGGGAAATGTATGATTAGTGTAGAATGTGCAGCCCTGTACAATATAACACATAATGCTGGACATTCATCAGAGCTGGCTGCAGGAATATCTGCACCTATGTCAGTCCCATTTAATTTAAATATATAAACATGTCTATATACTGTACTGTGTACATACATTACATTACTTATTCTGTACTGATCCTCAGTCACATCCTGTATTATACTCCAGAGCTACACTCACCATTGTGCTGGTGGAGTCACTGTGTACATGCATTACATTACTTATCTGTACTGATCCTGAGTTACATCCTGTATTATACTGTACTCCAGAGCTACACTCACTATTCTGCTGGTAGAGTCACCGTGTACATACATATATTACTTATTCTGTACTGATCCTGAGTTACATCCCGTATTATACTCCAGAGCTGCACTCATTATTCTGCTGGTGAAGTCACTGTGTACATACATTACATCACTTATTCTGTACTGATCCTGAGTTACATCCTGTATTATACCCCAGAGCTGCACTCACTATTCTGCTGGTGGAGTCACTGTGTACATACATTACATTACTTATCCTGTACTGATCCTGAGTTACATCCTGTATTATACTCCAGAGCTGCACTCACTATTCTGCTGGTGCAGTCACTGTGTACATACATTACTTATCCTGTACTGATCCGGAGTTACATCCTGTATTATACTCAGAGCTGCACTCACTATTCTGCTGGTGCAGTCACTGTGTACATACATTACTTACTGTATCCTGTACTGATCCTGAGTTACATCATGTATTATACTCCAGAGCTGCACTCACTATTCTGCTGGTGCAGTCACTGTGTACATACATTACTTATCCTGTACTGATCCTGAGTTACATCATGTATTATACTCCAGAGCTGCACTCACTATTCTGCTGGTGCAGTCACTGTGTGTACATACATTACTTATCCTGTACTGATCCTGAGTTACATCATGTATTATACTCCAGAGCTGCACTCACTATTCTGCTGGTGCAGTCACTGTGTACATACATACATTACTTATCCTGTACTGATCCTGAGTTACATCTGTATTATACTCCAGAGCTGCACTCACTATTCTGCTGGTGCAGTCACTGTGTACATACATACTTATCTGTACTGATCCTGAGTTACATCCTGTATTATACTCCAGAGCTACTATCTGCAGTCTGTACATTATTATCTGTACTGATCCTGAGTTACATCATGTATTATACTCCAGAGCTGCACTCACTATTCTGCTGGTGCAGTCACTGTGTACATACATTACATTACTTATCCTGTACTGATCCTGAGTTACATCCTGTATTATACTCCAGAGCTGCACTCACTATTCTGCTGGTGCAGTCACTGTGTACATACATTACTTATCCTGTACTGATCCTGAGTTACATCCTGTATTATACTCCAGAGCTGCACTCACTGTTCTTCTGGAGTCACTGTGTATATACAATATATTACTCATCCTGTACTCCAGATCTGCACTCTTGCAGGCTTCAGAGATGAACTTCCTGCTTGTTCAGTGTCTGCAGTCAGCTTTCTTCAGAGATTTGGGGGTGAATATTGGAGGAAGTATTTGGACCCCATTTATTTATGACCTGACTGTGGACAATATTGGTGGGAAAGCCTCTTACATACCCAGAAAGTTATTGCTAATTAGTTTTTAAGCCATATTTTCTGTCTCCATTATCAATAGACAGTTAGGTACATTAATTGATATCCTTTGGGGAAACATATCCCCATATCCCTCCCTTCCTTCTTATGGTCATTGTTTACCTAAGTGTCCCCATGGCGGGCTGTATTTACAAGGCTGGAGACATCTTGTTAACATGTTTATTTAACGACATAAAATGTGCTCTTGGCCTGCGAATAATCGGACGCCCGTAAAACCGTCGAATTTGAAGTGCCTTTGAGTGAGACAAATGACAGCCGATAATGCTCTTTAGATTGCAAGCTCTGTTATCAATCCTACTGGACTTTGTTTTTCTAATTTAATTATGGGAAAATTAGGCAGACTCTGAAGTTTAGATATCGAAGGTCAGGAAGTGACAGGACCACAGAGAGACTTGGACGCAAGCTCATCAGAAGCGTGTGGTCTGCCCGGAATATTGTCTTCTTCTAGTGGAGGTTTATAATAGGAGAACAGATACAAGCTATCTAAATAATACCATAAACCACCCATGTCTGATCACTAACAAATCAGTACTGGACAGATGCTTAGATGCAAAATTATGGTTTCTTTTCAGACTGAAACGAAATGCTGCTTGTTTAGAAGGTCTTAAAGTGAGCTAAATGCAACGTCAGATGAACAACAACAAAGGACAAATTACAACGTGTCAGTATGTCTTTAACAAAAACTAGACCAAAATGCAGAAGCTAAAAAGTTGAGTACACCCATAGGAATTGAGAGGATAAGTAGCCGCCAGGAGCTGATCATCAAATGACCAACTCTATAAAAGCAGACGTTTTGGGCATTTGCTGGTCTGGAGCACTCAGGAGTGTGTCAACACAAGGCCAAGGAGGAAAGATAACACCAATACATAGTAACATAGTTTATAAGGTCGAAAAAAGCCCTCTGTCCATCAAGTTCGGCCTGTTATCCTGCAAGTTGATCCAGAGGAAGGCAAAAAAAACCCTGTGAGGTAAAAGCCAATTTTCCACACTTTAGGGGCAAAAATTCCTTCCCGACTCCAATCAGGCATCAGAATAACTCCCTGGATCAATGACCCCTCTCTAGTAACTATAACCTGTAATATTATTACCTCCAGAAATACATCCAGGACCCTCTTGAACTCTTTTAGTGAACTTACCATCACCACCTCCTGAGGCAGAGAGTTCCATAGTCTCACTGCTCTTACCGTAAAGAATCCTCTTCTATGTTTGTGTACAAACCTTCTTTCCTCCAGACGCAGAGGATGTCCCCTCATCACAGTCACAGTCCTGGGGATAAATAGATGATGGGAGAGATCTCTGTACTGACCCCTGATATATTTATACATAGTTATTAGATCTCCCCTCAGTCGTCTTTTTTCTAAAGTGAATAACCCTAATTTTGATAATCTTTTTGGGTCCTGTAGTCCACCCATTCCAGTTATGACTTTAGTTGCCCTCCTCTGAACCCTCTCCAGCTCTGCTATGTCTGCCTTGTTCACAGGAGCCCAGAACTGTACACAGTACTCCATATGTGGTCTGACTAGTGATGTGTAAAGTGGCAGGACTATGTTCTCATCACGGGCATCTATGCCTCTTTTGGTGCAACCCATTATCTTATTGGCATTGGCAGCAGCTGTCTGACACTGGTTTCTACAGCTTAGTTTGCTGTTTACTAAAATTCCTAAGTCCTTTTCCATGTCAGTGTTACCCAATGTTTTACCAATTAGTATGTACTGGTGACTTGCATTATTCCTTCCCATATGCATAACCTTACATTTGTCAATGATCTTAGAGAAGCAATTGTTGCTGCCCATCAATCTAGGTTATAAGGACATTTCCAATTTGAAGTCCATCATTCTACAGTGAGAAAGATTATTCACAAATGGAAAACACTTGAGTCAGCTGACAATCTCCTCAGGGGTGGACATCTAAGTTCATTCCAAGGTCAGACCGAGAAACTACAGAAAACCAAGAGGTACACCTAAGACTCTACAGGCCCCGGTTAGCATTTGAAATGTTGAAGTTTTGCACAGTACAATTAGAAAAGGCTGAATGAGTATGACTTTTTGTAAGGTTGCCGAGAGAGAGAGACTCATCATTTTAGAAAGAACATGGAAGCATGGCATAAGTTTTGCAAAGTTGCATCTGGAACAATGTTCTTTGGACAAGTGCATACCACGCAGAGCCACGTGTGGTGAACACCAAACAGGTTATCAGCACAAACACCTCATACCAACACTCAACCATGGTGGTGGGGGGTGATGATGTGGACCTGTTTTCTAGCCAGAGGACCTGGTCACCTTGCAGTTATTTAGTCGACCATGATCTCCTCTGTATACTAAAATAATAATCAGGCCAATGTGAGGCCATCTACTCAACAGCTAAAGCTTGGCAATAACTGGGTCATACAACAGGACAATGATCCTAAGCAAATCTACAACAGAATGGTTAAAAAAGAATCAAGGGGTTGGAATGGCCCAAAGTCCAGACCTCAAGTTCAGATCTCAGCCCAACCGAGATGTCGGAGGGACCTTACGTAAGAGGACCCCCACTGGTTGCTAAAACAGAAGACTTCTGGTTCTTATTCCTCTTTTCGAGGGTTGCATGCATTAGGAGGAAAGGACCATAAGCACTTTGTATGCTCCATGCAACCCTATGGGACAGGGTTGAATTAGAGAAGAGGCACTTTTCAAGTTCTCCACCACCTTTGGGTACTAGGGTACCTCCATTACAAGTCTTCTTGCATGGGCTGCTCAGTGCCTTCTAGTTATGTTCCTAGAGATAAGCAAATTTAATTTGGCAATTCAAAAGTTGCACTCAGTTTCCTAAAAAAATTAGATTTTAATTAACCCCATTTTTTATAATACATTTTGGGCAGCCGAGAGAGAAATATAACACTCACTGGAAATGACATGTGCAATCTAATTCTCTTTTCAGTCAAGAGTAGGGATAAGCGAACCCGTGGAGGTTCGAGTTCGCCGGGTTCGGCCGAACTTCAGGTCAAAGTTCAGGACCCGAACTTGACCACGAACCCGAACCCCATTGAAGTCAATGGGGACCCTAACTTCACTTTATTATTTTCTGTCACAGCATGGTTATATCAGAAAATAATAGCATTCTTAAGACAGAATGCAAAAGAATATGGCCATTTAGGGGTTAAAAGAAAAACAACACCTCACCTCATCCACCTGATCGTGCTGCAGCAGTCTCTTCAATCTTCGTTCAGCAGGACCTGCCAAAGGACCTGCAATGTGGGCAATGACCAGAGAGAGCGTGGTGACGTCATCGTGCACATCGCAGGTCCTGCTAAATGAGGATAGAAGAGACTGCTGCAGCACAATCAGGTGGATGAGGTGAGTTATTGTTTTTCTTTTAACCCCTAAATGGCCATATTCTTTTGCATTCTGTCTTAAGAATGCTATTATTTTCCAATATATCGATAAAGTCTGGGTTCGGGTCCGTGTACCCGAACTTTGCAGTTCGGGTTCGTTCATCCCTAGTCAGGAGTACTGGATATCTCAAGAAGAAAATTACCCTGGTTACCTGGGTGGCCTTGGTGGTACTCAGGGTTGGTGCTCTTTCTCATTAGGGAGACCAAGTATGCATGAGGAGTATTGTGGTCTGCCCAGTGCTCTTCAGCCTTTCACATATATGCAAATTTTAGTATCTTATATCTGCTGGCATCAAATAGGTATAGAGTCTTTTTTTGGAAGGAAAGCTAATTTCAAGAGGTGGGATTACCAAATGTTTTACTTAGAGACCACCAACCTTAATCCATCCCCAAATTGGGCGATGTATAAACCTGTCTACAGTATGTAGACCATTGCAGATTCATGCATGAAAGGGTTATCTCCTAGTACATACTTGGCAGTAGCCTCATATAAAGTATACCGAGGGCTTAACTTCTAAATACACTGTTTTCACATGAAATCCACGCTGCTTTCTTTGGGCGGTAATGAAATGTGGTTCCACTTTGTAATGTTACAGGGTTATACTATTAACGTCTGTAAAAAAAAAAAAAAAAAGATATAAAATCTCCTGGTCCAGCAAATTAAAATATCCAGGCAATGTGAACCAGTCATTAAAGTCTGCTGTAGAGGACGCAGGAAATGTATCTGCTCGCTGAATCTCTGGTGTTTGCAGTGGAAAGAAATAAAAGGATATGTAATAAACATAGATCGGGGCCAAGAATTTGCCTGTTGTTTCCATAATTTCTGATTAGCGCCAATTGGCTGTTAATTAGGATTGTGTGAATCTTTGCATGCGAGGCCCTGGCGCTCGTGCTTTTCCCCCCAGTTGCAGTCATGTACAGTCTCCTTTGAAATGAGTTGGGTCAGATCTGATTAATTAGCAGGGAAATCCGATATTGCTTCGTGTTAGTAACGTCAGTCACTTGTGGATCAGATGGAGCCGATGATTGTGGCCCCCCCAATGTAAATCCTATAACAGTAAAGCCGTTTGTGCTGCTGCTGCTGCTGCTGTATTTAGCTCACAGGATTGTTTACATTGGATACATTGTATCATACCTACAGCTGGAGATGAACAAGAATGTTTCTATTCATTGAAAGTAAGCAGAGATCTTAAACAGAGTCTGGAATTGAAACACAAAGTATATTAGAAAGTTGCAGAACTTTTCATTATGCAGTGGCTTTATTTATAGTAAACTAAAAGACTCCTTTAACCCTTAGGAGATTTTTTCATTTTTGCATTTTCATTTTTCTTCCCTATCTTTCTTAAAGGGGTTGTCCGAGTTATGAAAAAAAATATAGCACTGTAAATCTGATGGGCAGCAATATATAACAAAGTTAAGCAAGTTTTAGGCAAAAAAAATCTGTATTTCCTCATTTCCCTGGTTCTCTTCTGGCCTTTGTTTACATGCAATAACAACAATCTCTGCCCCTCCTCCTGCTTTGCAAAGGGAGTGAATACAAGTGCTGCCCTGAGTAACATGTCTGCCTGATGGAATACTCAGCAGCATGTGTAGAACTGCAAGTCCCAGCTGTACAATGACACTGCTGATACACACAGGAACTTCCCCCTACCTTTCTTGTGCAATACTCTGCAGATCTCCTCCAGTATCAGCTCTGTGTCTGCAGGATGAGGAGGGCAGACCCTGTGTCTCCGCACTACCTGCAGCTACTGGTGTAAAGCCTGCAGCCCTGAGTGTGTCTGGCTGAAGGGGTTAATGCTTTATCTGAAAGAATCCAGGGAGACAGCAGAGAGCAGGAGCCAGCAGAACAGGGGGCGTGGCCTGGACAGTGATGTCTGGTGTACAGACTGTTATCTGCTTGTGCATGAATCAGAAGAGCAGGGAGAGAAACTGACATCACAAGTCATGTGACCCTCTGTGAAATCTGAGAAACCAGCAAGTTTAGAAGCAGGAAGTGTATGGAAAAGCTGTTATATTTAATTAGTTAGAAACATACAAAGGACAAAAAAACATGGACAACCCCTTTAAACCATAACATTTTTATTTTTCCTTTCACAAAGCCATATGAGGGCTTATTTTTTGCGGGGCAAGTACTTTCTAATGCCACCATTTAATATGGCAGCAATGTAGTGGGAAGCTAGAAAAAAAATCCAAATGGGCTGGAATTGGGAAAAAACACAATTCCTCCAATGTTTTACGGGTTTTGTCCCTAGGGTGCTCCCTTTGCTGCAAAACTGGCCCATACCCTTCATTCTCTGGGTCAGTACGATTACAACGATACCTATATGCATAGGTTTTTGTATGTCTAAATAGTGTAAAAAAAATTATTTTTTTTTACATCACCATATTCTGACTCCCATAACTTTTTTATAGTTATATCTACTGAGCTGTGTGGGGGCTCATTTCTTGCGAGATGTGTGTGTGTGACTTTTTGATCACATTTTATTACATTTGGGTAAGAGAAGCAATGAAAAAAATGGCAAATCCGCCATTTTGACCCTGTTTTTCGTTACGCCATTCGCCGTATTTGAAAAAATATTTTTATATTTTAATAGTATGGGCGGTTTTGAACGTGGTGATACCCATGATGTTTATATTTTTTGTTATTTATGTATTTATTTTTTAATTCTACAGAAAGGGAGGTGATTTAAACGTTTATATTTTTAATATTTTTAACCTTTTTTTAAATTTTTTTATGGTTTCATAGCTCATGTTTGAGGCTACAAAACTCTGTATTTAAAAAAAAAAAATACAGATATTGATACAGAATCCATATTGATACAGAATTGATACAAAATCCATATTGATACAGAATTGCTCTTTCCTTATGTTGGCCTGTTGGCCGAAATAAGAATTGCAGCTTCAATACCCTGGGTCTCTTCAGAGAGAACCAGCTTATGGAAATCAATTACCGGTGTCCTCATTGACCGCAGAGGATGCTGGTAAGAAACGCTTCTGGGTTTTTCACCCTTTAGATGCCATAATCACACTGGATCACGACATCTAAAGACTTTAATGACTGCGATTGGCATTATTGAAGCAGTGGAGACCGACTAGTCATGGTGCCCAATGCACACGCGAGCGGGCACCATGTTTGCCCATTGCTCCAGCACTGCTAACAAAAGGGTTAAAGGGGTTGTCTAGGTTTTTTTTAAATAATTTTTTTTTTAATTAATTTGTCCAACAGTCAGCAGTACTCACTTGACTTCTGCATGGACTGTGTCATGTGCCGCTCTGCAGCCAATGACTGGCCTCCGATGACATGTTCTCAAGTGGCACACAGGGCCGCTCGAAGGCCCCTGGTTAAATAATTTGAACTGCATATCCATGATTGTTATTTGTGTTTTTTGTGGACAAAAATGCGGTATTAATAGAAAAATTATCTGGCCAGTTAGCAATGTGTTTTAAAAACACATATTGGGCTTTTCTTCTGCTGCTACAGGAGTAGCGGTAGCTACATTGTAGTGTCATGCTGTGCTGTTAGAGGAGTTAAGTATGGTGGGTGGAGGGTCTGATCACTTGGACCATCACAATCCTGAGTCCGGTGTCCCCTCTCTGAAGCCTGTACTAACAGTGCACATGTGGGTTCACCGCTTCATTCACTCCTATGGAGCTAACAAAGCAATCTTGTCATTCAAGAGCCTGGGAAAGAATGGTGACAACCATTAAGCTGCCCTTACATCGCCCGTTCAGGGGTCTGGAAAAGCTGGATGATGAACCCTGTGGGAGCTGTAATGGTAGCCAAATTGGCCATCACCCTTTAAATAGACAGAAGAGGACAACTTAAAGGCTATGTACACCTTTGGGGGCAATATTTTTAAATTATTGCATTGTACTAATTTTTGAACTAAAAATAATTTTTTACTTGGTCTTAGTTAAAAAAACGTGGCACACTTTTTCCTGCACAGCTTTGAGTTTATCTAGTAGCAGTGTCTGAATTTTCACTTTGTTCTGTCAGGCAGCTCAGCTGACAGCTCGCTGTTTGGCCGAGCATGCGTCCGCTCGGGTCCGTTTAGTGTTCAGCCAAGTGTACTCGAGCGCAATGCTTGAGTCTTCCCGCACGTTTGTTTGCTGCTACGCATTAGCGAACGCATGTTATAATTTGTACGCTAATGCTACGCATTGCTCGAGCCTCCCCGCAAGTAGCGTACCTTTAACAACGCTAGATTGTATGTTTGTTATTTGTGCGGGAATGTTCACAGACGCAGTGTATGCGTACGCTCATGCGTACGTATTCAGTTCAGTAGCGTACTTTTAACAACGCTTAGACTGTATGTTTGTTATTTGTGCGGGAAAGTTTGCCGAACACGACCAGAATAATGAACATTTTTTAACGCAACTTCGCTCGTCTCTAATTGTATGCTAATGCATACGAATTAGTATGCTAATGCTACTCATTGAGCGCTAATGCGTACGAATTCACCCTCCCGATGCTGTTCCCGAAACATTTCTGTGGTGTTTCCACCATTTTCTCATGTTTTCATATGGACCAGACACCCTCCCCTCATCCGAGCAGGAGGTGCCTGGTCTTCTCCCATTGACTTTAATTATGCTCGGGTGCTCGGCCGAGCGCTTGAGCAGCCCTGAGTGCTCGGTCAGAGCACCCGAGCAGACGAGCAACGAGGTGCTCGCTCTACTCCTTATTTCTGCTCTCTGGCCTTATAAACACTTAAATAAGTGTTTATGACCTTTTAGTAATTTACAGATAAGGTTCATTAGGCGCAAAGTGAAATTAAAAAGTACCAGTCACACAGCTAGAAAAAATAGTTCACTCTTTGTGACAGAACGGCTCAATATTGTTCATAAAGACCAATTGAAAAAAAGATTTTTAGCCCAAAATAAGTAAAATGCAATCTTAAAAAAAAGCCTCCAATGGTGTACACAGCCTTTAACCCTTTCAGCCCCATTGTTTTTTTTAGTTGCAATTTCGTTTTTCATACCCTGCCTTTCTGGGGCATAACTTTTTTATTTTTCTGTTCACATAGCCGTATGAGGGCTTGTTTTTTTGTGGAACAAGTTGCACTTTCTAACTCCACCATTTAATATTGCATATGATGTAGTGAGGAACTGGGTATAATTTCCAAATGGGGTGAAACTGGAAAAAATGCAATTCCTTAACAGCTTTATGGGTTTTGTTTTTACAGCATTCCCTATATGGTAAAACTGTCCTGTTATTTTCATACCGTATTTTTCGCCCCAGAAGACGCATTTTTTTCCCTCCAAAAGTGGGGGATAAATGCCCCACTTTTGACCTCTATGACCACTCTATGACCTCACGTTGTGCGCGCCAGTTCACAGAACAGCCGACAGCAGGAGGAAGAAAAATGCTGGAGTGGCGGAGCGGCGGGGTCCAGGTGCAGGAGAGGTAAGTGTTTTTTTTATTTTATAACACTCTGAGGCAATATTGGGGCTGCTGAGGATGAATATAAGACATAGGGTCTGCTGGGGGTGAATATAAGGCAATAAGGGGCTCCTGGGGGCTGATATAAGGCAATAGTGGGACTGCTGGGGGCTGATATAAGGCACTAAGGGGCTGCTGGGGTGAATATAAGGCACTAAGGGGCTGTTGGGGGCTGATATAAGGCAATATGGGGTTGCTGGGGGTGATCTGAGTCAATTGGGGCTAACATGAGAGGCAATGGGAACTGTTGTGGGCCAATATGAGGCAATGGGGGCTGCTGGGGGCTCATATGAGACTGCTGGGGGCTGATGAGAGGCCTGGGGCTCTTATATGAGGTCTTATTGGGGACTTATTATCATTTGCGGTCTGATTCAGGGTCTTATTAACATTGGGGGTCTTACTGGAGCTGTTAGCTGAGGTCTGATTAACATTGAGGGTCTGATTGCTGGTCTGGCCTGAGGTCTAATGAAAAATATTTTTTTTCTTATTGTCCTCCTCTAAAACCTAGGTGTGTCTTATGGGCCGGTGCGTCTTATAGGGCGAAAAATGCGGTATATGTATCGTTTTTCTTGCATTTTAATATTAAGAAATAAATAAAAACCTTGAAAAAAAAAATTTTTTTTCTTCTTATTGCCATATTCTGACCCCTATATCTTTTTTGTAGTTATGTGTACAGAGCTGAGTGAGGGCTCATTTTTTGCAGGGCGTTCGGTATGACTTTTTGATCAATTTTTTATTTCAATGTTTTGCGGTAGGTGAATTAACCAAAAAATGGTGAACCAGCCATTTTGACTCTTTTTCGGTTTCGGTGTTTGCTGTATGGGATAATATTTTGGTATTTTGGTATAGGTGTTTATTTTATTGTTTACATATTTTTATTTACATTTTGGAGAATGGGGCTGATTTAATTTTTATATTTTCTTATTTATTTTTTAAAAACATTTATTTATTTACACTCCCATAGGAAACTATAACAAGCAATCATCAGACTACTCTTATACACTCTAATGCATTGGAGTGTATGAGAAATACATTATATTCCCATAGAGCCAGAGGCGTAGCTACCGGGGGGGCAGGGGGGGGGGCCCAGTGAATCAGGGGGGGCCCAGCAAGGATGACTATCAGGCAAATACAAGTGAGCGCTTCCATTATGGAAGCGCTCACTTGTATTTAGGGACCCCCATCAGACCTCAGATCAGCCCACCCAGCCACATAAGATTAAAATAAAAAACCTTTCTTACCTGTCCCGCGCTGCGGCTGCCCTCTGGTCCGGCGCTCCACTGTCTTCCCTGGCTGGCGCGCACTATGACCTGACGCTGCGCAGCCTCTGCCCTTTCAGGAGGGCACACACTGCATTCATCTTTCCCTGCTTGTACAGATGCCATGGTCACATTTGACAATGACATTTGATAGTTAAAAATCCACAATTGGCATTACCGCTGGTCGTGGACATTAGTCCCAGGTGACTGCTGTTTAATACAGCCAGCACCCAATGGCTATGGCACCTGCTAAGCTCACAAGTGGGCGCCACATTTAAAGTTCTGGCCAGCACTGTACATCCCTTACCACAGGGGTCATCAAGCTTTAGCAATCCAACTAATATTAATCTGCAACTCTCAGCAGGTTCTATTCCAGGGATCAGCAACCTTCGGCACTCCAGCTGCTGTGAAACTACAACTCCCAGCATGCAAACATGGTTGGCTGTTCTTCTAAATCCCACAGAAGTGAGTGAAGCATTCTGGGAGTTGTAGTTTCTGAACAGCTGGAGTGCCGGAGGTTGCTGATCCCAGCTCTATTCACTTCTATAGGAGCTCCAAGTACAGCCAGGCAAATGTGCATGTTAGGAGTTGTAGTTTCACAACAGCTGGAACACTGGAAGTTGCAGACCCCTGTTCTACTGTATGAGATTAAGGGTGTGACCACCTGCTGCCAAATACCACTGACTGGAAGAGCGGCAGCTGCATCCTATTAACTAATTACATTCACATTGGAGGGACATTTACTAACCTATTTATGCCATGTTTGTGGTGTAACTAGGTCACAGATTTTTCTGCATGACATTTTTGCAGCTAAATGTGCAACATTTCTCCCTTCACGTCACTTATCAGAACTGATGAGAAAAGGGGGTGTGTCATTGGTGTATGTACTTGCATCCAGTCAATATTCAGGCTCTCTCTTGGTTCCAGAAGGTTTGGACATAAACTGGCAGGCAAACCTGAGTACTCTGTTTCACTCTGTCTCTGCTGTGCTAAACTCAGCTTTAGTCTGGTCGCTAGATTTTAGGGCTGTTCTGGTACCTTTCAAGTGGAGTACCTTTGGCAGACCTCCTAGGAACACAATTTCTGTAGATCTGTAAGGAGTCAGGGTGCTCTGTGAGCTACTTCCCTCTGGAGAGACTCCTGCTGCAGCAGGGGGAACTTTCCACTCGCTGCTACATCTTTCATGTCTTTTCAGCTCCACTGTCTAGACTATACTGAAATCAACTGCAACCCTTTCCTTTGGTAGGAAACAGGAGTGGCCCACTTCTGCCCAAAAGGGGGAGAATGGAATGGTAAGTTACATTCTATCTAAGGATCTCTCTGCCATATATCCGCTGCCACATTCTGGTAAACCAGGCACATTACATGTACAAAACAGTTTCAGAGCAATAATATTAATGCAAAGTGACAAAAGACCTGGAATAAGTACAGGTGACATTGTTGTTAGCAGTTAAAGGCAGTAGCAGGGTGAAGAAATGATAATACCACTCTGGGGTATTACATATGGGGTAACTGTGTGCACCCGCAGAATAGTGAGTGCAGCTCTGGAGTATAATACAGGATGTAACACAGGATCAGTACAGGATAAGTAATGTATGTACACAGTGATTCCACCAGCAGAATAGTGAGTGCAGCTCTGGAGTATAATACAGGATGTAACAGGATCAGTACAGGATAAGTCAGGGATGCCCAACCTATGACACTCCAACTGTTGTACAACTACAACTCACAGCATGCCCGGACAGCCTACAGCGATCAGCCTACAGCAGGGCATGGTGGGAGTTGTAGTTTTACAACAGCTGGAGGGCTGCAGGGCATCCCTGGGATAAGTAATGTAATGTATGCACACAGTGACTCCACCAGCAGAATAGTGAGTGAAGCTCTGGAGTATAATACAGGATGTAACTCAGGATCAGTACAGGATAAGTAATGTATGTACACAGTGACTCCACCAACAGATTAGTGAGTGCAGCTCTGGAGCATAATACAGGATGTATCTCAGGATCAGTACAGGATAAGTAATGTAATGTATGTACACAGTGACTGGACCCGCAGAATAGTGAGTGCAGCTCTGGAGTATAATACAGGATAGTACAGAACAAAAGTTTGGACACACCTTCTCATTCAAAGAGTTTTCTGTATTTTCATGACTATGAAAATTGTAGATTCACACTGAAGGCATCAAAACTATGAATTAACACATGTGGAATTATATGCTTAACAAAAAAGTGTGAAACAACTGAAAATAGGTCTTATATTCTAGTTTCTTCAAAGTAGCCACCTTTTGCTTTGATTACTGCTTTGCACACTCTTGGCATTCTCTTGATGAGCTTCAAGAGGTAGTCACCTGAAATGGTATTCCAACAGTCTTGAAGGAGTTGGCCCTTTTGCCTTTACTCTGCGGTCCAGCTCACCCCAAACCATCTCGATTGGGTTCAGGTCTGGTGACTGTGGAGGCCAGGTCATCTGGCCTAGCACCCCATCACTCTCCTTCTTGGTCAAATAGCCCTTACACAGCCTGGAGGTGTGTTTGGGGTCATTGTCCTATTGATAAATAAATGATGGTCCAACTAAACGCAAACCGGATGGAATAGCATGCCGCTGCAAGATGCTGTGGTAGCCATGCTGGTTCAGTATGCCTTCAATTTTGAATAAATCCCCAACAGTGTCACCAGCAAAGCACCCCCACACCATCACACCTCCTCCTCCATGCTTCACGGTGGGAACCAGGCATGTAGAGTCCATCCGTTCACCTTTTCTGCGTCACACAAAGACACGGTGGTTGGAACCAAAGATCTCAAATTTGGACTCTTCAGACCAAAGCACAGATTTCCACTGGTCTAATGTCCATTCCTTGTGTTCTTTAGCCCAAACAAGTCTCTTCTGCTTGTTGCCTGTCTTTAGCAGTGGTTTCCTAGCAGCTATTTTACCATGAAGGCCTGCTGCACACAGTCTCCTCTTAACAGTTGTTGTAGAGATGTGTCTGCTGCTAGAACTCTGTGTGGCATTGACCAGGTCTCTAATCTGAGCTGCTGTTAACCTGCGATTTCTGAGGCTGGTGACTCGGATGAACGTATCCTCCGCAGCAGAGGTGACTCTTGGTCTTCCTTTCCTGGGGCGGTCCTCATGTGAGCCAGTTTCTTTGTAGCACTTGATGGTTTTTGCGACTGCACTTGGGGACACTTTCAAAGTTTTCCCAATTTTTCGGACTGACTGACCTTCATTTCTTAAAGTAATGATGGCCATCCGTTTTTCTTTACTTAGCTGCTTTTTTCTTGCCATAATACAAATTCAAACCGTCTATTCAGTAGGACTATCAGCTGTGTATCCACCTGACTTCTGCCCAACACAAGTCATGGTCCCAACCCCATTTATAAGGCAAGAAATCCCACTTATTAAACCTGACAGGGCACACCTGTGAAGTGAAAACCATTTCAGGTGACTGACTACCTCTTGAAGCTCATCAAGAGAATGCCAAGAGTGTGCAAAGCAGTAATCAAAGCAAAAGGTGGCTACTTTGAAGAAACTAGAATATAAGACATATTTTCGGTTGTTTCACACTTTTTTGTTAAGTATATAATTCCACATGTGTTAATTCATAGTTTTGATGCCTTCAGTGTGAATCTACAATTTTCATAGTCATGAACATACAGAAAACTCTTTGAATGAAAAGGTGTGTCCAAACTTTTGGTCTGTACTGTACCTCAGGATCAGTACAGGATAAGTAATGTATTTACTAAGTGACACAGCTCTTTATAGCAACTGATTCAATCTGGCTCCCTTATGTCCCTAGAACCCATAACAACCACTTGAGAAGCTATTACACCCCCCTCCCTCCAGCTTTGTATGTAGATATTAACTGGATTGGACTTTGTGCCAGAGCTGGACCAGTATATTAGAAATACTCTGGTGCTAGTCTTACTGTCAGCTCCAATACCTTCCAATCTGTGTGTGTTCCCGACTCACGCTTTGACAACAGGGCGCTGGTGTTCCTGACATTTTATTACTGTAGATCCATGTTTTTCCAGCCATGAAATAATTTCTGCCACGTGTAGATTTCATTTTTTCTTGAGCCTAATTCAACTCCCATCGTGAGCTTTATCATATTCTGAAACAATTATTTGTAGTAGTCTGAGCCCGAATTCCGAGGTCACGGAGACCAATTGCAGTAACTTGGCCGCTCGGAGCACAGTTTGCAGTTTGAAGTCTTGACAATTTAACATCATTAGCGCTGAGTTCTGGAGTAATGTAATAGCTGTGTCATTATATGGAGGGGAAAATGTCAGTTACAAAAAAAAAAATATCGGAACGGAGGAATTCAGCCTAATAAGTCCAACATGGACGGTAACAATTGGCAAGAACGCCGTGCTTTGTGCAACAAATTAGGCAGATACCATAAAACTGATTAGTTATGTGAGACGGAGAAACAAGAGGTGAAGTCTTGTTACTTTTTATCTCTATAAATTTCCTGTCATTTGTTTTGCTCTGTGGGATTTCTGTTTATCTTTATTCTCTCCAATTAATTCAAAAAAATTTTTTTAGGAAATGTTTCCAAAGTGCAATAATGCTCTAAAAATACATTTTTGGAAAGTGTAATTGGAAAGGAGGTAAGTAACGAGAGCCCGTAACAGGTCACTGGCATCGTCTTCTGCCAAAGTGTGTGCTCTTTTATGAGTTTATGTTATTTATTTTGTAAATATTGTAGGGATCTGCGTGTGTGAACAGGGCCGGCGTTGACAGACTCTCAGACTTCAGGGTTAAAAGTCGAAACAAGGTTTATTTTTTGTCCAAACAACACAATACGGGGCGTCTAGGTTAGGCTAGGTTCACATCTGTGGCAGAACCTCCAGCCAGAGTTGTCCGGATACAGAATTGCTTATACTGCCACCTGCCCGCCGGACCCCAATAATTATAACTGACTGTAACTGACGGTTAAGGCTACCTTCAAATCTTCATTTGGCTGTTCCGGCAAATATTCCAAAAATCGGCCAGTTTTTATCCGGCTGTTTCCCAGCATTATCTGATGGAACAGCCAGTCGCAGATGTAAAGGCAACCTTAACCATCATTTGGGTGAAGCTACACCACACAAAGCATAACAACAAAAGCAACAAATACCTGCCCATCTAGGCGCTAACTAGAGAAACTTCTCTCTTACCTATGCCTTCAACATGTCAGGCTTTGCTTAGCCACCCAGTCAAACAGCCACCATGCTCTGACACTAGCTGAGGCTCTGAATCCTATACTTATACTTATTCCCCAGTAAAGACCACAGTAACCAAACCTGGCATCACCTTAGGCTAGAGGGAAATAGCTGTACTGGAGTGGGGGTGGAATGGTAGAACCCTCTATAAAACTTTAAAAAAAAACACAGCCCATAAACAAAGTCTGAATAAAACAGTTTCAGCAAACTACACTTTTCTGAAAAAATACAGCTTTCTGGATTTTTTTTTATCTCAACCAGCTGGGCACTCTGGGTGAAATATACACCCCTTCAAGCACTTTACCACACACATTGTTACAATATATAAAGTTACAGAAAATAAATTCCTCTGTAACCTAAATGACTTTTGGGGTGCCAAATGGTATACACAGAACCAGCCTACGTAATTGATATGGGCCTGGTTCAGGCTGCCTTTATTATAGGCTGTACAGCTAAGCCCGGGCTCCCCCTCTGCACCATTACAGCAATTTTAGTAAAGAAGAGAGCGTCATTGCAAACTTTCCTCACAGTATTGAAACTGGGGCTCTGGGCAAAAGCCTAGCCTCTAGCATCAGTGTAAAACAATCCATACCAGTATGAGTGCAGAATGCAAATACAGCATAGCTCCATCAAGCCTAAACAACCGTAAAAACATGCCTGTCATTATAAATTCTTATGCATCAATTAATTGTGCAAGTGAATGCATGAAACTTTGTAGTATTTCTCAATAAGGGAATATAACATGTTCTTCTCCTTGCTGTGATCTCTACTTCCCCTGTTCATGCCTCTGTAAATTTTTAGAAACCGGCAAAAATTAATCTGCTGTAATACAGTAAATAAAGGGAGGAGGATGGGGAAGGAGGGAATGCAGCTGCAGCTTCTTTCCTTGTGTCTGTGAGACTGCATGCTGTGAGGGGAGGGGAAACCAAAGGATGAAGACAGGGGCGGACTGGGAAGTAAAAATGGCCCTGGAAAAAAGTTTAAGTGGCTTCATGTTGCAGGTGGGTCCAAATTGACAGAAGACAGGGCAACATAATTAGGCAGAACCAACATATGTAGGAAGGGACAACAGAAGTAGGCAGGGCCGGCAATACCATAATGCAGAGCAATATACCACCCCAGCTGAACCAAATACAACAGTGAAGCACAGTATACTGCCATCTGCTCCACAGTATTCCACTGTATCGCTGTCCTAAAGACATTGATACAGTTGAATTCAGGACGGCACCTGATGGCCAGGCGCGTGAGTGAGAATCAGTTCATTATGAACCCCTCCTAGACATTGGTCCACCAGGAAATTTCCTGTGGGGCAGGGGCGTCGCTAGGGCTTTTTATCCGGGGCTGGGGCCCCGAATCAAACTAACACTGCCCCGAACATCGGGAGACTGTTTGCTACTACACTGCACTATTCACTTACTCCATTACACTGCCTGGGTGCCGGCGCCATCTAGTGGACTACAGACTGCAAGCCAGATCAGGGCACAGACGGAGCACACACAGCAGTCTAGAAGAAGGCTCCTCCTCCCAGCCTGCTCCAAGCCAGAGGAGCCGACACTGCTGTAAGTAAGAATTGCTAGTTAGAGCCCCCTACCCCCTCCCCTCTCTTATTCCTTGGCTAGCTGTGGTGCCTGTTAACCCTTACCCTCTTATCCACCAGCTAATGCAGCCAGACATTCCCAGGGCTGGTGTAAAATGGTGCAGCTGTGTAGTCAGGGACTAGGTCGGAGAGGGAGGGGGAGGGTTGTCAGGCCATGCAGTGCTTACACCTAGACAAGTTATGGTGCTCAGTCCTACCTTGTGCTCCTCCTCTAGCTGCAGAACTGCCCTTACAATTCATGATGGAGGCCCAGGAATCCTGCTTAAAAGTAAGTGTGTAGTATGTGTGTGATGTGTAATATATAATGGTGTGTGATGTGTAATATGTAATGGTGTGTGTGATATAAAATATGTAATGGTGTGTGATGTGTAATATGTAATGGTGTGTAATATGTAATGGTGTGTGTGATGTGTAATATGTAATGGTGTGTGTGATGTGTAATATGTAATGGTGTATGTGATGTGTAATATGTAATGGTGTGTAATATGTAATGGTGTGTGTGATGTGTAATATGTAATGGTGTGTGTGATGTGTAATATGTAATGGTGTGTAATGTGTAATATGTAATGGTGTGTGTGTGTGTGATGTGTAATATGTAATGGTGTGTGTGTGTGATGTGTAATTTGTAACGGTGTGTGCGTGATGTGTAGGCGCAGGCAGCCGCTTCCGTCCTCCTCACGTTCGCTGATCTCTAAGGCTTCATTCACATCACCGTTAAGCCTTTCCGTTCTCATGCTCCGTTTAGGAGCAGGAGAACGGAAAGGACGGATTCGGCACATAACTGAGCCAAACGGAGCCTAAGGGACCCCATAGACTATAATGGGGTCCGTTAGGTTTCCGCTCAGAAGATGATTTTTGAAGCGGAGACAAAAGTCCTGCATGCACAACTTTTGTCTCCGCTCCAAAATCATCTTCTGAGCGGTAACATAACGGACCCCATTATAGTCTATGGGGTCCTTAGGCTCCGTTCGGCTCAGTTATGTGCCAAATCCGTCCTTTCCGTTCTCCTGCTCCTAAACGGAGCATGAGAACGGAAAGGCTTAACGGTAATGTGAATGAAGCCTAATAAGGAATGTCTGGTTTTATCTTATAAAAAAAAAAAATAGTACATGGCAGTGTGCGGGGGGAGGGTCGACTTAGAGGACTGGGCCATATTCACTGGGGCTTGGGCCCCGGATCTTTTGAGACCCTAGCAACGCCCCTGCTGTGGGGTCTATAGCCAATCTGCCTTTGGACGGAGATATCTTATTGGGTCAGACTGTACTATGACCGAAGACTTTAGCACCACACCTATTATGCAAGTGCTCAAGGCCGTAGAGATCAGTGGCCCCTCACAAGGATTTGACTGAAATGACTAAACCTGGGGCTGACCAGAAATACCACGTCCCCCCTGCCGAACAGGTATGTAGTTTTAAAAGGGAGGAGGAAGGGAAAGGAACCAAAGGACTTGCACCAAGGTTGTACTAAATCTACACTGTAAGTTAAAAAAAAAAAAAAAAAAGCAACTGAGGAAGTCCAGGTAGCCCAAGATCGGGTAGCCCGATCACGACTTTGGCTGCCGTTCCATCGCCTGGCCAAGGAGGACCTCTGCCTTGGTTCCCCACCATAATAGGCTGTGACTGGCGTCCTGCCTCTTTGGATGAAGAAGGGCAGAAAGATCCCCTGTGGTGCAAGACGAAGATGAAGGAGTGAGTAATCAGTTTGCTGGACCATCCTAGGCACGGGGAACCTGTCTTGGAACGGTATGTGGGGACTTTCAAGTCGTTCTTCATGGAGAGGATGGTTCTCCATGTATTTTGGCTTCCTGTTAAACAAAATATGAAATCCTCATCAGTTGCAGGCCCTGAATAGGCTGTGCCTTCCATCACTTCTCCACAGCATTAAAAGGTCCCTGGAGTCTTTTTGTTGCTGCCATGACACACCTGGTCAAGCTGATAACTGTGGGCCAATCGCTTGAAGTCTTGCCTGAAGATCAGCAGGGTCCGTCTTCACCCCGAGACCTGTCGGAGTCAACTGATGGGAGTTTTCTCTATTGTCCGCTGCTGCAAAAGAAACCTGATCCTGGGATTGCCAGAACCCCTGTCAGCCACCAAAGCACTGGCTACCAACGTGGTCAACATCAACCTAGTGGTCAACGTCAACCCGGGGCCTGCACAGACCCCCGTGTTCCCATGGAAACTGCCACCAGAGGAGCAACAGCTCTACTGGCAACAATGTCTGGCCTGACTGTATCCTGAGGCCTGTTTGCCACTACCAATGGAGCCAGAGATACTCCACTCACAGGCTCCAGACGGTTTTTCTGGATCCGGGGGGGGGGGGGGGGCTTGTGTTTCGCAGCATTACTGACTGTAGCCACTGCAGGAGGATGAATGAAACTGAGCATGTGCAATAGCTATGCAGAGTAAACACCAGGGGCATAATATAATGAAGAAAGGAGGAATTTTGGTAACTGTTAACTGTGTACAGGGACTGAGGGGACATCAGGACACACAGTGACATTCCAGTCTTGTACCGCCCCCAAGGATTATACAGAAAGATAATGCACTGTTCTCAAATTTTAAAGTAATAGTGCCTCTTTAAATAAATAATCCACACTTAATATATATTAAGCTCCAAACTGATTATGATGTAATTTTTGTATCGTCAAAATCTGCATAAAAGATAAACGTCAGATCTTTGCCCAAGCTTAGCTCATTCCAATTATGATAGACCCATAAAATACAAAAATAAAATTCAACATAAAATTAGGCAGTGGACGGGGGTGTAACCTGATGCTCTTGGGCTCCATTGCAAATTCTGTAACAGTGCTCAACCCCACATGCCATGTACCTCATATGATACTGGTGTCTTCCTAGACCCAGAGGGGTCTTTGGGTTCTCTCAAGCACCATGACCCGGGGTGTAACTGCTACCTGTGCACCCCTTATAGCTAAGACAATGAGACAATGGATATTTCTAATCCGCCAACAGAAGTGAGTGTAATGGGTGCTTCCTGTAATAAAAGCTGCTGCACGATTTAAGAAAAATAATTGCACAGTAGAATATCTGGCAGATCATTTATTCCAGTGTTATGCCAGCATCATAAAACCGCTATTATATATGGTAGGAAAAATAGATTGTGTAGTCCACATTATTTTGTTATTCACATATAGCACTGTGCAATTTTTCTTATACTGCTCCCCTAATGGTCCAAATCGGTACTGCAGCTCCTAATGAAAGTGTGTTCTGGATGCAGACATTTAATGGGTTTCCTCCAGATGCTCCAGTTTAGTTGAAACTCCAAAAACATACCGCGCTGGACTGTTTAAAGCTGCCTAGGAAATTGGTTCTATTATGTGTCATGGAAATTATGGTACATTACATTAAAGGGATTGTCCATTTTCCCATATTGTGTCCTCAGGAGAGGTTATCAATTTCAGATCATGGGGGTCCAACTCCTGGTACTTCTGGCGATCAGCTGTTTTAAGAGACCGCAGTGCTCTTATGAGTGTTGCATTCTTTTCACTGTTTTCCTACACGTCATTAACATTGTAGCGTAATGCAGTGTAATTACAAGTACTCTATCCCATTTAAGTGATAATGAACACCATGATGTCACAATACAGAGAAAATTAGCACTGTGATGTCACAGTACAGGAATAATAAACATAGTGATGTCACAGTACAAGGATAATAAATACAGTGATGTCACAGTACAGAGATAATAAACACAGTGATGTCACAGTACAGGGATAATAAACACAGTGATGTCACAGTGCAGGGATAATAAACAGTGATGTCACAGTGCAGGGATAATAAACACAGTAATGTCACAGTACATGGTTAATAAACACAGTGATGTCACAGTACAGGGATAATAAACACAGTGATGTCACAGCACAGGGATAATAAACACAGTGATGTCACAGTATAGGGATAATAAACACGGTGATGTCACAATACAGAGATAATAAACACAGTGATGTCACCGTACAGGGATAATAAACACTGTGATGTCACAGTACAGGGATAATATACACAGTGATGTCACAGTACAGGGATAATAAACACAGTGATGTCACCGTACAGGATAATAAACACAGTGATGTCACAGTAACAGGGATAATAAACACAGTGATGTCACAGTACATGAATAATAAAACACAGTGATGTCACAGTACAGGGATAATAAACACAGTGATGTCACAGTACAGGGATAATAAACACAGTGATGTCACAGTACAGAGATAATAAACACTGTGTCAACAGTACAGGGATGTCACAGTACAGAGATAATACATGAAGGATCAAAGTACAGTGATGTACAGATAAATAAACAGTGATGTCACAGTACAGGGATAATAAACACAATGATGTCACAGTACAGAGATAATAAACACAGTGATGTCACAGAGATAATAACACAGTCACAGTACAGATAATAACACAGTGATGTCACAGTACAGATAATAAACACAGTGATGTCACAGTACAGGGATAATAAAAAACAGTGATGTCACAGTACAGAATAATAAACACAGTGATGTCACAGTACAGGGATAATAAACACAGTGATGTCACAGTACAGAGATAATAAACACAGTGATGTCACAGTACAGGGATAATATAATAACACAGTGATGTCACAGTACAGGATAATAAAACACAGTGATGTCACAGTACAAGGATAATAAACACAGTGATGTCACAGTACAGGATAATAAACACAGTGATGTCACAGTACAGGGATAATAAACACAGTAATGTCACAGTACAGGGATAATAAACAGTGATGTCACAGTACAGAGATAATAAACACAGTGATACAGTAACACAGTGATGTCAAGTACAGGGATAATAAACACAGTAATGTCACAGTAGGGATATAAAACAGTGATGTAGTACAGGGTCAGTGATGTCACAGTACAGGAGATAATAAACACAGTGATAATGTACATAGTACAGGGATATAATAAACACAGATGTACAGTACAGATAATAAACACAGTGATGTCATAGTACAGGGATAATAAACACAGTGATGTCATAGTACAGGGATAATAAACATACTGATGAAAATTGGTGAGGTGTATATAAACCCCCCACAGAAATGAGCATTCTAACGTGGGTTTGGGCCATGCCCAAGCTGAACTCTTGCATCAGGGCACTACAAGCCTTTAGCTACGCCCCTGTTTGGGGGTCAGATTGGCATTAGGTCGCCAGAGCAGAACCAGAGCTAGATCTCATGTAGAACAATTGTGGTTTATATTCGCTTGTACAGAGGACCAGCATATTCAGTATGTGACATTGGGAACTCCTCTTGGTGGCATCTGCAGTAGAATTTTGAAATATTTTTACCAATCATATATGAGTCAAGGTTTTAAACAAATTCTTCTGAATCTTCACTCATTGAGAACGCGTGAGAACTGTCAAGGATAAAAGTCTTCTTCTGGGTCTGAGAGAGATATGTCAAGTTCTTCCTCCCATTCATCATGTAATAAATATTGGGCGGGTAGAGGGAAAGCATACATATGTAGGATGAGGAGAGAGATTTATTTGGGAGGGTTTGTTTGGCAACCAATGTCTAAAATAATGTATTGGCCTCCAGAATCCCATGGCGCTTTGAGAACTTTTCAAGATCTCACTGTAGGTCCAATTGTTGGAAAACACTGGCCACTGAGAAGACTGCAGCTGATGTGGTAAGATCCCAGTCAGGGCCCGTTCACTTCAATGATAGCAGACTCTGCTCCGCAAAAAAAAAAATTAAACATATTCTATTCGAGTCCGCAATAGCAGACAAGAATAGGCATTTAGAATGAGGTACCAGGCCGTGTGTTCTGCAAATTGCAGAACACACACCGGTCGGCATCCGTGGTATTGCAGATCCTCATTTTTACAGCGTCTGGATGGCCCCTTAGGAGTGCCAGTGTCCCCTAAGCCTTGGTGCAATGAAGAGATTAACCCCTTCCTGACACTTCCACTTTATGTCGTAACACATCGAATTTATCGAGATTTTTTACCTTTATTGATAAAAAAAATCCAAAAGTTACAGAAAATTTGGAAAAATTCGCTATTTTTAAATTTTGAATTTCTCTGCTTTTAAGACAGATAGTGATACCTCATAAAATATTTATTATTTAACATTCCTCACGTGTCTACTTTATGTCGGCATCAATTTGTAAATTTTGTTTTTTCTTTTTTTAGGATGTCAGAAAGCTTAGAATTTTAGAAGCTATTTTTCAAATTTTCAAGAAAATTTCTAAAATGGACATTTTTCAAGACCAATTCAGTTAGGAAGTCACTTTAAGGAGGCTTATATAATAGAAACCACCTATAAATTACTCTATTTTAGAAACTACACCCCTCAAATTATTTAAAACTGATGTTAGGTGTTCCACAAGAATTCAAGCAAAATGGATGTGAAATTTAAAATTTTCCCCTTTTTTTTGCAGATTTTCCATTTTAATCCATTTTTTCTCTGTAGCAGCAAGGGTCAACAGCCGAACAACTCAATATTTAACATGTATTACCCTGATTTTGTAGTTTATAGAGACACTCCAAATATGGTTGTAAACTTCTGTATGGGCACATGACAGGGCTCAGAAAGGAAGGAGCACCATAGGGTTTTTGGCAGGGGAGATTTTGCTGAAGAGGCTGGGGATTGGTGAGGTGAGTATAAATTCTTTTATTTTTTACAGCATGGGACAGTTTTATTTTTCTTGCCCTTCAATACCCCTTTAAATATTAGCATATAAATCATGTGAATGAAGTTGAGGTCTAATACACAGGTAGAACTGTCGAGGGAATCATACTTACCTTCTACATCACCGTGGTTCCACTGATGTCTTCACCACTCTTCGATCCCCACCTCTGGCACAGATGGGGTCACATCTGCCTCCGTCTCCAGCGACTGGCCACAGTGGTGACATCTTCCTGAATTAAGAAACATGCACCTGTCCAGGCCAGAAGTTTACCAATAGTGAAGACATCGGTGGAGCCACAGAGCTGGAATGGATAGTGTTGAGCCAATCGAAGCCAAACGAACTGACTTTGATCCAAATTTCAGGAAAACTTCAATTCGCCTCAAATTTCTTCACTCTTCGTAGTAACAAATCTATTTTTCCGAAAATGGCGGTAAAAATAAAAAAAATCTCATCTCTTCCAGTTGCACAGAAACCACTCAAAATTTCACACAGGGTGACATATGATGCCATTACGCTGGCTTAAATCATAGCCTCAGTTGCTGCGATTAGCGATGAACACGGCATCTTAGGGGTTCACTGATGGGGGGAGGCTTGATCATTGTGTGATCAGGTCCCACTGGGTGAGATGGGGTGTTTAAATAGCCATGAAGTTGGAGAACCCCTTTAAGTATACCTAGCATTAAAGGGATTATCCAATCCTATACACTGCCCCCCATATGCCGGGCCCCCCACACTAAATATACTTACCCGGCTCCCCGCTGCCTGCTCCGCTCCTGGTCCCCGCACTGCCGCTGCTGCTTCTCCCTGAATGTGGATGAAAACATCCGGTGTCGGGAGGGAGCAGCCAATGGCAGGCATGATGCTATGGAGGCTCGCCCCCGTCCCTGCCTGCCATTGGCTGCTCCCCCCAACACCGGATGTTTTCATCCTCGCACGGGGAGAAGCAGCAGCAGCGGCGGTGCAGGAACCAGGAGTGACACAGGCAGCGGGGAGCCAGGTAAGTATATTCAGGGTGAGGGGCCCGGCATATGGTGGGACATTTTATAGGATTGGATAACCCCTTTAAAGGCTTGAAACACGGAGCTCCTCAGCAAACTCTGTAACAGGACCCCCTTCTAGCTTGTGCCAGTTATAACATTGGGGTCTTCTCTAGTTTCCCTCATGCACCGGGGCCAGGTGCAGATACTACCTCGAGCTACAGATGTCAGAAGACTTCATCCCTACACATCCGGAACTGTAATGGATCAGTTTGGTGGCCCTCACACCAGCAGTAACGATACAAAACGTATGTAACAGGAATCCTTAACTATGTAAAATGTTACATTGTATCCTGCAACACGAGGCCTCCAAAGTGTTAATCTGACGGTCCAGTCTCCTCGGCATGTCCTCACTCTCTCTAAAACTCTCTCAGGCGGAACTAACTACTGGCTTGAGAGCTGAAGACTGAGGAGAATAATTCTTGAAAATGCCAGACGTGGTGACATGCGAAATTCTTGCAAAAAAAACATTGTATCAGTGTTTCAGGAACCAATTTGAACCTTGGAGTCCATGGAAAAATAAAATATCATGTCATGTCTGGTGTCTCCAAAGGTTTATAATAACCGTGTTTTGTAGTCAAAGGGTCAGACAAATGGGGAATGCTTATTTTTCTCCAGAAACAGCGCCACTCTTGTCCATGGCTGAGTTTGTTAAGTCAATGTAACTGAACTGCAGTACCAGGCACAGCCCATGGAGAAAAGTGGCGCTAACTAAATCATCTGGCAATCAGGCAATGAGTGGTCAATTCCCACCAACACACTGAGCTACATTCTGCCATTCCTCTGTTATTTCTCCTGAAAATAGGTAAATCAATTAAATGACTGTGTGTTATCATTCCTCGTGTCAAAGTGATGTGTCCCTCCCACTGTATTTGATACTAGTAGACTATGTAGACACATCTTATTGACCAGGGTAATTGTCAATTCGTTCATACAGTTTCAGGAGGAATAACAGAGGAATGACACCTCACAGATGCTACAGAATTGTTATTTCCTTGGGAATTAAATAATCTACTAAAACAGACTTTTCAGGTTGACTAGCAGGACCTTGTTGAGCAGTTCTTATTAGAAACCAACATTCCTTAAAGTGGCCTTCCTAGAAGCAAGGGGGCTCAGATATCAAACTTGGGTCATCCATTATGGTGCTGGGTTTGATCTTTGGCTCAGTCTCCCTCTTGTTTGCAAACAATCCCTCTGTACAGGAGAGTCCTGTAGAAGTTTTTAGGGGTTGGACCACCTTTCTTCAAGGGTCCCATAGTAGACACATGGTATATCTCTGTTATATATACTGTACAACCTACAATGCAAAAAACTTACAATGCAATTTGACATTTGACTACCTTCACATTTCTTTGGTGGACCAGGTGTCACAAACATATTCTATATTTTTCAAACCAGCACCTGGATCTGAATACTTTTGCAATTACATGTAATTAAAAAAATTTGTATAGTGAGATATTCAATAAAATTATCTGTATAGCGCCACCTGCTGTTTGTTCTTATCCTTATTTTTTGTCCATGTCACTGAGATGGTCACATGCGCTCAGGTTATATTTTCAACTGCCACCAGCCATATCTTCTGTTAAAAGGCAAAATGCTGCATTAGTAAGGACACCCCCCTGAGAAAGGACACATCCCCAGAGCTGCCCACCTGAAGATAATCTAGGAGAGCAATTGAAGCAGTGAATGCGGAGATCTCTGTTCCCATGTGAGGTACAGGGCGGGTTCTAGCTTTGTTAGAAAGGTATTGTCATGTACTATATGATGTCTGATTTTCATTTTTTTACATCAGTTATGGGATAACCCCTTTAAGAAATTAAAGTGACTGTCCAGTCTGAGGATAAAAAATGACATGGATGTTGCTAACTATTTGAGACGATTACCCGCTATTTATTTTGCTCAAATATTGCTCCCTGGTTGCTTTTTAGCTCAGTTCATTGCTCAGAGATGCTGCCTGTGACTACATCTTAGCTACAGAACCCACAAGGAGTCTGAAGTAGTCTGGTCTCGCCCCCTGCCTCATGATTGGTTCAAGCTGCAGCTCCGCCTCTGCAGATTGGCTGCTGTGTATAAGCACAAGCCAAAAGGTTCAGCAGTCTGGACACGCCCACTGTCTCATGATTGGTTCAAGCTGCAGCTCCGCTTCTTCAGATTGACTGCTGTGTATAAGCACAAGCCCACTATAGGTTCAACAGGAGGGCAGTGCATGGAGAGATGAATGCCCCCGGAGGGACCCTTTAACTATGCCTAGAGCCCAGTATTATCATCCAGAGCACTGAGCGGTGGCTGCGATAAGAGCATTACTTATATTCAGCAGACCGTTCACTTCTGTAATAATTTGCATCTGTTGTGAAACGCAAACATCTGCAGAACGGCCGCGGCTATTAATACGATAATATTTCAAGAATTCGCCAAGTCTATAAGTTCATCTTATTAGTAATTCAGTGGCGAGGGAAATAAAACCGTCCTGATTAAAATATGTCTATTCCCTCCCGACTTGTTAACTTGATGGTTTTCATCTTGGCTTTTCCTTCTTTTTCCATTTCTCCCATATAATTGTCCTCGACTGAAGCCCGAAGATCTGTAGTAAAGAATCAAAAGAAAGGGAATAGTGGAGCGCCTGTATTTTTATTGGATTAACATGAAGATATGCCGCCTGGGGGAATCTCATTTATACATGTCCTCCCTTCAGCTTGGATTAAGGAATAGAGCTTTATCTCAAACTGCGAATAAGTTACAAAATCCGCCCACCTCAGATAGCGAAACCTGGAGTTTAGGAGCTTAAACTGTAATCTATGATTTGTGAATGACTCACTAAAGCTGCCCAATTATGCATTGAGCTTAAAGTGTAAATGTCATTTTTTTTTTTATTTGCTACTTTATTAGAGCTAGGCATATACGGTATACTTGAGTTATTCTGTCAATGATTGTCAAAAGATCTGTAATTACCTTATAATAAAAGCTTTCATTAATGTCCCCTATCCCTTTCTACTTCCTCTTAAAAGACTGTTGCTATGGCTTGTCTGCCTTCCCTTTGGTGTAAACAGAAGACAGAGGGGCGTTCCTGTAATTACCTTATAATAACAGCATTCATTAATGTCCCTTTCCACTGGTTCCTTAAAAGGTTGTTGCTATGGCTTGTCTGTCTTCCCTTTAGTGTAAACAGAAGACAGAGGGGCGGTCCTTTAATTACCTTATAATAACAGCTTTTATTAATGTCCCTTAAAAGAACGTTGCTAGGGCTTAGTAACAGTAGGGCCAGAAATGGCAAAAGGCAGAGTGGATCCAGCATGCATGTGGAACCAACACCCCCTGATTATACGGAAGCCAAGGTTGGCACATAACAGGTAGGAAATAGTGTTAGGTTCCCGACCTACAGAGATCGCCTTGACATTTTGGCGGACGGGCTCAGATAATTTTGTACAAAATATATTTGCCAAGAATCTCTAATTTACTAAACAAGCATAGCATTAGCTTCAAAATATCTCATATCACTATGGCATTTTGTGCTTTATCTGGTTGGCAGTGTGCCATTGCATTGTATGTATTTTCCTTTCCTAGGGAGGTACTTTGTTTGTCAGATTTCTTGTCAGGAAGGAGTTTTTCCCCTAAGATTGTCTTCTGCTTCTTGTTGTTTTTTTTTCCTTCCTCTGGATGCAGGAGGATAGGCTGGCTGGATAAAACTGAATGGATGATTGCCTTGGTAAGTGAATATGACCTTAGAGTGATTTGAATAAATTTGGGTAAAAGCAGAGTGTCAAATTTTTTGTGGATTCACTCTGAATGGGAATACAAGCCATAGAGGCAGCCCAAGGTTTGGCTATAGAACCCAAGCGGAGTCTGAACTTACCACCTTTTGCTAAAAATATAATGCCCAAACCTAAAATCCTGTCATCCTATACTTCAAAAAGGTGTGGGAACATTAAAGAAGAGCTCTAGAACCTTCTTTTCCAGGTGGGAAAACAAAAATGAACATATGAACAAAATGGGGCATTTTGGTTTTTGCTAACTTTAAAGTAGTTAAAGTTTGTATAATGGCTGTACTTCTATGTACAGTCATAACTACGAAGGAGCAGGTCTTTTTTGGGCTTCCCTAATGCCCTTTTCAGACTAATTGGGCCTTTTCAGCCTAATTGGGCCCCTCTTCAGCTGCACAGCTAGATGTATTTCTCTCACAAGCAGCAGGTGTCTCCTTTCTTTGGAATCTGCCAGCACTGTACTGCTCTGACATTCTTTTCCTCACTTCACACTATGTTTGTTTCACCTCTGGAGATCGGACTTACAGAAAGGCATGGCCCTCCTGTGATGTTCAGAAGCAGTGTAGAAGCAGTTCTTTTATCAGGCTCAGGATCTCTGCTAGCTCTGACACGCCCCCACTTCCTCTCAGCCGTCTTCAGTGTCTCTGGTACCAGGGATGGATCTTGCCTGACAACAGGCAGTGGACTGCAACTTAGGGGAAAGTGGGCCCCCTAGTGGCCATGGCTTTACAGCTTCCTTGGATTCAGAATTAGATCTTTATATTCTCCTGCAATAATCCACTGAAATGTAGTGTAAGGCATATATTACCTTACAGAATACCATGACTTCTGAGTAACACATTCTTGGGGCCACTGACAAAATAGTGAAATAGGAGTCACTGCAATATGACTTTATAAAGGACATCCCATAAAACTGACATCTTGTAAAGCTGACACAGGAGACCCTATTAGCGCACACAGCATGGATCAGATCTCCATTATCACGCCTGCTCTCAAACTCTCATGCACAGTGTGACTTCTGCTACCAAGCAAGATGTTTGTAGGGCTGGGACCATTTACCAAAGAGGTCCTCTTGTATGTGGACATGACTTGAAACCGTTGTCCCTTTTTTGTGAGAAGAGTTCCATCACAGGGGGTCCTGGTGCTGAAACCCTAAGCACCAGAGGACAGATGAAACATTATACAATTCTCATAGAAATCAATGGGCTGTCCTTGAAATGTATGAATGTGCCAGGTCCTCCAGAGAGACAGACATTCTTCGTAGCCACCTCTAGTCTGGCTAGTTGGTGATGGCTCAGCATAGTTGTCCCTTTTTGTGAGAACAATCTCATTGCAGCGTATCCTGGTGCCGAGATGTAATAGGTAGATCTGTACAATGATTAGCTGCAAAGTCTGCTGACTCTCAATGCCTGTCTATACATTTTATGAGTGCTGTGGACAGAACCTCTTGTGTATCCTATGAGTGGAAGCTTCACACCACTCCCCCTTTTTCCAGCTTCTAAGAGCTGACAGAGAAAAACCTATCACAAGCAGGAGGCAGGGAAGACAGACTGAAGCTCAATCACATAGGCTATGCTGAGACTTCAGGAGACAGAGGTTAGGGGACAGAAGTTCTATATCACTGACTTATCACTGACTGCCCCTAGTGTGAAGAAACTAAATAAGATGGTAGACAAGCTAAAAATGGCATAGTATCCAAAACAGGCATAAACAAGAGCTTCTACAGTTTCTTAAAAGTCTATGATGTACTATAAAGGTAGTAAATAATTCTTTCTTCAAAAGATGGCTACCTATAGCCACCACTAGAGGGAGCTGAGGAACTTACTGCATGTTATTTAAACACCGCATTCCATATTTTTCTCTGATTTTCCTAAATGGTCGATGCAAATAACAGTCAGTATCATTTTCAAGTCAGCAACCGTCACAGTATAAATCAAAATCTTTTGAACAAACCTCCCAATGACAACAGTATTTTTTCCACAAATTGAAAAACTCAAAATGCACTGTTCCAAATTATTATGCACAACAGAGTTTCAAACCATTTTATAGGTTGTAAATAACTAAAAATGGTAATTTGTTGAATTTGCTTGAAATAAAAAGCTATTTCAATTAAAAACATCTTAACAGGCCAAGTTACATGTTAACATAGGACCCCTTCTTTGATATCACCTTCACAATTCTTGCATCCATTGAACTTGTGAGTTTTTGGAGAGTTTCTGCTTGAGTTTCTTTGCAGGATGTTAGCATAGCCTCCCAGAGCTGCTGTTTTGATGCGGCCTGCCTCCCATCCTCATAGATCATTTGCTTGAGGATATTACAAAGGTTCTCAATAGGGTTTACGCAGAGGATGGTGGCCACACCATGAGTTTCTCTCTTTTTATGCTCATGGTTCTTCTTTTTGTACCATGGAAGAAAGTGTTCAGTCAGAAACTCTATATACTTCATGACCCTAAAGGGACATACTAGCTCTCTCCCCATGATTCCGACCCAAAACATGGGATATGGTGACCCTCCACCAACCATCCACTACTCTATCCATCTGGACCATCGAGGGTTGCGCGGCACTCATCAGTAAACAAGACTGTTTGAAAATGAGACTTCATGTATTCCTGGGCCCACTGCAACCATTTCTGCTGGTGTGCACTGGTTAGGGGTGGTCGAATAGAGGGTTTATGGAGAAGCCTACACCTTGAGTTTTGCAGGACTCCAGTCAGTTTCAAATACCTGTTTGCTGGTTTGTAATGGCATCTTAGCAGCTGCTCTATTAATCCGATGAATTTGTCTGGCAGAAACCTTCCTCGTTGCGCTATTATCTGCACAAACCCGTCTGTGATCTGAATCAGCCACAGATCTCTTCACAGTACGATGATCACGCTTAGGTTTTCGTGAAATATCTAATGTTTTCATACCTTGTTCAAGGCATTGCAGTATTTGACACTTTTTGGCGGCAGAGAGATCCTTTTTCTTTCCCATATTGCTTAAAACCTGTAGCCTGCTTAATACTGTGGAATGTCCTTCTTAAAGAAGAACTCCCGCAAAATTTTTTATTCTCTGACCTGTTAGAAAGGTGCATGATATCATCTGTAGTGAATGTCATTTTCTTATCAGTGACTGTTTCTGTGAGTAAAAACCTATTTTCTTATTGTAGCTGGGTCATGTGACCAACTCCCTGACCTCCAACTGACCCAGGACAGAAAGCCAGTAACTGCTCTATTCATTCCTATGGGAGCCTCACTTTCAGTCTCATAGGAATACATAGAGAATTAGACTTCCTGTCCACACATAAGTCTCTGTGTGAGTTGGTGGGTCTAATTGCTGGTCACATGACACAGATAAGAAACTTCAGGATGATATAAGTCAAAAATACAGACACTGGTAAGAAAATGACATTCACTACAGATTATATCATGTACATTTCTAGCAGGACATGGAATAAAATTTTTGTCGAGAGTTCTTCTTTAAGTAGTTTTCTTTTAATTGGACTCACCTAGCAAACTACTTATCACAGGTGTTTGAGATCGATTTCAGTGATACAAAGACCCTGAGACACAATACCATCCATGAGTTTAATTGAGAAACAAAAAAATTACATCTTTATGACACTTAAAGTCAATGCATAATAATTTGGAACACTGTGTACATTGACTTATAGTCTGTATCTATGGTGGGAACTGGGAGCTGTGTATCAGAAAAAGGGGTTATGACCACTATAAAGATATATTAAGAAATGAATGGTGGATATTGACTTTTAATTTAGTTTCTGTTCACTGCTTGGGTATTTTTAAGTTTGTTTCTTTAGGACAAGGATATTGGTTATATATTTATTTGATTTATTTATTGCTTTATATTAAATATGAATTGGCAAATCTGGTTCTAATATCAACAAATCAGAATTATTTTGCCGTTAGAAAATATCAACATTTTAAATGTTGTTTTATGCCTCTTTACTAGTGTTGAGCGAGCATGCTCGGCCAAACTCGCTGTTTGGCCGAGCATGCCTACGCTTGGGTCTGCTTGGTGTTCGGCTAAACACTGAGTGTACTCGAGCGCAATGCTCGTCCCCTAGACGGATTTATCATAACCCCAATGCAAGTCAATGGGGACAGATCCGTTTGGTTTGACACAATAGTAAACGGATCCGTCCTCCATTGACTTTCACGTCCGTCACCTATCACTTTTTTTTTTTCATTGAAGAATTCAAGGTGTAATTTTTTTCATCCACCAGCAGAGGACGCAATTTAATAAAGAGGCTCCACTGCTGAGGAGAAGAATCCCGAGGAGGAGGTAAGTGGTCTGTGTGTGTTTGTTTATTTTTTTGTTTGTTTGTTTGTTTTCTATTTTTCCTGATCGTGAATGCTGAGGACTATTTCGGATTCGTGGATTACGTCGGACCAGCTTTTTTCTTTTTTAAATAAAATGGTCAAACAGGGGTCTGGAGGAGTAGTTATTTCAATAAAATATTTTCTAAGTGTGTGTAAGTATGGAGGAGGGAGCTGCCAGGGAAGGTAAGTAGTGTCTCTGTGTGTCTGTCTGTTTGTTTTTGTTTTTTTTAAAATTTTGAACACTTGTGTAAACCAGGCACCCCCCGCTCTTCCGAGCGGGGTGCCTAGTTTACTCACATAGACTTCAATTATGCTCGGGTACTCGGCCGAGCACTCGAGCAACCCTGAGTGCTCGGCCAGAGCACCCGAGTGTATGAGCACTCTTTACCAAGGCAAGCACCAACTGTATTTGGATTCTCAGAGACTATTGGCCTCTTGTCTTCCCCATTTTTAAGAAAAGTAGATCTTTGTTACCAGGGACGTATACAGATCTCATAGGGCCCCATAGCAAAACTTTATACCACTGCCCCACCTAGTTTCCCAATATGCATGCGACAATAACCCCCAGGCAGCGCAAAGTCAAATACCCCAGATTTCTGACAAATTCACAATGTCCTATTAACCAGAAGAAATTTAAATTAAAAAAAAAAATTAAAAGTTGCCCTCCACCTCACCAACTTTACCTGACTTCTATGAACACAATACTTCTCCAGAAAACAGGAAAAAATACATTGATAAATGTGCTTCTCTTCTATTAAAAAGCTCGCTGCCTGCAGTCACCACTAGGGGGAGCTAAGTGCATAGGAATTCATACAATTACTAAAAACTGGAATAGAAGATCAAATTAACTGTTTGCATTGAGCTCCACCTAGTGACAGCTGCATGAAAATTCAGTGTTTTCTTGTCAGCAAAAGAAGAAGGAATTCAGTGGTTGGAGCTCCCATCCTCTAGGCCCAGCAGAAGTTGCATGGTCCTGCTCCATCGAAGGTACAGCACTGATGCTTACCTAGATCTTCATGGGCCCCTTGAGTGCAGAGAACCTTGCCACCTGTCTAGGTTCAATCTGACTCTGGTCCTGCTCTTCACAAACCTTTATGACAATTAAAGATTAGTGGCATTTTTATAGTGGTTTGGCCGTAGGACCATCTTAGCTACAACGTACTCTTGACGTCTAATGTAATTTTTTTTTTTACAATAAACATGAAGCCAATTTCATCATGGGAGATGAAAGAAAACCTGACTGATGTGCTGGAGGATTAAGTGTTATTAGCTCCGGAAATTTTTGATTTGCAGCTTCCAGAGGTGAGGAGCTACATAGTAGTAAGTTCTACTGACCAAACATGACCAGCTCTGGAGGAGAAGGCCTTTATTAATGGCATCTGGAAATCTTTACGGTATGTAAATCTCAGAGAATTCACTCACAGCCTTACTTCATAAGCGGGCCAGACTTCTTGTCAGCAGTCCTATCAAAGTAAGGAGTCTTCTGGTTCTAAGGTTGATCTAGCTAACGAGGTCATAATCCTAGACAAAAGCAAGACTTAAATTACCTGGGGACGTAATTAAATGGGGGAAAACAATGTTTGTGAAATACTACTTCCATTTGCTTGTAAATACATCACATATAAATGTCATCACCATCCAAGCATGATGCCCTTATCTCAACCAGAGGGTGAAAAAAGTTGACTTGAAGGTCAAACTTCTACAAACATCCAAATGCATTTTACTACTAAAACTGGTCACAAACATAACAAAAATACTAGAGGATTAAAAAAAATAAGATTAACACCTCCCATCCCCCGTTATCAAACCTTGTAAGCACAATTTTAAAAAGGCTCCTTAACATCAACATTTTTAGAAATTGCTTTGTTAGTAGGGTGTGTCCTTGCATGTTCTCACACTCTTAGCACTAATTAGACAGGGACACACCCTACTAACAACGGGAATGCTAACGCCTTGTAATTAACATTTTCATTTTTTTTCACAGAGGAATAACAGAGGGATGGAGCATGTACTACGAAATGATGCATCTGAATTGTAATATTATGGGGAACACAGGCATATACTAAAACAGATGTGTCTAAAGAACAGAAAGGGTTGATCACTCATTGGTGATCCATACTACAGATATTCCCAGAAAACCCCTTTAACTCTTAAAATCTCATTGTGTAATAATGTCTCATCCTGTTTCTCAGCTGCTTAAGTTTTTAATCAGAAATGTTAAACATTCCTTCCCTACATCTTACATTACTTAGATGACTTTTTATGTAATACCAGTATTCCTGAGAAAAGCTGTAAGGATGAGTCCGTGTTAATACTGTAACAAAGGAAGTGGCGCAATACACATGTCCCAAACACTGCACTGAATAATGATTACACCAAAAACAAGGCTATGAAAGGTCTTCCTAAAACCAGACCGTATCATCAGTCTTTCAGTAACTCAAAGCTTTAGGTGAAACTCATTAAGGCGGAACAGAGACGTTTCATTGTCTTTACCCATGGAGAAGTGTTCTTCTGTATTTACTGCCCTAGTAATACATATTACTGCTCTCCATATACAAGAATATAACTCCTGTAACTCTGCCTCTTGTGTACAAGAATATAACTACTATAATACTGCTCCTATGTACAAGAATATAACTACTATAATACTGCTCCTGTGTACAAGAATATAACTACTATAATACTGCCTCTTGTGTACAAGAATATAACTACTATAATATTGCTCCTATGTACAAGAATATAACTACTATAATACTGCCTCCTGTGTACAAGAATATAACTACTATAATACTGCTCCTATGTACAAGAATATAACTACTATAATACTGCCTCCTGTGTACAAGAATATAACTACTATAATACTGCTCCTATGTACAAGAATATAACTACTATAATACTGCTCCTATGTACAAGAATATAACTACTATAATACTGCTCCTATGTACAAGAATATAAACTACTATAATACTGCTCCTATGTACAAGAATATACTACTATAATATGCCCTATGTACAAGAATATAACTACTATAATACTGCTCCTATGTACAAGAGTATAACTACTATAATACTGCTCCTATGTACAAGAATATAACTACTATAATACTGCTCCTATGTACAAGAATATAACTACTATAATACTGCTCCTAAGTACAAGAATATAACTACTATAATACTGCTCCTATGTACAAGAATATAACTAATATAATACTGCTCCTGTGTACAAGAATATAACTACTATAATACTGCTCCTATGTACAAGAATATAACTAATATAATACTGCTCCTATGTACAAGAATATAACTACTATAATACTGCCTCCTGTGTACACGAATATAAGTACTATAATACTTCCTCCTATGTACAAGAATATAACTACTATAATACTGCTGCTATGTACAAGAATATAACTACTATAATACTTCCTCCTATGTACAATAATATAACTACTATAATACTGCTCCTGTGTACAAGAATATAACTACTATAATACTTCCTCCTATGTACTGTACAAATATATAACTACTATAATACTGCCTCCTATGTACAAGAATATAACTACTATAATACTGCTCCTATGTACAAGAATATAACTACTATAATACTGCCTCCTATGTACAAGAATATAACTACTATAATACTGCCTCCTATGTACAAGAATATAACTACTATAATACTGCTCCTATCTACAAGAATATAACTACTATAATACTGCCTCCTATGTACAAGAATATAACTACTATAATACTGCTCCTATGTATAAGAATATAACTACTATAATGCTGCTCCTGTGTACAAGAATATAACTGCTATAATACTGCTCCTATGTACAAGAATATAACTACTATAATACTGCTCCTGTGTACAATATATACTACTATAATACTGCTCCTATGTACAAGAATATAACTACTATAATACTTGCTCTGTGTACAAGAATATAACTACTATATATCCTATTATGTACAAGAATAACTACTATAATACTACTATAATACTGCTCCTATGTACAAGATATAATTACTATAATACTGCCTCCTATGTACAAGAATATAACTACATAATACTGCTCTTGTGTACAAGAATATAACTACTATAATACTGCTTCTGTGTACAAGAATATAACTACTATAATACTTCCTCTATGTACAAGAATATAACTACTACTAATATGCTCCTATATACAAGATTATAACTACTATAATACTGCTCCTATGTACAACAATATAACTACTATAATACTGCTCCTATGTACAACAATATAACTACTATAATACTGCTCCTATGTACAAGAATATACTACTATAAACTGCCTCCTGTACAAGAATATAACTACTATAATTCCTCCTATGTACAGATATAAGTACTATAATACTGCTCTATGTACAGCTATATTAATACTTCCCTATGTACAAGAACTATAACTACTATACTATGCTCCATGTACAAAGAATATAATACATAATAATGTACAAGAAATACTTACTATAATACTGCTCCTATGTACAAGAATATCTACTATAATACTATAAGAAACTACTATATACTATACAGAATATAACTATAATACTGCTCCTATGTGAATATAACTACTATATACTGCTCCTATGTACAAGAATATAACTACTATAATACTGCTCTATGTACAAATATAACTACTATAATACTGCTCCTATGTACAAGAATATAACTACTATAATACTGCTCCTATGTACAAGAATATAACTACTATAATACTGCTCCTATGTACAAGAATATAACTACTATAATACTGCTCCTATGTACAAGAATATAACTACTATAAACTGCTCCTATTGTACAAAATATAAACTACTATAATACTGCTCCTAAGTACAAAGAATATAACTACTATAATACTGCTCCTATGTACAAAATATAACTACTATAAACTGCCTCCTATGTACAAGAATATAACTACTATATACTGCTCCTATGTACAGAATATAACTAATAATACTGCTCCTATGTACAAGAATATTAATATATACTGCCTCGTACTAAGTATATAATACTCCTCTATGTACAAGAATATAACTACTATAATACTGCTCCTGTACAAGAATATAACTACTATACTTCCTCCTAGTACAAATATAACTACTATAATACTGCTCCTATGTACAAGAATATATAACTACTATAATACTGCCTCTATGTACTATATAACTACTATAATACTGCTCCTATGTACAAGAATTATAACTACTTATAATACTGCTCCTATGTACAGAATATAACTACTATAATACTGCCTCCTATTACAAGAATATAACTACTATAATACTGCTCCTATGTACAAGAATAACTACTATAATACTGCTCCTATGTACAAGAATATAACTAACTATAAGTACTGGCCTCCTATGTAACAAGAATATAAACTACTATAATACTACCCTCCTATGTACTGTACAAATATATACACTACTATAATACTGGCCTCCTATGTAACAAGAAATATAACTTACGATAATACTGCTCCTGATGTACAAGAATATAACTACTATTAATACTGGCCTCCTATGTACAAGAATATAACTACTAAATACTGCCTCACTATGTACAAGAATAACTACTATAATACTGCTCCTATCTACAAGAAATAAACTACCTATAATACTGCCTCCTATGTACAAAGAATAGTAAACTAACTATAATACTGCCTCCTATGTAGCAAGAATATAACTACTATAATACTGCTCCTATGTACAAGAATATAACTGGCTATAATACTCACCTCCTATGTACAAGAATAATAACTACTTATAATACTGCTCCTATGTACCAAGAATATAACTACCTATTAATACCTGCTCCTGCAAAACTACTTATAGCTCGGTGTACAAGATATTAACTACTATAATACTTCCCCTATGTACAAGAACTATGAACTACTATAATACGTGGTCTCCTAGAGCTGTATGTAACAAGAAATATTAACTACTATAATACTGCCTCCTATGTACAAGAATATAACTACTATAATACTGCCTCCTATGTACAAGAATATAACTACTATAATACTGCTCCTATGTACAAGAATATAACTACTTATAATACTGCTCCTATGTACAAGAATATATAACTACTATAATACTGCTCCTATGTACAAGAATATAACTACTATAATACTGCTCCTATGTTACAAGAATATAACTACTATAACTGCTCCTATGTACAAGAATATAATACTATAATACTGCCTCCTATGTACAAGAATATAACTACTATAATACTTCCTCCTATGTACAGAATATAACTACTATAATACTGCTCCTATGTACAAGAATATAACTACTATAATACTGCTCCTATGTACAAGAATATAACTACTATAATACTGCCTCCTATGTACAAGAATATAACTACTATAATACTGCTCCTATGTACAAGAATATAAACTACTATATACTGCTCCTATGTACAAGAATATAACTACTATAATACTGCTCCTATGTACAAGAATATAACTACTTATATACTGCTCCTATGTACAAGAAATAATACTATAATACTGCTCCTATATAACTATAATACTGCTCTATGTACAAGAATATACTACTATAATACTCCTCCTGTGTACACGAATATAATACTATAATACTACTATAATACTGCTCCTATGTACAAGAATATAACTACTATAATACTGCTCCTATGTACAAGAATATAACTACTATAATACTGCTCCTACACTATAATACTCCTATGTACAAGAATATAACTACTATAATACTGCTCCTATGTACAAGAATATAACTACTATAATACTCCTATGTACAAGAATATAACTACTATAATACTGCTCCTATGTACAGAATATAACACTACTGCCTCCTGTGTGATAAGAATATAATACTATAATACTGCTCCTATGTACAAAATATAACTACTATAATACTGCTCCTATGTACAAGAATATACTACTATATACTGCTCCTATGTACAAGAATATAACTACTATAATACTGCTCCTATGTACAAGAATATAACTACTATAATACTGCTCCTATGTACAAGAATATAACTACTATAAATACTGCTCCTATGTACAAGAATATAACTACTATAATACTGCTCCTATGTACAAGAATATAACTACTATAATTACTGTCCTATGTACAGAATATAACTACTATAATACTGCTCCTATCCTATGTACAAGGAATATAACTACTATAAAAAAAAAAAAAAAAAAAAAAAAAAAAAAAAAAAAAAAAAAATAAAAAAAAAAAAAAAAAAAAAAAAAAAAAAAAAAAAAAAAAAAAAAAAAAAAAAAAAAAAAAAAAAAAAAAAAAAAAAAAAAAAAAAAAAAAAATAAAAAAAAAAAAAAAAAAAAAAAAAAAAAAAAAAAAAAAAAATACTATCCTATGTACAAGAATATAACTACTATTACTGCTCCTATGTACAAGAATAACTACTACTATGTACAAAATAACACTATAATACTGCTCCTATGTACAAGAATATAACTACTATAATACTGCCTCCTATGTACAAAGAATATAACTACTATAATACTGCTCCTATGTACAAGAATATAACTACTATAATACTGCTCCTATGTACAAGAATATAACTACTATATACTACCTCCTATACAGATATAACTACTAATACTGTCCTATGTACAAGAATATACTACTATAATACTGCCTCCTATGTACAAGAATATAACTACTATAATACTGCTCCTATGTACAAAATATAACTACTATAATACTATGTACAAGAATATAACACTATAATACTGCCTCCTATGTACAAGAATATAACTACTATAATACTGCTTCCTATGTACAAGAATATAACTACTATAAATACTGCTCCTATGTACAAGTATAATACTATAATACTGCTCCTATGTACAAATATAACTACTATAATATGCCTACCTATGTACAAGATATATAAATACTGCTCCTATGTCAAGAATATAACTCTATAATACTGCTCCTATGTACAAGAATATAATACTTATATACTTACTATACAAGAATATAATATAATACTGCTCCTATGTACAAGATATAACTACTATAATACTGCCTCCTATGTACAAGAATATAACTACTATAATACTGCTCCTATGTACAAGAATATAACTACTATAATACTGCCTCCTATGTACAAGAATATAACTACTATAATACTGCTCCTATGTACAAGAATATAACTACTAAAATATTAATTTATTGAACATTGAAAGTAGTCAATTCTTCTCTCCATGTAACTGAGTGATTAGTTCTAATGCTCTCCTCAGTTGATTCTCTGAAATGTGAGCTGCTCTGATCTGCTGCAAGGAGATTTGGACTTTATCACTTATAGCTTTCCATCTTCTGATGCCTTCTCCAATGTCTCATCTTCCAATCAGTAGCCTTTTTCAGGTTGGGAAAAGCAACCTGCATGAACCAGATTCTAACCATAAGATATGACCCAAAGCCAAAATCCATAATCCATACCAAACCTAGTCCTGAAGGATAGGACCTGTAGAAGAAATAGATTGAAGATGACTTACATTGGATGTTATAATAGGATGGGAGACTTTGTTTTGGCCAGCCCTGATTCTGAAGATGTAATTACTTTTGTGTAGCTCACCGTCTAACCCTTCTTACTGTGATCCTGTGTCATCATTCTACTCTCTGAGTCCTGATGAGTCCTCCTAATGATGTGCATGCTCTCAGCAGTCCTGTTATATGGATGGGCAGTCCTGAGGCATTCAACTACCCTGATATACACCAGCCCAGCAGGTACCGATTTAGGAATATTCAAGAGGGGGAGCAGGGAAGGAGCAAGGGTTGAACTCAAAACTTTTTCAAGCAATGTACTTTAGAATGCGAGTGAATTTGACTAAAAGAAATCCAAATTTAGGATCAATGATGGTCACGCTATGCATTACTACTGTCTTTTTGATGGGGTTAAAGCTGGTGACATTCCCTTTAACCCTTTCGCGCCCGGAGTTTTTTTCGGTTATGCATTTTCGTTTTGCGCTCCCTGCCTTCAAACAGCCATAACTCTTTTATTTTTCTGTTCACATAGCTGTATGAGGGCTTGTTTTTTGCGGGACAAGTTGTACTTTCCAACGCCACCATTTAATATTGCATACGGTGTAGTGGGAAGCAGGAAAAAAATTCCAAACCGGGTGAAATTGCAAAGAAAACGCTATTCCGCTACAGTTCTACGGGTTTCTTATGTACAGCGTTCGATGTGCATTAAAACTGATCCATTACTTTCATTCTACTGGTCAGTACGAATCCGGCAATACCTAATATGTATAGTTTTTCCTGCGTTTTCATAGTGATAAAATAATTAGAAAGTTGCCCTTTTTTTTTTCCTTGTCAAATCTTGACCGCTATAACTTTTTGGTATTTATGTGTACAGAGCTGTATGGGGGCTCATTTTTTGCGGGACGATCTGAAGTTTTTATTGATACCATTCTGGGGTGTGTATGACTTTTTGATCACTTTTTATTTAATTTTTTTTAGAAAAAAAAAAGCGACAAAAAACGGCAAATCGCCATTTGGACGCTTTTTTCCGCCACACAATTTTTTTTTTATATTTTAAAAGTATGGGCGTTTTTGGTCACGGTGATACCCATGATGTCTATATTTATTGTTATTTAGGTATTTATTTTTTAATTATACGGAAAGGGGGGTGATTTGAACTTTTATATCTTTTTTATTTTTTATATATTTTTTAACATTTTTTTTATTTTTTTTTTACTATTTGAAAGCTCAAATATGGGCTTATATATTGTGGCTTTTTTTTTTCTTTATGAGCAATTACGGATTTTATAGACTCAGAAATCCAAGAATTGTTCATTTCTTATCCTGGCCTGCCATCTAGTGGCCAGAATAAGAATTGCACTTTGAAAACTGTAATCCTCACCAGCAAGGATTACAGTTTTCATATGGTGTACAGACACCCCGATTGGCCACACGGGGTGTCTGTACACCACCCGGAAGCGAATGCTTCCGGGTTGAGACGCAACTAGATGCCGTGATCACGTGTGTCACCTGATTCCAAATATATATGTGTTTTATTTACTGGTGCCCCCATTTTTATATAAAATGAACTTGTATTTTATGCAAATAAGGCTTCTAGGTGCAAAGGGCGTTACCTCTGCTCGTAGAGGCTCTGTTGATTGACAGGACCAGGCAGAGAAGAAACACTTCATTCACCATAGCTTTCAAAGACCTTCAATGATGTCATGACCATGTGATCAGTCACAGGGTTTAGGAGGAGACAGGCTATTTGTGTGATCCTAACCATGTGACTGATCACATGGTCATGACATCATTGAAGGTCCTTGAAAGCTATGGTGAATGGAGTGTTTCTTCTCTGCCTGGTCCTGTCAATCAACAGAGCCTCTAGGAGCAGAGGTAACGCCCCTTGCACCTAGAAGCCTTATTAGCATAAAATAAAAGTTCATTTTATATAAAAATGGGGGCACCAGTAAATAAAACACATATATATTTGGAATCAGGTGACATTAGCACATCTCTAATGTCAGCCTGATTCATACCGAAAAAACTGGTGACAGAAACCCTTTAAGGGTCTGAATTGTGCAATCTCTCCTTCCCTATATACGGATATGACAGTAGAACATGCATTTCCACTCTACCTAGTGAGACCGTTTGTCTCAGCCTGATCCACAGTGATGACATCTTCTGGCATTGTGTATCATACATCTGAGGCTTCTCGAACCCTCTCAGCAACCCTCCCAACCTTATCCATCCCACATCATAAGTTATCTTGTCTGCGGCACAATTCCCCAGCCCCGTAGTGTCAGCTGACCAGGGAAACACTTCATGTATAGTCTTGAGGGAATCCGTTACCTTCTGATGCACTGACACTACATTCCTCCTTTGGTTGAAATCACAGTCCAAGCGGCTGAGTCAGGATCTGATGAGCTTTAGATGATCTGTCTAACTAAACAAGTGCTGATAGTAAGGTGTCTTCCAGAGTGCTGAAAACACGGACAACCTGTAGGATTCAACTTCAACCCTTCAAACTTTGCATTATATTCCCTTGAGAAACATATATTAAAATTCGATGTCATCTCCAGGCATCCATTCGTCATGTTTCACCATGACCCTCAGAGGAACATAGGAAAAAGGATCTTATGTCTTCAAGAATAACAAAACTATACAATTCCAGAAGAAGGACGGTCTGGAAAGATGAGGGGGAAGTGGCAGCACCTTCCAGGGGCCCATAATAAATCTCAAAATGGGGCCTCTTTGGGGCTAGTTCATGTTACCACACCACCTCCTCTATACCAGGACAAGAGGCCCTAGCACTTGACCTCCTCTTATCTTCTTATGGTTTGGAGGAGTGAACAGAGCCATGAGCTTCAGGCTGGTCTCCCTCCCTTGTTTGCTAAGATTGTGATGTAAGGTAAAGTCCTTTAGAGGTTTATAGCATGAATGGTTCAGGTGGACAAAGTTGTAAATTAAGCAAAGCAGAATATACGGTACTTATTTTTTTATTTTATGCACTTATATTGCGCTACTATATTCTGCTGCGCTTTACAGACATTAGCATCATGCTGTCCCCAATGGGGCTCACAATCTAAGTTCCCTATCAGTATGTCTTTGGAGTATGGGAGGAAACTGGAGGAAACCCACGGCAAACTCGGATTTGGTCGGATTTGAACCTAGGAACCCAACGCTGGGCCACTGTTATGCCCGATCCACATGGGGCAACAAGCTTAATGAGGGCATAGGTTTAGTTAGAGGCAACAGGTTAAGTAGGCACACTGTCTCTTTAGGTGGCAAAAAGCAAACTTAGCACAGTCCCTTTTAGATGTAAGAAGTCACTGGTCCATCGGGTTTGCATTGCACCCAACTCATGAATGATGACACTCTCGCCTCGTGGTTCAGTACCACAGTCAGTCATGGTATTGCTACCTTAATGACATATAGCAGGGTTGCTTACAGACAGCAGGCAGGATGGTCTTGGTCACAGGATACCATGATGCAAGGACTAGGCAGTTTCTTTCTACCCCTCAGCTCTGGCCTCAACTTTATGACTAGTGCCAAACACCTACATTTGCTAGCTAGCTACACACGGGAATATTGCTGTCTTTGTTTCCAACAGCAGCAGCCACTCAGCCCACTCTTCAGTCTCTCTACCTGTTAGTCACATGGGGACTGCAGGGCAATGAATAGATTAAGTCACATGAGTAAAAGGTCCCTGTTATTATCCAACGGTAATGATACAATTGGCCAGTAGGTGGCAGTACAACCTCAGCCTTGTTTTCAATGCAATACTTTTATCACAGTATATCACTAGGGCGTTTCCCTGCCCCCAGTGTGGCTCACCTGCAGTATCCAGCATCTCATCCAGCCCAGGGTATATGACTCACCCACGACTGCGATATGCCACTTCCCACCTATAGACAGTCATGTCTTGAGATCAGCGCATGCCCGACACCTCACACTCCTGCCAATTATCTGTTTGTGTAGCTCCATCACTGGAAGTCTGTGCTGGAGCTAAATAACAAGACAACACTGTAGTGGAGAGGCATCACTGCAGCACTGCTGCCACTGATTTCACTGGAGCAGTGCTGCCGTACTGAGCTCTGTCTACTACAGTGTTGACTGTGCTCTTTGGCTCCAGCACAGACTTCCAGTGACGGAGCAAAACAAACAGGCAGGGGCAAGGGTGGATTGGCCATAGACCTTACAGGGAAATTTCCCGGTGGGCCGATGCCCAGGGGGCCACATCGGCCCTCCTCATAGCCTCCCAATGGAAGTTTTTTGGGATGTATTTTGTGCTGCTGACAGTATATTGTGATGGACTGTGGTATTTGGCTCTGTTGGGATGGTATAATGTGCCACAATATGGTATTGTTGGCCCTGCTTTCCATCAATTTGGACCCAACTACAAAATGGGGCCACTGTTAGTATTTTTTCCAGGGCCACTTTAAGTTCCCAGTCCGCTCCTGGGCAGGGGTGTGGGATATCGGCACCAGCTGGTCTTAGGCCGCATTCACACAACCATAGGACAGGTATCCCCATGTTGCAGGCTGCAAACAATGAACTTGCAAAACATGGGCACCAGCCATGTGCCCTCCGCATTGCAGAGTGGACCCATTGAATTCAATGTATCCATGATCCGCAAGATGCGGCGAAAGATAGGTCATGTTCTATATTTTGGGGTGTGGGAAGCCTCACGGATGATCTGTGTTTCTGTGGACTTCTGGGTCCGTGCCTCCATTCACGAACAGCAAGCAGAGATCTTAAAAGGGTTTTCCGAGACTTTACAACTGATGACCTAGCCTCTGGATAGATCATCAGTATCTGATCGGTGGGGGTCCAACACCCGGGAGCCCTGCCGATCAGCTGTTTGAGAAGGTACCAGCAATTGCAAATGCGTCTTGACCTTCTCTCAGCTTTTCCTAGGCCAGAGACATCACGTCCATCGGTCACATGAGGCTGATCGCGATACCAAGCAGAGCCGCTATATAATGTACGGCGCATTACTTGGTGAGCGGGGAGAAGGAGCAGCTGATCGGCGGTCAGAGTTTTCTAGATCCACACATCTGTTATTCTAGAATCAGTGGTCTCGGGTCTTGGATGACTGAGGCTGACATAAAGTCTGAAGCCAGAAATACCATCACTGGTCGAGGAGAAAGGAGACGTGACCACTCCTTAAATAGAAAAGTTAATATTTAATTTAACCCCTCCCCGTCCCCACCGTATGCATTTTAGAGCTTAGTGACAAAGCACTTTTTTTTTTACATTTTTTGATTGTCACCTTCAAAGAGCCATAACGTTTTTTTTATTTTTCCGTTAGTGCAGCCATATGAGGGCTTGTTTTTTGCAGGACAAGTTGTAGTTTTTAATGGCACCACTTTGTTGTCCATATAGCTTACTGGTTAACTCTTTCTTTCTGTATGCGCAGTTCAGTTTAGTGAGCCGCTGCCCATAGAGTGTAACAGACGGCGCAGTCGCACACATGAGGGCGCTGTGCTCCTGTTTGAGAATTGTAGCGGCGATCTCAGGAGGGGGAGAGAAGAAGATGAGGAGAGGAGCGGGGCTCTGTTCTGAGGGGCGCGCCAGGGGTCCAGCAACGATGAGTACCGCCCCTTGGACTCTTTTCAGGTCATTAGAATAATCATAAAAAGATGTTTCTAAATCACAATACCTGAGCTACAATGCTATACCAGCAGTCAAGGATGGTGACAGAATCCCTTTTAGATTCATTGTCTTAAAGGGGTTGTCCATAGTATTAAAAAAGAGAATCTTAAAAAAGACAAAAAAAAAAAACAATACAAATTTTAACTAATTTTAACCTCCTTTCTCTGCAGCACCGCTGATCCAATGGTCCTCCCTGATCTCTGTATACCGCAGATGATCACATGCCATCTAACCACATGACTGCTGCAGCCAATCAATGGCCTCGGTGATCTAGTGCTGTACCTACAGACCAGACTGGAGAGGTTAATGATTGGCGATAGCGGTCATGTTGTTAGAATACATGTGAACGGCGTCACAGGAGTTTAGGAGGAGACCAGCGGAGACCACTGAATCAGCAGTACTGGATTAGCGGGGGAATTAAAAAACTGAGTATTGTGCTATTTTTTTTATTTTTATTTTAATGCATTCGCTGCTTTTTGAAAAAAAAAAATAATGAATGCCCTGTATGACCCTACATGACATTTGTCCCGGTCTGAGCTGACAAGAAGCAGCATGACACAAGAATTCCTGCATCATACTGTGCCACATACTTGGCTGCTCTCCTGACCTGAGGAGATTTCCCAGACTCCGGCTGAGCAAGAACTCTTCCTGGAAAAGACTGCTGGCAGCCAAAAGAAGGGGAATCTGCCGCAGCTCCACCTGTATTTCTAGGGTTTTTCTCCCATTGGAAGCTGCATACATAGAACTGAGCGCCCTCTAGTGGTGACATCCAGCATCCAGAATTATACAGAGAAGTTTGCTGGCTCTGCCATGCTGCTGACACTGGTCATTTGGAGCACCCCAATTAAAAAGACAGGTGGGGCACTTACCTGACCCTGTTGTTTATAAAGGATTAAAGGGAGTCCATGATCAGGAAATTCACTGATAAATCAGGCACAGCGCCCTATAGAGCTAGCTCAGCTGAATCTAATGATATCTTTCCCTTAGTGATCGATCCCTTCGTTCTAAAGAAAAATTAATATTAATCAATAGGCAAATGACGCCCAAGCCACTCAGTGCACCCTTGCTCTTCTTCTCTATCAGCTCCTCCCTCTTCTTCTTGATTGACAGGGCCAGGTTCCTGCATAGTCATCTCTCCTGGACCTAGCAATTAAGGAAAGGGAGGGGCTGGCCGAGGAAACAGGAGGAGCAAGGGCGTGGCTTGGACCTGCCCTCAGTGCACTTAAAAGGGTTTTCCTGGATTTTGATATTCATTGCCCATCCAGAGGACTGACTCCAGACACAGTCTAACTCCCGGGACCCCCACTGATCAGCTGTATGAAGAGGCTACGGTACTCCGGAGAGCCCTTTGGCCTCTTCCTAGGCCTTGTGATGCCCTTGTGATTGGTCACATGGCTTAGGCGCAGCTCAAGTGAATAGGGCTAAGCTGCAATACCAAGCCCAGCCACTATCCAATGGACGGCGCTGTGCTCGGTAAGCTGCGAGGTGGCCGCCGTGCTCACTGGATCAGCAAAGGTGTTGGGAGTTGAACCCCCTCCAATCTCATATTGATGACTTATCCTGAGGATAGGTCGTCAATATGAAAATCTTAGAAAACCTCCTTATAAATATACATTTAAGACCTGCCCCTGGACCCACCCATTTTAAAACCACTACAAAAAATTCAGTTTTTCTGGATCATCCCTTTAAACACAGTTCTCTCTGAGCAGCCTGCCTATATCTATGGACAAAGTATTAGCCGTGCTCCTGGTGTACCAGCGTTATCATCCTCACCTTCCATCCTAAAAACATCAAGTGGTCACTAAGGGGTTAATTATGAGATTTCACGGTCTGCAGGGGGGAGGGATCAGTTTTTTTTTTTTACAAATTTTATTCCAGTTGGTTGCTATTTACCTATAATAACGGGGGGATGGCCCATGTCCGGTGAATTGGATCAGACTGGAACGAGCTTTTCCCAGACGCGGGGCCACAAGCAGAACAGCCGGATAATCTCCGCACTGGAACAGCAGAGACGCGGCGTGGAGCGCTGCCATTCAGTAGATTTTTTACAAAGATACATCTTGTTTCATTCCAGCTGCTAAAAATGGATCCTACGGAAAGCTGAGCCCAAAATCCTCAGTCTCCACATGTAACCAGATTGGCCGCAAATAAACGTCGACTGGAACGATGAATTCAGCGTTTCAACTCGGTCCAAGCGGAGAAGTCATGGATATAGAGACATGTGTCTGGATTACAGGAGAATCTGGACTAGTCATTATTACTAACAGACACTAGAAAAATACTAAAAAAAAATAAAAGAAGGAAAATTAAAAATAAAAAAACATCCTGTAAAATACAGTATATACAAATGAGTGTTATATATCTGTTTCTGGGAAAGCTGAGTGATGACAAATATGATTGCCGCTGGGGACCTCATTAGTAATATAACATACCTCCCAACCATCCCGGATCCGGTGGGACAGTCCCAGATTGCAGTGGCTGTCCCGCTGTCCCGGTAAGGGGGAGGTATGTCCCGCTTTCTGACAGCTATCCCTGCGTCCATAGGAAGCAGAGACAGTTGCCATGATAAAGCAGAGTGCCGTCGCTGGCAACGGCTCTCTACTTCATTATCCCTACCCCTGCCAGTTCTCCATACCTCTGGTCTGTGTGGGGGTTGGGGCTGGTCCGCCCCCTCCACAGACCAGAGCAGCCGATGTCCTGGGGCTGATAGGAAAAAGGTAAGTATGTGGTGTTTATTTTTTTTTACTTTCTGTGAGGGGCACAATGTGGGCATATTACTGTGAGCACAGCTGGGCATGTTACTAGGGGCACAATGTGGGCATATTACTGGGGGCACAGCTGGGCATATTATTGAGGGGCACAATGTCGGCATGTTACTGGGGGCACTCACTTATCTTTCCATCAGTCCCATTAGGATGAGTGAAGCAATTATATTGGCACAGGAGGGTGTAATTTAGCTTTAGTAAACAGATTTTCCATTCAGGACACTGGAAAGCTGGGTGACAAGCTCCTAGCGAAGTCACAAAGTCAGGACTTTGGACAGGTCTTTATAACTGAACTGATGTAAATCAGTCACTGTAAGGCTCCATTCACACGTCCTGTTTTTCTTTCCTGATTGGATCCTGATTTTTTCAGGACCCATTGAAATGAATGGATCCAGATCAGGATCAGGATCGAATCAGGAAAGAAAAACAGGACGTGTGAATGGAGCTTTAGGGGTTGTTCACATATCAGTTATTTGATCAGTTATTTCCATCAGTTATTGTCAGCCAAAACTAGGAGTAGACACTACACAGAGATCAGGTATAATGAAAAGATCTGCACCTGTTCTGTGTTTTTGACCCGCACCTGGTTTTTGCTCACAATAACTGATGGAAATAACTGATCAAATAACTGATATGTGAACAACCCCTTAGGGTTTGTTTTTTAAGCGGAGGGGGCATAGACTTTGCATAACCAGGGTGACCGCAATGTAAGGCGGTTTAGGACTCCCTCCCTCCACTTTACCCGCCTTCTATGTCAGAAAAAGTGGAACAGGTTCTTCATAAATATGGCACTCATTCAGAACACGGTATTTCACAATGTAATCCCACCAGAAAACTGGCATAAATACACCGATAAATCTCCATGTAAATCACTGCTTCCCTTCATATAATATATTACAAAAACTTGCTGCCAACAGCCACCACTAGGGGGAGCTCAGTGCATAGCAATTCATACAGATAGCGTTGCACTCAATGGAAGCTGTAGACTATGCATACACTAAGCTCCTTCTAGTGGTGGCTAGAAGTCAATGCCATAATTTTTTTGTCTGAAACTCAAGAAGCAGTTCAAGTCCAGAGAAACCCCCCCTTCCTCCATCCCTTCTTCTCAGGTCTCTAGCAGTCGCATAGTAGATATACCACTGGCCTCGATAAAACTACCCCATATTTGCCATTTTCCTAGGTCTGACCAGCGAATCATGCCATAAAAGGGTTAAATCTTAAATAGATAAATAGCACTGAATGAGATGTTGAATGATTATATTAATACCCATGGGAATATCAAAGATAGATAGATAATAGATAGATAGATAGATAGATAGATAGATAGGAGATAGATAGATATTAGATAGATAGATAGATAGATAGATAGATAGATAGATAGATAGATAGGAGATAGAACAGGGATGCCCAACCTACGGCCCTCCAGCTGTTGCAAAACTACAACTCTCAGTATGCTCAGATAGCCTACAGCTATCAGCCTACAACAGGGCATGTTGGGAGTTGTAGTTTTACAACAGCTAGAGAGCCGCAGGTTGGGCATCACTGAGATAGATAGATAAATAGACAGATAGATAGTAGACAATAGATAACTAGAGATATATAATCTTCTGTGGTTATTTCAATATGTTTTTTCCTTTTGCCAATTGTATTATTCATTTTTTATTCATATTTTTCAATTTTCTTTTTTAAATCCTATTCAAAAAGGTTGTAAAACACCGGGCGTTCATGTGATTGCGCTCACTAGCGAGTTAGTAGCTGAGGAAGAAAAAAAAAGGAAAAAATACATTTTCCATGTATTCTAGGGCAAGTGTAACTGAAAACACATGTAGTCGTAGAAAGCAAAAATCGACTTCAAAGGATCACAGTGTTTACATATCTTCGTCCATTTAGGACAACCCGGGTCCCTTCGCCCTTATGATTAGATGGGGACCCGGTGGGCCGACCTGTCTCTATTTAATACTAATGACTTAAAAGGGTATTCACATTACATTTTTTACATTACTATGATATTTTACTGTCATTTAAAAAAAAAATAATCATGGAAAAATACAATAAAAATGGAGCCTGTGACTCTTCGTAAAGAAAAGGGATTCTAAAGGTGAGATAACCCCCTGGGCTGGTGTAACACACAGGGGTATACTTACAGTATTCGTCCCCTATGTCAGATTTGTAACAATTTTTGCACGAAAATGTGTGACTTTTTGGAATTTTGCTCTCTTCACCCCATTTTTTAAATACCTCCATAGTAATCCAAGTGCAATGTCAGCCGTCTGCAGGTCTTCTCATTTAAACAATGTTTCCCCCATCAGTACCCGTATTCCTGAGAAATATGTGATTTTGTCATATGCAAATTAGCTACTGGATGCAACGAGGGTGTCGCAGTTGCACCCTGTGGCACTGAAAGCCCCGCTCCCTATGGATGCCCCACTACGGCTTTGAGTGAAAGGGCCAAGCAGGGGAGATGTAATCTCGCCTGGCCCTGTCGTCTTCCACGTGCGCGGGCAGTTTGGGAATCGACGCATGCGCAGTACAGTCCTGATGCTTGCCAGGGCTCCATAGTATAGACTAGGGATGCTCAGCCTGCGGCCCTTCAGCTGTTCCAAAGCTACAACTCCCAGCATGCCCTAACAGCCGTAGGCTGTCCAGACATGCTGGGAGTTGTAGTTTTGCAACAGCTGGCGGGCCGAAGTTTGAGCATCCCTGGTATAGACCATGAAACTACGACTCCCAGCATGCTCCATTCATTTCTATGGAGTTCTGAGAACAGCCAAGCAAGTGTACATCTTGGGAGTCGTAGATTTACCACAGCTGGAGTGCCAGAGGTTAGCCATCACAGGTATAGACAAACCAGGGCTTTGACAAAAATTTGTGACTTTCTCACTCCAGCTGGTAGAGATCCTTTAATAAAAAAGTTTTTATGGCATGTTTTTTCATTATGTTTGTATACTTACAGTGTTTTTTGTGCTTATTGACTGGTCACTGGTGCACTGCACTTTTCTGATGAAGGAGTCTTTGATTTTGAGGGTGGGGGTGGGGGGCTACTGACACTGCTCCCCATAAATGTGTCATCTGAGCCTCAGATAGATGTACTAAAGACCAGTGCTCACTAACCATGCCCCTTTAAGACATTGCTATTACTAAATATCACAATGGAATGTCTACAGTACGAATTACGAAACATTTTCAAATTCAGGAGAAAATGGAAAATTGAGCGGCTGCCATCGCGTTCATTGTGTTTTTAACCCCTTCCCTGTGAAACCTTGAGTTCTGCGGTTTGTACAATCCCTTTTTCTAAGCATAATGACAGATCACAACGATCAGCTGGAATCCATATGGGCGGGGGGGGGATCCTAGGAAGTGTTTAATATCCCTGCAGTGCCACCACAGGGCAAATGGAGTATTACGCCATTCTCGCAGTCTGTAGAATGTATGGACTTGTCACGTCCTCCAGAAAGGGAACCCTCTGGCTAATAGATGAAGGCCCCCGTCTACTAATTTCCAATCAGGACATATGAATATAACTTTTCTAAACCAGATTATCCCTATAATATATTGTAATAGTCTATATCAGAGCACTACAGCTGTTGTGAAACTACAATTCCCAGCATGCTCCATTCATTTCTATGAGAGTTCTTAGAAAAGCAGAGCAAGTATGCCTGCTGGGAGTTGTAGTTTTACAACAGGTGGAGCGCTGGAGGTTGCTTACCCCTGCTCTATAAAATAAATATACACCTGCCAGCCTATATCCATGAGACATCTTCTTTTGTCAAGCTGTTAAAAAAAAATGCATCCAGCCGTCTCTGGATCTGATATCTGTTTCTGGGAAAGTTGGAAGACATTAAATTTGCTTGTTGTCATGGCATAGAGAGTTTTCACCCAGCTTCCCTGAGCCCTGAAAGGCAAATGTAAGGAAGGGTGGTGTATGCTGCCTTAGGATTCATGCACACGACCGTATTTTCTGTGTCCGTTACGGTTATTTTGCGGACTGTATGTGTGACCATTCATTTAAATGAGTCCACAAAAAAAAAAAAACGGAAGTTACTCCGAGTGCATTCCATTTCCGTATGTCCGTTCCGCAAAATAATAGAACATGTCCTATTATTGTCCGTGTTATGGACAAGGATGGGACTGTTCTATTAGGGGCCAGCTGTTCCGTTCCGCAAAATACGGAATGCACACCGACGTCATCCGTATTTTTGTGGACCGCAAAATACATACGGTCGTGTGCATGAGCCCTTACTAGGCTGATTTGACATTCAGGGCTCTGGAAAAGCTGGGAGACAAGTCCCTATATATATACTTTATTTAAGGGCTGTGGCCTTGTTGTTTTGAAAATATTTACTACTGGCAACAATGTATCCTTTATGTATCTATAGACAGCGAGAGTCTTTACATATTATAGGTCTATGGCTGTCAGCTGATGTGCAGTGGTAGATCTGGTGCAATGTGCCACACTTACAAATTCTGTGTCTTATAGAGGCTGATAATTAGTCCATTACTGTCCAGATGCAGGAGTCCTACACCCCCCTGTGAGGAGGTTAGTAGATGACATACCAAGCTCAGCCCCCTCCCTCTCTGATCACTCAACCTCAGTGCACAAAAAAAAGAAAGGAAAGGAAAAACATCCCACAAGGTTTACACTCCAAACCTGTCACATGAAAGCATGAAATCAATCCCACCTTGAGGAGCAACACAGGGGCAAGGAGAAGCAGGGGCTGGGTGACAAGGAGACACATATAAGAGCACTTTGCAAAAAAGGTGTCAGTGCAAATACAAATACATGATCAGATATCTGTGCCTTAGGGGGAGATAGAAGGGTCTACAGAAGACCCAGAAGATCAGAGCAGAGAGAAAGCAGACTTTAGATAAGAGCTGAGAAGAGATAACAGACTCACAACTCACAGCAGAAGCTCCAGAGATAAATCCAGTAGGCTCAAGACCCCCAAGAGATCTACAAGAAGAAGAGATCAAGCTCCAAAGCATACAAAAAAAAAAAAAAAATCACAAGGAGAACAGATCAGGCTCCAGAAGGGGGGGGTCTGTGGAATACACTCCAAAGGGGATCTGTAAGTGGAAGAGATCAAGCTCCAAAGGGGATTTATTACTAGAAGAGGTCAAGAAGACCTTCAAAAAAGGAATCTCCTAGAAGAAATCAAGCTCCGAAAAGGAATCTGCTACAAGAAGAGATCGAGACGTTGAGAAGATCTACAACAAAAAAGTGGATCTAGCTCCAAAGAAGATCTGTGGCAAGAGGGTTCGCAAGAAGAGAGCGGACTTGAAAGGGAACTGCCGTCCTGGAAGCAAAGCAGGAGCTGCCTTGGGACTGCTGTGTGAGACTTCCAGTGTCCTTCACTTGTCTTCCAGTGGTCTGTGATCTGCATTTAGAGCTCCACCTCCAATACTATACACCAGGCAGAGCAGCTACAGCTATAGTCTGCCTTGTTCTCTCCCTCTTCACTGAACTTCACCAGTTCTTCTGCAGGTTCCACTCTCAGAATCTCCCGAGCGCCCCCTGCAGCCCATCTCTGGTTGTGTCCCGTGTGGCCAGTGCTCGCAACAAGATCATAAAGCCTTGAAGACCACCAGAAGTTTTTTGTGGCCAAAAAGCAGAAGACTTTACCCAGCAGGGCAAGGAGGGGGCAATGTGTGAGAGAAGTGCCCGGAGGATCTGCCTGTGCCTGGGCTGCCTCTTGCTTCTTGTGTCCCTAGGACTGGCTTGGACATACAGGGAGGAGGTGGAAGCAGACAGGTGGGTGACTTCAGGATAATGCTATATTATTATTGCCCAGTGGGAGTGGACAGACGGATTAAATTACCTCCAGGTGAGGAGCCCCTGTGGCCATTACCTGTCATGACCCCGACCCTGCTGCTGATAATACAACTCTTGGGTGCTGCACAGGACTTCTCAGGTTATTGCATCTATTTTCATTGATCAGTCTGTGGGAATTTTTGCAATGGGTGTAGGTGACCAAAAATGTCAAATGTTCAAGGGGACCATTTTTTCCCCAAAAACTATTGGTTGTTTTCATTTCTCAATCTCTGTTTTTTTGCATGGAAATTTTTTCAAAAATATCCCCAATGTTGATGATGATAGTTCTGCGGGGTGGCTTATATTGGGGTCAGACATTGACACGTTGTAAGGGGCAGCATGTACTGTCTTTTTTGCTGGTTCGGAGCTTATGAAGACTAAGGGCTCATGCACACGACCGTATGTATTTTGCGGTCTGCAAAAAACGGATCTGCAAAAAATACAGATGACGTCCGTGTACATTTCGTATTTTGCGCAATGAAACATCCGGCCCCTAATAGAACAGTCCTATCCTTGTCCGTAATGCGGACAATGATAGGACATGTTTTATATTTTTGCGGAATGCACACGGAGAAACTTCCGTTTTTTTTTTTTTGCAAACCCATTGAAATGAATGGTTCCGCATGTGGTCCATCTCATTCTATGGACCCTCGACCCTCGCTCTGAATTTTGAAATTAAATTTTTTTCTCCGAATTTAGTACTGGGCTCCGCTCTGCGTCTTTTTGGCATGTGACAGTCGCACTAAAATTACAGGTTACTGTCACGCCATGTGACAGTTGTGAGAATTTCATCATGTTTGGTATTTCCTCGCTTCAAGTAGCCTTCAATTCCCCCCACATTGAGATCACGTAATGGGCACGGCCATTTTACAGCGATGGTCGTGACCTCTAGTTTTTATGTTAATCTTGTGGAGCCTTGTATATGATAATTCAAAAATTAATCACTTTAAGGGCTCATGCACACGACCATACGTATTTTGCGGTCTGCAAAACACGGATCCGCAAAAAAATACGGATGACATTAGTTTTTTTTGTGCAGATCCATTGAAATGAATGGTTCTGCATACACGCTGCAAAAAAAATTGGAACGGGCACAGACAAAAAATATGTTCGTGTGCATGAGCCCTAAGGAGAATATGACAACTATTTTACCGTTCTATATACAGACTATAATCACTCCCATCATCTTCAGTGGAGTTCACTATCGCATTCTGCTTACACTAAAGCCTGTGTCATCGGGAGCCAGAACTTAACTTTTCAAGTCCTTAAACATGGATACTTTCTGCCAGAAACAGCGCCACCCTTTTCCATAGGACGGTTCTAGTATTGCAGTTTGGCCCAGTTCACTTAACAGTACCAGACATAGCCTATGGATGAGGGCGATAAGCAGCTGGGGGACATTCACAGCTCCCTGACCAATGTAGAATGTCAGTGCGTGCTGGGAGTTGTAGTTCTGTCACAGCTGGAGAGTCACGGGTTGGGGACCATGGCTATAGCGCATCACATCGGCAGAATACTGGCACAGTTTACGGCAGTCTGTACCCCTTATGACCTTCTGACAGGTGCTGCTTTCGAATGAGCTTTGCCATGGTGCCAGTCATAGTGCGGTAAATGGTGCCAGTAGGCTGCAGGAAAGCAATGTGATTAATGATTACATATGATGCCTGTAGGCTGCATGAAAGAACCGTGAGATATGATTGCACCATTTATATCTGGTGTTACTGTAGTGTCGCAGTAGGTCCCAGTCTAATATTATATTAGGCAATCGCTCACAGTGCAATTCCCTAATACAATAATGCAGCACCTTTCTGTGCTTATCCATGTTCGTCCTCCATCCTCATATTGAATTTTGTTTGTTCCTTATGATCTATAGGGAAGTCTGTTCAGAGAGCAAAGTCACCACCACCAAGTACCCCTGCCTAAAATCTACGGGAGAGCTGACGACCTGCTTCAGGTAAGTTCTGTGGTTCATTTTCTATGTCTGGTAGATCTGGATATTCACAAGTGTTTGATGCTGTGATAAGCAGTGTGTGGAGATAAGCGGGGTGTCCAGGCACCAGAGGCGGTCAATGCTCTGCATCCGCGGGATTAACCCCTTTATTGCCCTGTGCTATCGATTTCTTCAGTGATGTCTTGGATGTTGCTGTTTAACTGTGTAGAGAGAAGAATTATCTTTGGATGTGGTTGGAGTCAGACTAGGATGTCAGAATCCATCTGTTTAATCCATGAATGGGGATTTCACGTGACGTTAGCATCGGTGGATAAATAAGTCCATTGGTTGTAGTTTTCATACTTCTAATATGTGCGTGAACTAATGTAGAAGTTTGTATTTAAAGCGACAGTCCACGTGAGGCCAGATGTGTTTGTTTCTTAAAGCTACAGTACTGTATATCAGTACAGGGAGATCAGAAATCAGGAACCACCAAAGACCTGGTTCACATGGTAAAGTCCTGATATAAAGGTTGTTTAAAAAAATAAAATAAAACTAAACAGAGGAGATATATGCATTGTATATGAAATACTTCAGCAAACCATAGATAAATAGATAGATATCAGATAGATGATAGATAGATAGATAGATAGATAGAAAGATATGAGAGAGATATAAGATAGATGGATAGATGTATAGATACGATAGATAGATATGACATAGATATAAAATAGATAGATAGACAAAAATGTGGCTGTACGCCAAGGTCGGTGAAAAGTATAAAATTTATTCACCCACACATTTCACAAAATTTGGAACGCTGCAACATTTTTGTTCATCTTATTATAAAAATGGGGGTTTCCCCTTGGATCTGTATCCAATGTTTATTTTCTTCTGTCCTGCTTCTATTTTCCTGATAGATAGATAGATAGATAGGAGATAGGAGATAGATAGATAGGAGATAGATAGATAGGAGATAGATAGATAGATAGATAGATAGATAGGAGATAGATAGGAGATGGATAGATAGGAGATGGATAGATAGGAGATGGATAGATAGGAGATGGATAGATAGGAGATGGATAGATAGGAGATGGATAGATAGGAGATGGATAGATAGGAGATGGATAGATAGGAGATGGATAGATAGGAGATGGATAGATAGGAGATGGATAGATAGGAGATGGATAGATAGGAGATAGATAGGAGATAGATAGATAGGAGATAGATAGATAGATATGAGATAGATATGAGATAGATAGATAGATACAGAGATAGATAGATAGATAGATAGATAGGAGATAGATAGATAGATAGATAGATAGATAGATAGGAGATAGATAGGAGATAGATATGAGATAGATATGAGATAGATATGAGATAGATAGATATGAGATAGATAGATATGAGATAGATAGATATGAGATAGATAGATAGATAGATAGATAGATAGATAGATATGAGATAGATAGATAGATAGGAGATAGATAGATAGATAAGGAGATATGTCTCAGGGAAATGTCTTTTGTTTCATAATATGATGATTGTTTATTATTTTTCTATGTTCTTGTTTATGAATTGACGCTATTTATTGATTGTCCTCACTTATATAGCGCTGACATACTCCGCAGTGCTTTACAGACATAATCATCACTCACTGGAAACCGGAGAACCCGGAGGAAACCCGCGCAGACACGGGGAGAACATACAAACTCCATGCAGATGTTGTCCTTGGACCTAGGACTAAGTGCTGCAAGGAACCACTGCTAACCACTGAGCCACCATTAAGGGCTCATTCACACGGGCCACAATACGGGCACGGCCGAACAACGGCCGTGAGCATGAGCCCTAAAATGAATAATGAGTGAAGCGACATATTCTAGGCAGGTCTATGCGTCTCTATGGTAACAGACTACAAACTAACCATGTTGTAGTCTGTCCCTGCAGTCATTTCTCCCTCTTTTCAATCTGCTCCCTCTTCTGCTCCGTCTCATGAAGAGGGGGCAGAAGGATTGGGGTAACCCCTGACTGTAGGACTGGACTACGTTCAAACAGTCGGTCACCATAGAATCATCATTTGCATACCAAAAATGACAGGAGAGTTTTAATCAAGACAATCCGCCTAAGTTGTTTCTTTTTTTTTAAATTTTAGATACGTTAGGGAAAAAAAATGATTGTAAAAGTATTCATACCATATAAATATCTGGCAGTGTATACTGTATGAAGATGTCTAACATGGAAAGTTACTGTCTTGCCCCTTTTGTCTTTGGTTGGTTGAGTTTTGCTGCGGGATTTTCCTGCCGCTCTGATGTCATGTTTTAGCTCGCGGCAGACTTTCCTTGTTAACATGAGACGGGACCATTGTGTGATCATTGTGATTGTCTGGCAGGAATAGACTGTAATGAACACTTCGTCTCTCTCCTCGATTCCGACTTCTACTCGTTACGGACGAGACTCTTTGTACTTTTATGGCCGCGGCTCTCGTGCCGCGCTGTGACAGATCATCAGTTTATTGGGGGTCACGGTACGCCCCTGCACCTCCGCCTCGCAGCGAGGATGCATCTTACTCGCTGCTCTTTATTAGGTGATACGTAAAAAAACCCCACAAAATTGTCAAAACATGTGCCACCTCCGTGGAAATCAACGCTCGATGGTGCACATTTTTGGAGTTTTTGTGGCATTGAATTGTGTCAGATTCTGGTACATGATATCCATTTACCTTACATTAGACAGAGCTATTTGTTACCACGCTGTCAGCCATTTCCAGAGCAGAAGAGGATTCCTTGGGGACCTTCTCTGTTGTGGTAAACTGTAGTATTTATGCTTGTATATTAGACAATTGCATGACTGGCAATTCCGTTATGCACTTCTGTTATGGAGAGGTTTCCTAGTAGCTTATCTAAACTTCGATACTTTATGGCAGAATGTGTCTTCTGGGACATCCGACTACGACTACGCTTTCATAATCTCGTTGCAAATGGCAGACTCCCTCCGGACTTGTGACTGTGAGGTTCAGAATCAGAATAACTTCATCTGACCAAGAGGTTGTGCTAATGATGGGTGGATGGATAGCCAATTCTAGAATTTCTTGTTGTTGTTTTTTTTTCTTTTGACTTTTCTGCTTGTATTTTAGTGTATTGCATGTTCTGCAGTTGTCTACATTTTTAGAATCTACCGACAGAGGAGTAATCTGATGCTCCTAGACTTCTATACAAAATTCTATATTTATAACAGTCACCCCTCTTACCGTGTATAATACTGCTGCGTTTTTATGCCTTTGGGCCCTCTTGGCATGAGGGCCTGGGTATAATCTCCAGCCCTCCGATGCTTATGCCCCAATATTTGTGTCCAAAATAATTTTAAAAGGCCAAGGAGGGACACTGTCAGTAGTGCGAGTAGCACACCATGGCAAATTCCTCTAACTCTGCCCAATGCCTATACATGCCCAATCCCACCCAGCCCCCTTTGTGCCCTCACGCAGTACAGTAGTTATACTCCCTTAGTGCCCCCTTCACAGTAGGTAAGCCTCCTTAATGCCCCATTCACAGTAGTCATGCCCCCTTAGTGTCCCATTCAAAGTAGTTATGCCCCCTTATTGACAGTCACAGTAGCTATGACCCCTTAGTACACCGTTTACAGCACCTATGCCCACTTAGTGCCCCCACAAAGTAGTTATGACCCCTAAGTGCTTTCACGCAGTAGTTATGCACTCTCAGTAGCCCACACAGTTATACCTCCTTAGTGTCGACTCACAGTAATTATGCGCCTCTTCACGATAGTTATGCCCCCATACTGCACACACACAGTAGTCAAGCCAACTTAGTGCCCCTTCACAATAGTTATGCCCCTTGGTGCCCCCACACAGTAGTTACACCTCCTTAGTGCCGAAACACAGTAATTATGCGCCCCTTCACGATAGTTATGCCCCCATACTGCACACACACAGTAGTCAATCCAACTTAGTGCCCCCTTCACAGTAGTTATGCCCCTTTAGTGCCCCCCACACAGTAGTTACAGTCCCTTAGTGCTGACACAGTACTTATGCCCTCATAGTACCCCAAACACAGTAGTTATGGCCCCTTGGTGCCTCCTTCACAGCAGTTATGCCCCCTTAGTGCCCCACACACAGTAGTTTTTCCCCTTAGGGAAAACAGTAGGTAAATCTGGGACTCTCCTGCCAGATCTGGGACAGTTGGGAAGTATGCTCATGTATTATAACATTCATGGCATTTGGGCCTCAAGCTGTCCCCAATGGGGCTCACAATCTATCAGCTTTTGTTGCAGTTTAAGGCCTCATGCACACGACCGTAGTTTCAGTCTGCATCTAGACCCATAGGCACTTCTAACAGATGGCAGGACGCACTGATACACAAAATGCTGAACGCACACGTCCGGTATCTGTGTTTTGTGGATCAGCAATTTCGGGACCACAAAAACGGTTACGGCCATGTGCAGATATCCGAAGTCTTACCCCTTGTTTAATCACAGAGTCACCCAAGCTTCCTGAAAATGCACAGTCCCTGCTCTCTCCTCCAAATTCTCCTCTCTCTCTCTCTGTGATGTATCTTGTAAGGTTTTACACACGAAAAACATAGAATAAAAAAAGGGAAAAGGCAGCAAATTAATTAGCTGTTTCTCTTTGCCAGTTGTAGCAAGGCTGAGTTTTTTATATAGGACTTCAGGTTAACCTTCTGCCATGTCTCGCCTTCTTATCCCAGTGCACTCACAGCACAGCCCACCGGAGTGAAATGACAGATTCACCTCTGCTACATCTGCACTTTAATATACATGTGTTTTAAATACTGAGTTCCTCTTCAATCTGTCTGCGAGCTCCTTGTTATTGGTGAGCGTCCTTCATGCGGCTCTTGAGATACATTCCTTACATTGCGCAGGCAGCTTGCCTGACAATACTCTGCTTGAAAACCAGAAGTGGCAAAGATATCGTCTGAAGTGTCTAACCTGGAGCTGCCTGTGTGACAGGCTGTAGAAGCGATGCTATCTGTGTAAAAATATACACGTATAGCCGAGGTGACGGGGCTGGTTGGCGTCCAACGCTTTCTTTATCTTCCTTGAAGCAACACATGGCATGAGAGATATCCTCACTACAGTATGTGTATATATTAGGCTACTTTCACACTAGCATTAATATTTTCCGCTATTGAGTTCCGTCATTAGGTCTCAATACCGGAAAAAAACGCTTCCATTTTGTCCCCATTAATTGTCAATGGGGACAAAACGTAACTGAACAGAACGCAGTGCTCCAAAATGTATTCCGTTCTCATACCGGAGAGCAGCATGCTGCGGTTTGCTTTCCGTCATGGGATGCGGAGCGAGACGGATCCTTCATGACCCACAATGCAGGTCAATGGGGATGGGTCCGTTTTCTCTGACACAATAGAAAACGGATCCGTCCCCAATTGTCTTGGCTATGTTACAGATAATACAACCAGATCCGTTCATAACAGATGCAGACGGTTGTATTATCAGTAACGGAAGTGTTTTTGCTGAACCCTGCCGGATCCAGCGAAAACGCTAGTGTGAAAGTAGCTATATATATGGTATTTATATGGTTTCAAGAAGTCATTGCTTCATCTTCTAGCCTATGAGCCCCCAAAGTCCCATGACTGCTGTAAATTACTTCCTATACCTAGGCTCTTGTGCTCATGATGGGTGGATGAACTGAACTGGAATTTTATTTAACTTTTGTGGCATTGAGTTGTATGGAAATTCTTTTTGTCTGCCGGATAAAACTAGCCCCATAATTCACTAATGTCTAGTTATTTTCTACCTACGCCTCACACATCTCGCTTTATCATTTAGCACGTAAAAGCTGAAAGAAAATACAACAATTCACCCTTTATAAATAATCTTTTTATTTTGCCAGTACAGTTAAAAAAATGAAACAACTTTGCAAAGTGTTTCAAACTGTATCGTTTCCTGCATGTCTCCATGGTAACAGACTACAAACAAACTGTGTAGTCTGATCTGTCTCTTACTTCTTTCTAAAGGTCCCTTTACACGGGACGACAGAGCAGCAGATTGTCGGGAAGGAAGCACTCCTTCCCGGCAATCGCCTGCTCATCAGTGGAGGAGAGCACTGCATTTGCATGCAGCTATCTCCTCCACAGTATGGAGAGGAGCGATCACTAATGCCATCGCTTGTCCACTTAGTGACTTGTTGTTTGCCGGCAGCAGTGGGTGTCTACACAGCACAGTCTGGTGCCAGCAGTGATTTTTGTGTGCTCATAAACTATCGAATTACCCAATGTAATTGGCAGTACATTTACACCGCCAGGTAATCGCTACCGAGCGTTCTTATCTTTGGGGTTCTGTTTTTTACAAGAAATAGGGAACAGATGGGAGACAGCTGAGAAGACAACTGTTACCATGAAGACATATAGGTGGCCTATGAGGTGCAGACATTAAAACGTTAATTTAGACTATTTGCAGAGTTGCTCCTGTTTTCATTTTAGATGCCTTGGAATACTAATAAAAAGAGACGCTTCATCACAGAAAGGGTTAAGGATGAGCACATAGATAAAGTATGTGGCTCATAGAGAGTGGAGAATCTCCGAGTAACTTAATTCAGGAAATTCTTATTACTGTAATCATGTCCCATTCACCATCTTGTGAGCAATCACTTCTTCTCCACCAGTTTGGCAAGAGGAAAATGACTGAGAAGCGCTGCGGCACCGTCATTAATTTAAGAAGAGGAAATTCCTCTGATGTGCAGAGACGTGTGTGTTCTGTGTTATATACACATCACCGTAGTGTCACTTGTTGTGTGCATTTATTGACTTGGAAAATGTGAAAACTGTATATAAAATAAGAAATAAGGATAGTAAGATATATCTAGATATGAGATAGGTGATGATAAATATGAGATAGGATAAAGAAAGATGGATAGGATGAGAAAGATAGATGATAGATAGATGATTGATAGAAGATAGATATAGATGGATAGATAGATTTTTTATTTAGATATAAGATATGTAATGAAAGAAAGAAAGAAAGAAAGAAAGAAAGAAAGAAAATAGAAGAACGTGAGATAGACAGAAAGAATTTTGGATAGATAATGAAAACTAAAGAAAGAAGAAAGAAAGCAAAATAGAAATGTGAATAAGATAGATAGATAGATAGATAGATATGGGATAGATAGATAGACAGACAGATAGATAGATAGATAGATAGATATGGGATAGATAATGAAAGCTAAAGAAAGAAGAAAGAAAGCAAAACTGAAATGTAAATAAGATAGATAGATATGGGATAGATAGATATGGGATAGATAGATATGAGATAGATAGATAGATATGAGAGATAGATATGAGATAGAATATCTAAATAGAAAGATCGTACATATTACATAGTTCAAATAACCTCTTCCTACCCTGCGCCAAGAAGGTATGTATGGTAATAGTCGGCGCTGTACAGCAGCAGGAAGGTATTTAATGCGCAGCACTGTACTGTTGCATCACAGTAATGGCGTTTGCTCAGGAATAATAGTACATGCTCATTTGCAGTTGCTGGCTGATACTCAAATGGAGACAACTCTGATCCCAGTCAGTGATATCTGTGTTGCCGGTCTCAAGCTATTGCTCCCCTATGACATGATCAAAGGGATGTCATGGCCTCAAAGGGCCTCACAGTGGCAGTACTGTGAAAAAAAAGCTACAAAAAGTGAAAAAGTTTTGAAAACTAAAAAAAAAATCAAGAAAAAACCAAAAATGTTTACCTTTTTTCAGTTACACAGGCATTCATTCATAAAAAAAAAAAAAATCAGTATTGGTATCGCCACATCTGTAGAAAGCCTCATTCAACAAAAAGGTCCGAAAGTTGTATGTATCTAAAAATGACATCAATAAAAACTAGAATGTTATGGGTATGTGAATGCAGTGACATATATGAAGAGTTTTATTGTGTAGAAGTACAAAAATATGAAAAAATTATATTTGGTATCTTAGTAATTGTACTGACCCGCAGAATAAAGGTATCTTATCACCATGAACACCTAAAAAACAAAACCTAAAAAACAGTTTTTCATACTCTCACTTTCAAAAAATTAATCCAAATTATACAATACATTAGCTGTAGCAACAAAATTCGGGCCTTGATAATACGAGTCATACTGCAAAATAAAAAATAAAAACTCACATCAAAGAAAATTTTTTCAAAAATTATGGCTTTCGAAATATAAACATAAAATATATCCCAAATCAAGGACATTGATTCATGGGAGTCCATCATTATGGCACACTGATACTTGGGTTAACTGATACTTGAGATTTCAGTGCTCGGGCACATGCTCTGCATCAGTATGAAGCGTCATTTAAGTTTTTTTGGGACTTTTGATTGATTTGTTATGTCATGTTTTTCATTATGTTGTGTTTTTTTATATGGGGTTTGTATGACATCCCTACCTTCTATATACTGATGCAGAGAAACCAGTCGTACAACCTTTCTCCTCTTTTACTGGACATGTTACATTCGGAGGTCCTCTCTCTGCTGCCCGGAGGCTTCACAATTAACCTCCGTGGTCTGAAGGCTTATAGAAGTTTACCAAATGACACAGTACATGAAATAAGATCCCTCCCTGACATCTGACGAGAAACAACCCCTCTTCAGGAGGTTCCTTCTTCACACTATTTGTAGGATTCTGTACAAATACATTTGAATAGGAATGGGAAAAAATGGTGTAAGTTGGTTTAAAGTAAAGGGGTTTTCTGGGATTTTTTCAGTGATAACCTATGGATAAGTCATCAGTATCTGATCGGTGGGGGTCTGACAGCCCCGCCATTCAGCTGTTTAAAGAAGAACTCCCGCAAAAAAATTGATTCCATGTCTTGCTAGAAATGTACATGATGTAATCTGTAGTGAGTGTCATTTTCTTACCAGTGTCTGTGTGACGCCCACCCAGGCCGAGGGTACTTCTGGTAAGGGGTCGGGCCGTCTCACGGACACCCTAAAAGGGGGAAGGGTATTTGGGAATAGTTCGTGACGCCAGTCAAGGTGTTCGGCCTAGATAGGACCGAGCGCTGACACAGGCCCCTGGGAGATAGATGTTGTGGGTCAGCGCTGATGTTAAAGAGGACCTTTCATGACTTTAAAAAAATGAATCTGCACTATCTACCTGATAGTGCGTCCCCCACTGATGCCAGCAGCGTGGTTTTCTTAGCAAATTGTCCCCCGGTGGCTTCACACGGGCCCCCCGTTCTTCGGTCCGGCTTTATGCTAATTAGAAGGCATCGGAACAGGGAGGAGGAGACTCCCTGTTCCTCAATGGGCGTTGCTTCTGCCCTGCTGTGAGCGCTGTCCAATCAGAGCGGACCGCTCACAGCAGGGCCGAAGGAGTTCAACCCTGCTGTGAGCGGTCCGCTCTGATTGGACAGCGCTCACAGCAGGGCAGAAGCAACGCCCATTGAGGAACAGGGAGTCTCCTCCTCCCTGTTCCGATGCCTTCTAATTAGCATAAAGCCGGACCGAAGAACGGGGGGCCCGTGTGAAGCCACCGGGGGACAATTTGCTAAGAAACCACGCTGCTGGCATCAGTGGGGGACGCACTATCAGGTAGATAGTGCAGATTCATTTTTTTAAAGTCATGAAAGGTCCTCTTTAAACCCCCCTTGACTAGGGCTGACTCCCAGGGTTAGAGATCGTGGGGGGCTCACTTGCCTTTGCCTTGGAGACTTGTGTGATAGAGGATAGGCACATCTGCAGCAGAAAGTATGACTCAGAGACAGCAGGGAAAACTGGAACATTCAGGTCACCGGTCGCTTTGGCCTCCTGCACTGTCAATCTGCTTGGTCACTAGCTCCTTCAGGCACTCTCCTAACTGCCCCCTGAAGACTTTCTTCCTTTTCCTTACACAGACTCCATGTGTGGACTGCTTCTGTTGGAGACTACCAGCTCACTCTCTTTCTGTAGACTCTCTCCTGCAGTCTGTTATATCTCCTGCTGCAGACTGCTATATCTCCTGCTGCAGACTGCTATATCTCCTGCTGCAGACTGTCTGCTTCTCCTCTGCTGAGCTCCTAACCTCCTCCCACTTCCTCTCCCCAGACTCTGGGGTTGCCTAGGCGACCGGCTTCCTGGGTTTTATTAACACTATATGCACAGAAATACATACATGCTGTAGCAACCGACCACCACGCAGGGTGGAGGGCGCTACATCTGTATTTTTGACTTATATCATCCTGAAGTTTCTTATCTGTGTCATGTGACCAGGAATTAGACCCACCAACTCACACAGAGACTTATGTGTGGACAGGAAGTCTAATTCTCTATGTATTCATATGGGAGCCTCACTTTCAGTCTCATAGGAATGAATAGAGAAGTGACTGGCTTCCTGTCCTGGGTCAGTTGGAGGTCAGGGAGTTGGTCACATGACCCACATGAATAAGAAGAGATGTTATTACTCACAATTACATTCTCTGATAAGAAGATTGCATTCACTATAGATTATATCATGCACCTTTCTAACAGGTCAGAGAATAAAAATTTTTGCGGGAGCTTTTCTTTAAGAAGGCACCAGTGGTCGCTACGACCTTTTTGCAGCATTGCCTAAGCCATGCAATGTCACATTCATCGGTCACGTGGCCTAGACGCAGCTTAGTGCTTATTGAAGTGAATGGGGCTGAGCTGTAATACCAAGTACAGCCACTGTACAATGGACGGTGCTGTGCTTTGTAAGCTATAAGGAGGCTGCGACGCTCGCAGGAGAGCCAGTGCGTTCTAAAAAAGCTGATCAGCGGGGGTCCCAGGTGTCAGACCCCCACCGAACAGATACTGATGACCTATTCAGAGGATAGTGGTAAAATTTTAACAGCACTCGGTCCATGCACCGGAAGAGGTGTTTCCCAAAAGCAATATAAAATGAATCCCAGCAGACGTTTTTAAATTCAGCACGGTGTATTCTTTTATTCCAGCATACAGATTTTTTTAGTTTTACAAGATGCGTTTTCGGCCCGTCAAGCCTTCCTCAACTGATATAAAAAATGACCAGTCAGCATTATTTTATAGGCAAAGTAATCAGGTCACATGCAAGTGACGTCACCAGCTCATTACCAAAGCAGAAAGGGTAAAAAAAAAACAGTCGAAATCAAAAGCACTGGTGAAAAAGATGCAATAGTCCCTGGTCATTTTTTTATATCAGTTGAAGGAGGCTGGACGGCCGAAATGCGTCCTGTAAAACTATATCTCTATGGTGGAATAAAAGAATACTTCCGTGCTGAATTGAAAAAAATGTCTGCTGGGATTACATTCATACTATCCAGAGGATAGGTCATCAGTTAAAAAAATCTCCGAAAACCCCTTTAATTTTAAATACATTAGAAAATACCGAGCAACTTAATTCAGGAAATTCTTATTACTGTAATCATGTCTCATTCACTTCTTATGAGCAATCGCTTCTTCTCCACCAGTTTGGCAAGAGGACATGACTGAGAAGCGCGGTGGCACAGTCACTGATTTAGGAAGAGGAATTTCCTATCGGTCAGCATGGCCGATGTGCAGAGACGTGTGTGTTCTGTGTTATATACACATCACTGCTGTGTGTCACTTGTTGTCGTGTATGTTCTACAAGGTTGCATTTATTGGCTTGGAAAATGTATATAAAATAAGAAATAAGGATAGTAAGAGATATCTCAATAGATAGATAGATAGATAGATATGAGATAATATGAGATATGAGAAAGGAAGAGAGAAAGAAATAATAGAAAAATGTGAGAGAGATAATGAAAACGATAAACAAAGATAGATACAAGATAGATACATAATTAAACAGAGAGACAGAAAAAAGAGAGATGGAAAGAAAGGAAATGAAGAACGTGAGATAGAAATAATTTTTTAGATGGACGGATAAAGAAAAAGAAAGAAGAAACATAGAAAGCAAAATAGAAAAATGTGAATTAGATAGATACAAAATTCAAAAATATTATTTATAAAAAGCATCCTAAATATATGACTCTGCACTCTTTTTAAAAATGTTATTGATATCGCAAAGGAGAGATATGGACAACTGTGCCTCCTTAGCTAATTTCTGTTGAGTTATTGAAGACAGAATGGTTGTTAGGGATGAGCTGCCTGGTAACCACATGTATTTTATTTTAAAGGGCATCTGTCAGCAGTTTTGTACCTATGACACTGGCTGACCTGTTACATGTGCACTTGGCAGCTGAAGACATCTGTGTTGGCCCATGTTCATATGTGTCCTCATTACTGAGAAAAATGTTTCATTATATGCAAATGAGCCTCTAGGAGCAACGGGGTCGTTACCATTACACCTAGCGGCTCTGCTCTCTCTGCAGCACCCCCAGCACTTTCATTGACAGGGCCAGGCATGATCAGGTTTACACTGCCTGGCCCTGTCAAGCAAAGAAACATTGCAGGGCAAACCATTCTGGGTTTGGTTAGAAAACCCAACAGGAAGTTCTGCATGTAAACAGGAAGTTCTACTTGTAAACATCCTGGCAGGATGCACTGATGCTGAGAGCAAGGGAAACAAAGTTCTGACATGAAAAAAACAGGTATATGGGGTATTTAATGCAGATTTAAAAAAATCATTATGGGATCGGAGAACCCTTTTAAGAGGTTTATGGTAGTAGGCTTTCATTCATACTCTTGGGTTTTGTGCTCATGGATTACATTGGTCACCACACCATTGCACAGTAGTTTAGTATGTCTCATTCAGCTACAGGACTCTCCATCCTAAGAAGATGAGCACAAAACGTTCCTATACTCTATCGTGAAAATCTGGTTTATATCATAATAGTGTGCGGAGGGTTGAAATTGCCCAGAGCAGTATAGTGTATGTCCAGCCCACCAGCAATGTGTTTACATATAAATAATTGGAAGCCACACATGTAATCTCTCCATACTCTTAACAGTTCCCTTGATAGGCTCGCTTTCCCTGTGTTGGACGTCCGTTCTGCTCTTCCATAAAATGTTGTCTATGTTTGGATGATTTTAACATTGTACCTCATGGACAGAGCTCACAGCAGTACTAACAGCCCAATAATGTAGAACTTGAGTGTCCCAAAGGTTGATGATGGCCTTCAAAGTTCACCAGATAGAGGTGACTTATAAACCATAGGTACAGGTCCATGTATGACCTTTGTGGTTCAAGATGCTCCTCAGCTAAATCTCTGGTGGTCACTATGTCTTGACGCTGGAACCAGATACTGTAATTTTGGGTTGGTGGTTGAGCTGACTACTTGACGAAGTTATGACTTGTGTTGAAGGATCTAATTAAACCAAGGGATTATGTGCAGACAGATCAAGATGAATATTTGGAGCCTGGTAGCCAATGCACCTAGATATTTACTCCTGACAATATACAGTAGTTTTTGGAATTTTGTCTGTTAAGGTCCGTACTACTTGGACACTGTGAAAAACAGATTGTCTCCTGAATTGCACTGAAACTTCTCCATAACATTAGATGATCATCACTTCATTCATTTTGGATATCTAAAGTGTGTGGGGGCCTCCCATCTTTCTCCTGGCAGTTGCGGTGGTGGAGGTAGAAGGATTGGGCAATTTCATTTTCAATTCTATATCATTTAGTCTTTCCAGGAGATAAGCAGTCACCAGAAGTGTTTCACAGCAGCTTTCTCCTCTCTAGACAATGAAAATAATGCATGCTTGGCCAAACCAAATGGGGAATTTGACTACCTATCAGCTATGGAAGGTGTATGGGCACCTTAATGGTAAGTCTACATCATCTTTGCAGGAGGGTAATAGAGCAGTTACTGGCATGTATGGTACATAATGGCTAAGAGAGTACCCAGTAAGCACCCACACGGCGTGAAAAACCAAACCTGAGTGTCCATTGACTTTCATCTGTAGCCTATTGTATCAGCAGGCCTGGTGCTTGAAGTTGGCGATAGTATTGCAAAACTGATAGACTGATACAACTTTGATGATAGCATTGTAAAATCTAGGATTTGAACTTTTCAGAGACCTGGAGAACCTCTTTAAGAAGCCTGGGTAGCCTGAGTTGGTTTTGGAGCCACTATAAAGAGCAGGTCCCACTCTAGCGGACAGGACATGATCATGTAATACATGTGTCCATTGCTCTGAATGGGAGCCATGTAATACAACATTTCCCCTCCGATGGGGTGATCCACAGAACTTTATCAGCTAATGCTATCTATGTCTTGGAGTGCATACGGTCGTCTGCAAGGGCCCTAAGTCTGTACATTTATGGCCACCTTAAAGGCAATGTCTTATATCTAAGTTGCCTGACTCTCCCCACATAAGTTTTAGTTATTGGAGTAAAGCCCGCCCTCCCCCCATCGAAGAGGGAGAGACAGGGGAGATGGATACAGACCCTTATCTTTAGGTATAGCATTATTATCCTGCCTTGTCTAGGCCTCCAGTGTTACTACAGAACAATAACTAATTATTACCATTGATAATGATGTGACTCTGTTCATTTCAGTCCTAGTCTATCCAGCAAAGCTGACAAGTGATTTGCAAAAAAGAGGACATTTTTCTGATTTTCTCTGCTCTAGTGGTCAGTGTGAGCACTGACATATCTCCTGCACTGCGATATGTTTGTATGTGGGAGGTAGCAAACTATGTAAAAAAAACACCCTAAGTATGTTTATCATAAAAGCCTTATTTAAATAGTGTCACATGTAAAGTAGGATAATGGGATCCTCGTCTTGTCTGTTCTTGGACATCTGTATCTTGTGAAGTGCCTGTAAAAGCTCGGATGATGAGAATATAATGTACCATGGACTTCACAATCACCATGTTTGACTGATGATGATAATGATGAAGATGGGAGACGCTCTGTGTAGATTGACAGGAGGAGTAATGGGGCCGGGCAATTACAGTTTGTGGTTTTGTAAATCACTGACAGGACTTTGCTCTGATTTTAGTCTCATTTCTTCTGTCATATTATCTCGGCCTGAACTGTCTGGATGAAATAACATTGTTCTATCCTTTAACAACTTAAATGTCTACATTACATTCACGTATGAAGGTTCCCATCTTTGGGAGGTAGAAGCAGAAACTAATTACTAGAGAGTCTTCAGGAAGCTATTATAGACTAACTGTCTTATATTGTGGGACCACCCAGTCCTTAGCTTTCTCCATAGACATGTAAAAGATGCCTGACAGGAGTGGTTTCAGTCATCATCCCTCATGTACAGTACAATGTTCCGAAAAACACCGGATTCACGGCCGTCTATTCAATGTATGGGACAGAGTATTATTACCTATCACTTATGGCTTGTGTTGATCCATGTAGGGGAAACTTGAGGATTATACTATAAAAATCACTTGCACACAAGGTCAGATTAAGGTTTGTGGGGGCCTCCTAGGGCACGTCTGGGAGATGGACCCCCAAGCGTATACATATAGAAACCACATCTAGGAGAGGTGACCATACGTGAGCCTGGCTCTGTCCACTGTGGTCTGTCAGAGTTTCACACTGCTCCACCTCTTCAAAATTGGATAGGTCTTCTGAACAGCCATTAGAGGACCCCATTTAGGTAGGGGTCTCAAAAGGGTCCCTTAGTCAATGTAATAAGTATGAGAGATAGATATGGGATAGATAGATAGATAGATAGATAGATAGATAGATAGATAGATAGATATGAGATAGATATAGAGATAGATGGATAGATAGATACAGACGGATAGATACAGATGGATAGATATGAGATAAATAGATATGAGATAAATAGATATAGATAGATAGATAGATTTGAGGTGACAGAACATATGAGTTGATACATTTATTAATAAATTTCTTATTATTTATCTCATGTTTTGTTTCTTGCATCTTCTCATCTTCTCATAGTCACCATTGCTAGAGCCCTAAACAAGTCTGTGCACTGCGGAGGGAAAGCTTGTTCTACAGCAGATAGAACGTCCTGTGAACTCTCCGTACCCCCTCCCCCTCCACCACCATCAACACCTCAGTGTCCATCTTTTCCAGGGTCAGCAGATAGAACGTCCTGTGAACTCTCCGTAGCCCCCACCACCACCTCAGTGTCCATCTTTTCCAGGGTCCACAGCAGACCCTCCAATTGATGTAGTATCTGCTCAGCTATATTTGTGTCTTGTTGAGTAGAAGAATCCCCCCACAGCTTCTGTCCTGGGCACTACATGTAAAGTGTTATCAGCATAACAGCTATGGCTAATGAAAGAAGCATGTAGTGAGATCATTGCTGGATAAGCCTGGTGCATATATGAAGAACCTTCTCTGTTCTCGTGGTCGACCTCAATGTAAAGCTCATTTATCAATGGGGAGGATGGGACTCCTAGATAAACATGAGTAAGGGCCATGGGCGCAGCTCCTCCTTTATGCTTATTCTTTACTTCATATACCATCTCCATAGCTGGAATTATTAATGTTGCAGGATTACTACATGTGTATACCGCTGTATTACAGTGTGCAGTGACTCACTGGAGCGTGTGGTATATGACGGTGCAACCTGTGCTGCCCAGTGATCATAAGGCACCTCCATATAACTCACCACATCAGTGCCACATTCTACATGATGCTGATATATAGTGCTACTAACAGCACTAGTATGATATAAAACATCATGGGATAAGTGGATAGATAACAAAGAGAAAGGGAAAGAAAGAAAAAGAAGAAAGAGAGAATAGAACATGAAATAACTACAGTTAAAGGATAGATAAAGAGATATATAGGTCTACATAGTAGTTATTCCCTCATCATGCCATCGCACCGTATTTATGCCCATGTTGTGCCCCCTCACAGAGTTATGAACAGATGTGCCCCCAGTAATATGCCCAGCTGGCCCCACAGTAATATGCCCAATTATGTGCCCCGAGTAATATGCCCAGCTGGGCCCACAGTAATATGTCCAATTATGTGCCCCCCAGTAATATGCCCAGCTGTGCACACAGTAATATGCCCAGTTATGTGCCTCCAGTAATATGCCCAACTTCCTCCAGTAATATGCCCAGCTATGCTGCCAATAATATGCCCAGCTATTCTGCCAGTAATATGCCCAGCTGTGCCCACAGTAATATTCCCAATTATGTGCTTCCAGTAATATGCCCAGCTGCCTCCAGTAATATGCCCAGCTGTGCCCCCAGTAATATGCCCAGTTATGTGCCTCCAGTAATATGCCCAGCTGCCTCCAGTAATATGCCCAGCTGTGCCCCCAGTAATATGCCCAGTTATGTGCCCCCAGTAATATGCCTTGTTATGTGGCCCCCAGTAATATGCCCACATTGTGCCCCCCAGTAATATGCCCAGCTGTGTCTCTCACTGAAAGTAAAAAAAAATAAACACCACATACTTGCCTTCTTCCTAGCAGCAGCAGCAGCAGGACATCAGCTGCTCTGGCCTGTGGAAGAGGAGGAGCCAAGGCTGACTGTCAGCCGGCCCCAACCCCCGTACAGACAAGAGGTGTGGAGAGCCGGCAGGGGGGGAAGAATGATGGAGCAGGGAGCCGATACTGGCTCTCTGCTTCATCAGAACACAAGCAACTGTCTCTGATTTCTATGGAAGACAGCTGCTATAAAGTGCGACATACCTCCCCCGTACCTGGACAGCCACTGAAATCCGGGACTGTCTGACTGGATCCGTTTGGGAGGTATGAATTAGCACAACATATGTTGTTGAGAAAGGCCTCATTGTGCTGGGCTGAAATGTTGCGTTTGGGGTGAATAAAGTGGGTCCACCACCCTTTCACCATATCTGGAGTACTGCCTCTTTTTTCTAACATTTGATAGATAGATATAAGATAGATAATAGATATGAGATAGGTAGAAAGATCTATCTATCTATATCTATCTATCTATCTATCTATCTATCTATCTATCTATGTCACAATACATCACCACATCTATCTATAATATAGATAACTGGCCACCATAATGACTGTATTTAGGGGAAGTACATGTATAGTATATAATGGGCGTGTCCCAGCTCTCTGTGTATGGTAGGTCATACTGTACATGGGGGGGGGGGGGTCAGCTGTCCGGGGTCCCGTCCCCTGTCATAATACATCACCACATCTGCATTTTTTGGACATTCCTCTGGTTTCGGTTACAGGTGGATATGATAATGGATGGTGGTTTACACTGGGAGTTTGAACCCTGTAATATTTTGTGCTAATGATCAGGTATCGGGTTATAGACACTTCTGAAGGGCCCGGGGCTCCGGTGTCCTCAGGAATCCAGGAGCAGCACCTCACAGCTTGTACTTCTCAGATTCTTGTGACTTGTACAGAGCTGAGTTTGTCAGATGCAGCAGAGCTAAACATGTTAGCACAATTCACATTGATAGCCCACAACCACCTCGTTCTGTATATCCGGGGCTGATAAAGTGCAGATGGCCTCCTCCCCAGGGCCAAAGCGTAGGAACTAACCTTGGGGCCCCATAGCAACTTCTTGATGTGGCCCTTTCTGAATACCAAGATCAGCGTGGGTTCAGAAATGGGAAAGGCTGTGATTATGGCTTTCACTAGAACTTTCTGCAGCTTCCGAATATACTTTATGCTTCAATTGCTCAATGTGTTCAAGATCTCTGCATGCTGTCAGTGAATGGAAACATTCTTACACCCCGATGATGAAAACCTGTGAACAGTCATGGCCAAAAGTTTTGAGAATGATACAAATATAAATTTTTACAAAGTCTACTGCTTCAGTTCTTATAATGGCAATTTGCATATACTCCAGAATGTTATAAAGAGTGATCAGCTTAACAGCAATTACTTGCAAAGTCAATATTTGCCTAGAAAATGAACTTTATCCCCCAAAACACATTTCAACATCATTGCAGCCCTGCCTTAAAAGGACCAGCTAACATCGTTTCAGTGATTGCTCCATTAACACAGGTGTGGGTGTTGATGAGGACAGGGCTGGAGATCAATCTGTCATGATTAAGTAAGAATGACACCACTGGACACTTTAAAAGGAGGCTGGTGCTTGGCATCATTCTTTCTCTTCTGTTAACCATGGTTATCTCTAAAGAAACACGTGCAGCCATCATTGCACTGCACAAAAATGGCCTAACAGGGAAGAGTATCGCAGCTAGAAAGATTGCACCTCAGTCAACAATCTATTGCATCATCAAGAACTTCAAGGAGAGAGGTTCCATTGTTGCCAAAAAGGCTCCAGGGCGCCCAAGAAAGACCAGCAAGCGCCAGGACCGTCTCTTAAAAGTGTTTCAGCTGCGGGATCGGGCTACCAGCAGTGCAGAGCTTGCTCAGGAATGGCAGCAGGCAGGTGTGAGTGCATCTGCACGCACTGTGAGGCGGAGACTCTTGGAGCAAGGCCTGGTCTCAAGGAGGGCAGCAAAGAAGCCACTTCCCTCCAGAAAAAACATCAGGGACAGACTGATATTCTGCAAAAGGTACAGGGAGTGGACTGCTAAGGACTGGGGTAAAGTCATTTTCTCTGATGAATCCCCTTTCGATTGTTTGGGACATCTGGAAAACAGCTTATTCGGAGAAGACGAGGTGAGCGCTACCACCAGTCTTGTCTCATGCCAACTGTAAAGCATCCTGAAACCATTCATGTGTGGGGTTGCTTCTCAGCCAAGGGAATCAGCTCTCTCACAGTCTTGCCTAAAAAACACAGCCATGAATAAAGAATGGTACCAGAATGTCCTCCGAGAGCAACTTCTCCCAACCGTCCAAGAGCAGTTTGGCGATCAACAATGCCTTTTCCAGCATGATGGAGCACCTTGCCATAAAGCAAAGGTGATAACTAAATGGCTCAGGGAACAAAACATAGAGATTTTGGGTCCATGGCCTGGAAACTCCCCAGATCTTAATCCCATTGAGAACTTGTGGTCAATCATCAAGAGACGGGTGGACAAACAAAAACCTACAAATTCTGACAAAATGCAAGCATTGATTGTGCAAGAATGGACGGCTATCAGTCAGGATTTGGTCCAGAAGTTGATTGAGAGCATGCCAGGGAGAATTGCAGAGGTCCTGAAGAAGAAGGGTTAACACTGCAAATATTGACTTGCTGCATTAACTCATTCTAACTGTCAATATAAGCTTTTGTTACTCATAATATGATTGCAATTATATTTCTGTATGTGATAAAAACATCTGACAAACACACATAAAAACCAGAGGGCAGCAGATCATGTGAAAATAGAATATTTGTGTCATTCTCAAAACTTTTGGCCATGACTGTAGATGTAAGAGAGGGAACTGCTTCAGCAGCACAAACCTCTCTCCTGCCCTGTCTGTTACAATGTGTCAGTCCAGGTAAAATGTATTAGTCTAGACTGGATACAATTGTAGCAAACGCTCAGCTGTGAGAAGTATTAGGCTCAATCAGCGATTTACAGGATGGTACAAGTGGATTTTGGCTGAAAAAAGTCAGCCGGTAAATCATATATTCTCTGCGGGTTTTACGCTTTGCAAAGATTGAGGGTGAAATCGGAGTCGAATCCTCAGCCAAATCCGTGAAGAAATCCACATGTCAGAAAAACTGATTTTGCTGCGCATTTGCCACGGATTCTCAGCCAAATCCACGTGTGAACTCATTCATAGGTCTGGACAGGTTTTCAGCCTCTGGATGTAAACAAGATTATTCTATTCACTGACTGTAAGCAGTGATTGTGAAAATGGTGAGAAATTGAAGCAAAAATAATATGAGAAAGCTCCATAGCCTTTATTATGATGATTGTGTATGATATAAACCCTATTAGAGGGGTTTTCTGGGTGTTTAATATTCATGAACTAAGGATAGGTCATCAATATCCGACTGGTGGGGTCTGACTGCCGGCACCTCTGCTGATCAGCTGTTTCAGAAGCCTTGGCGCTTAAATGCTTCTCGCTGCTTACCAAGCACAGCGCCATCCATTGTATAGTGGCTGTGTCTGGTACTGCAACTCCATCATATTTACAATTGGTCTAATTGGACCACAATCGCCTTTTTTTTGGTATTGCAGCTCAGCCCCAATCACTTGAATGGGACTGAGCTGCTCCTATTCCATATGAATGTGACATCACTGGCCTAGGGGGAGGCCTAAGTGCTTGGAGCACCGCAGCTTCTTCAAATAGCTGACCGTCAAGGGTGCCAGGAGTCGGACCCCCACTAATCGGATATTGATGACCTATCCTAAGGATAGGCTAACAATATCATAATTTCGGACAACCCCTTTAACCCATGGATTTGTAAGTTCAAGAAATATATAATATTTTGTCGCATTCTCTTCTAGTATATAACATTTTATCCCTCGTATTTAAAGGGCTTGACCGCTTTGGACATTCACTTTTTGGTCCTTCACGATCAGCTGGATCCATGGCTGTCCTTTCAGCAATCGGCTGTAGTGTGTGGGGAACCTGACAGCAAGTTTTTAGTTGCTCTGTAGCGCCACCACAGGAGGAATGATGTATTACGCAGTGTCCAATGTAGTCAGTCTCTTGTACCTGTAATACATGGACATACCAGGTCCACCAGAGCAAAAGGCACTATATATCTGATCGGTGGTGGCGAACCTATGGCACGCATGGCCGAGGGGGTACATAGAGCCCGCTCTGTGTGGGCCATGTATAAGGTTTCCACCTGTGCACTATTACTTACACTGTGGAGCGCTCATTAGTACAGCCCCTACCCCTCCCCCCTCACCTCCCTTTTCTGCTTGTGTTAAAAAAATGAATAAATAAAACTCACCCCCTCCATTAGATCGCACCGCGGGGAACGCTCGCTGCTCTCTGGATGTGCACTCCAGTGTGACATTTTGCAGCATTGACTGGAAGCAGCAGGACCTGCGAGACGTCATCATGCTGGAGCGCAGGTCCTGAGCTTCCAGTGAGCAGCGAGTGTTCACAGCGGTGCAATCAAATGGATGAAGAGAGGGGAAGGGGGCATTAATAATACTGTGGCCTCTAATGGGGTATTACTATTACTGGGAGACACTAATGGAGGAAAAATAATACTTGGAGGGCACAAATGGGGGCATTCATTTTACTGTCGGCCATTAATAGGGGCCTTTTTAATACTGGGGGCCACTAATGAGGGCCTTATTAATACTGGGGGCCACTACTGGGGCATTATTAATATTGGAGCCAATTAATGGGGGCATTAATTTTACTGGTGGCTATTAATGGGGGCCTTATTAATACTAGGGTCCACTAATGGGACATTTTTAATACTAGGGGGTGCCAACAGGGGCCTTATTAATACCGGGGGTATTATTAATACTAGGGGCCACTTATGGGGGCCTTATAATACTGGAGCCAGAGGCGTAGCTACCAGGGGGGCAGGGGGGGCGACGGCTCCGGGCCCAGTGACTCAGGGGGCCCAGCAAGGATGACCTTGCCTACTATCAGGCGAATACAAGTGAGCGCTTCCATTATGGAAGCGCTCACTTGTATTTAGGACCCCCATCAGACCTCAGATCAGCCCACCCAGCCACATAGGATTAAAATAAAAATCTTACTTACCTGTTCTGCGCTGCGGCTGCCCTCCGGTCCGTGCTCTGCTCTCTTCCCTGGCGGCGCGCACTATGACCTGACGCTGCATGCAGTGTCAGGTCATAGTGTGCGCGGGCCAGGGAAGAGAGCAGAGCGCGGACCGGAGGGCAGCCGCAGCGCAGAACAGGTAAGTAAAGTTTTTTATTTTAATCCTATGTGGCTGGGTGGGCTGATCTGAGGTCTGATGGGGGCACAATACGCTGATCTGAGGTCTGATAGGGGCACAGTAGGGGCTGATATGAGGTCTGATGGGGGCACAGTCTGCTGATCTGAGGTCTGATGGGGCACAATACGCTGATCTGAGGTCTGATGGGGGCACAGTCTGCTGATCTGAGGTCTGATGGGGGCACAATACGCTGATCTGAGGTCTGATGGAGGCACAATACGCTGATCTGAGGTCTGATGGGAGCACATTAAGCTGATCTGAGGTCTGAGGGGGCACAATACGCTGATGTGAGGTCTGATGGGGGCACAGTAGGCTGATGTGAGGTCTGATGGGGGCACAGTAGGCTGATGTGAGGTCTGATGGGGGCACAGTAGGCTGATGTGAGGTCTGATGGGGGCACAGTAGGCTGATGTGAGGTCTGATGGGGGCACAGTAGGCTGATGTGAGGTCTGATGGGGGCACAGTAGGCTGATGTGAGGTCTGATGGGGGCACAGTAGGCTGATGTGAGGTCTGATGGGGGCACAGTAGGCTGATGTGAGGTCTGATGGGGGCTCAATACGCTGATCTGAGGTCTGATGGGGACACAGTACGCTGATCTGAGGTCTGATAGGGGCACAAAACGCTGATCTGAGGTCTGAAGGGGGCACAAAACGCTGATCTGAGGTCTGATGGGGGCACAGTAGGCTGATGTGAGGTCTGATGGGGGCACAAAACGCTGATCTGAGGTCTGATGGGGGCACAGTAGGCTGATGTGAGGTCTGATGGGGGCACAGTAGGCTGATGTGAGGTCTGATGGGGGCACAGTAGGCTGATGTGAGGTCTGATGGGGGCACAATACGCTGATCTGAGATCTGATGGGGGCACAATACGCTGATCTGAGGTCTGATGGGGGCACAGTATGCCTGATCTGAGGTCTGATGGGGGCACAGTACGCTGATCTGAGGTCTGATGGGGGCACGGTACGCTGATCTGAGGTCTGATGGGGGCACAATACGCTGATCTGAGGTCTGATGGGGGCACATTCTGCTGATCTGAGGTCTGATGGGGGCACAATATGCTGATCTGAGGTCTGATGGGGCACAATACGCTGATCTGAGGTCTGATGGGGGCACATTCTGTTGATCTGAGGTCTGATGGGGGCACAATACGCTGATCTGAGGTCTGATGGGGGCACGGTACGCTGATCTGAGGTCTGATGGGGCACAATACGCTGATCTGAGGTCTGATGGGGGCACATTCTGCTGATCTGAGGTCTGATGGGGGCACAATATGCTGATCTGAGGTCTGATGGGGCACAATACGCTGATCTGAGGTCTGATGGGGGCACATTCTGTTGATCTGAGGTCTGATGGGGGCACAATACGCTGATCTGAGGTCTGATGGGGGCACAGTAGGCTGATGTGAGGACTAATGGGGGCACATTCTGCTGATCTGAGGTCTGATGGGGTACAATACGCTGATCTGAGGTCTGATGGGGCACAATACGCTGATGTGAGGTCTGATGGGGGCCACAGTAGGCTGATGTGAGGTCTGATGGGGCACAGTAGGCTGATGTGAGGTCTGATGGGGGCACAATCTGGGGTCTGATGGGGCACAATACGCTGATCTGAGGTCTGATGGGGGCACAGTAGGCTGATGTGAGGTCTGATGGGGCATATTATGCTGATCTGAGGTCTGATGGGGCACAATACGCTGATCTGAGGTCTGATGGGGCACAGTAGGCTGATCTGAGGTCTGATGGGGCACAATACACTGATCTGAGGTCTGATGGGGGCACATTCTGATGATCTGAGGTCTGATGGGGGCAGGGGACTGTTAGTTTAGTGATGTAAAAACCGGGGACAGGTTTCCTTTAACATAGGAGTCCCATTGTTTTTTAATCCTATTACTCCTATATTTTACTGCATTATATGGTAGAGTATTTAGAGTAGGGTAGGTAGAAAGTCTATTGTACTGTACTTAACAACATAGATGATCTAGCAGTTTATACAGTCATCTTTCTAATACAATATTATAACCACAACTAGTAGTATCTGCCTGTGAAGTTGGAAACGTGCGTTTGGGAAGCCACTAAGTCGGGGGCCCACTCAAGTATGTTTCGCCCCCCCTGTGCTGAACCTCTAGCTACGCCTCTGACTGGAGCCAACTAATGGGGGCATTCATTTTACTGGTGGCCATTAATAGGGGCCTTAATAATACTGGAGGACACTACTGGGGCATTATTAATACTGGGGCCTTATTAATACCGGGGACCACTAATAGGACATTTTTAATACTAGGAGGCGCCAACGGGGGCATTATTAATACTGGGGACCACTAATGGGGCCTTATTAATACTGGTCACCACTAATGGGGCATTATTAATATTGGTCACCACTAATGCGACTTATTTAATACTAGGAGGCGCCAACGGGGGCATTCATTTTACAGGGGCCTGTGTTCGGCCACGCCCCCACAGCTTAACTTGGCCGCTATTCTTTAGTATTCAGGTTTAATAACCGTGTTTGCACTTTGTGATAAATAAGTGGGTTTTGGGTTGCAGTCTGGGCAGTCGGTCTGTAAAAGGTTCGCCATCACTATGATAGATGCCCGGCAATCCCCAGTAGGGTATTTCAAGATGAGTTTTTGAATGACTCCATATAATCCCACGCCTGGCTTTTATGTAATCTTGGATTCTTCAGCGATCATCAAAGCACTTTACACTTTATCCGGAACATCCTGTCAGATTGACAGCCGCCTTGGGAGGGGAATAATCAAAGCTTACCGCTGTCCGTATAGTGATTTATTACCGCCACTTTAAAAAAAAACCTTTTAAACCCCTTAATAGCTAATTGATAAGCGCTGCCCCTTTAAAACTGACAGCTCAACAGTAATGTGGGCATCATGGGGGCGCTGATGATGAATGAGGGCGCTGTACTTTATGGGAATCACAAATCCACACGTCCAGGCTTGTCACTGAGGGACAGGCAATCCTGACGAATTACTGACACGGCAGATACCATGACGCTGCACATTAGCCCCTGCTCTCATCTGGAAGCTTGGAAGATATCAAGTACAGCCACAGGTTATCTGCTCAGTTTTTCCCAAGAATGTTCTTTTGTTCTCTTTTTTTTTTTCTTTTGGATATGATGATATTTCAGACGTTATTTTTTAAACAATGGGGTATGAATACTTTTGCAAGCATCTTTTAGTGCTCCAAAGCATGTCCAATAAGAAATGAAGCAACTTTGCAAATAGCTGTGCCACGTCCCAAAAAAGTTAGGTGTAGTCTTCAACATTGTAGGAGATATCAATGACTGGAATAAAGTGATAAATGACCCCCAATATCTCTGCCCCAAGTACAGGGAAATCTGCAATATAAATAAAAAATATTAGATTTTTCTCCTTTTTTTGATACATCATGTATCTTCACATGTATATACATAGACACATATATCTTCATAATGAAAAGGAACACACGAAATATTGCTTCATGCATTTTCCCATCCCCCCACTCTTCAGGGATATTTCATAAAAAAAAAAAAAGCAATATAAAAAAGATACAAATACTATAAATAATGCATAAATAAACAAATAAATAAAGACTAAAAAGGCAATCCTTTTATTCTCCCAGGAAATAAGTCACCACCAGAAGTGTCTGGCAGTGTCTTTCTCCTCATTGAATTGATGTACACAATTAGCAGTGTACGGGGGAGGGGGGGAGTTGGAAGGGAGCTGTTTTTGGTGGGACTGTGTATAGGGTACTCCCAATTTTACCCCAACGGGTGAAGTCAGGGAAAGAAGGATTAGGCATGTTGAATTTTAGTACCCATTCCTTTTGTTTGGCATTGTGAGTGTGGGTGTGTATGGGGGTGCGGAGGTAGCATTCGCTACTGGGCCAGGGCCGGAGGGGGCCCATAGACACCATAAGAAGACACCAGTATTATAGAACGTGCATGCTGGTCAAGTTATACCTCTGGCTGGAGGGAAAGGGTTAGGTCAAGAATTTCGCATGGGAGGTGCCTGTTCAATTTTTTTTTTCAGGCAGCACGAAGCATATGTGCTCCCCCTGCCATATGGCCACAAAGGGAAGGGGGACCCAAGCTGAACCCTTGCACCATGAGCCTTTAGCTACGCCCCTGTAGACATTATTAAGGTCTGGTGTAAAAGACCATGTCTGTTCCATCCATACAGAGAGGGAGATACCCCTGTATATACTCTACAATGTTTCGGACATGTTTGTGATCTACAGTATACATACGGCCCTAGTAACAATACCGCTCCTCGTCTTCAGATGTGTTCACAGAGCATGTTTAAGGGATTGTTCATCCCTAAGGGACTTTCCAGTTGACCCCCGGTGTGGTCAGATCTGCCACTGGCTCCTTCTTTCCACTGGTTCCACAGCAGCTCTCAGGTCTCCCTGCATCAATAAACAGTTTGCCATGGGTCAAATGGCCACTGCAACCAATAACTGGCTGCAGTAGTGATGTGTCCCCGATGCGTCATGTCACTGGGTCACGTGACACAAGGAGGAAACCTCAGTCATTGGCTGCAATGGGCATGTGACCCGCGGCAAACCAGATGTTGATGCAGGGAGACCTGAGAGCTGCTGCAGAACCAGGGAAGAGGCATAAGTACATTGATAAAGCTCTACCTTACAGATCAAAATCACTGCTTTCCTTCATATAATATAACTAGCTGGCGGAAGCCACCACTAGGGGGAGCTCAGTACATAAGCATGTATAAGATGCGTCATATCAATGGGTCACGTGACACATGCGGGACATGTCAGTCATTGGCCGCAGTGGTCATACGACCCACGGCAAAAAGGATGATGATGCAGGGAGACCTGAGAGCTGCTGTGAAACCAGGGAAGAGAAGGAGCCTGAAACCAGCAGCGGATAAGTATTATTCCCTTAACACATCTTACCAAGGGGGAATCTGCCCAAAAGACCCCCAGGGATGAACAACCCCTTTAAGGGCTTAGCTGTGCCCTTCTGATTTTTTTTTGTCTTAATTTTCTTACATCAGATGCCGTCCCTTTAACCGGAGGTTGCACGCCTGGGCAATTTTGCGTTATTGCAGATCCATTATAAATTACAAAGTGGTCGTGGGGATTTACGAGGTCTCCACAATGCGAAATCAAACATCTCCCGTTCCAGCAGCCTGCAGTTCACTCGTGTAATGTGGATATATAATCCCCTAAACTAATCGTTGTTTCAGAAACTAGTGGTTTTCGGTTTCGTCCGACGTAATGGACTCGTTGCCATCGCCATATTTCATAACCCGTCTGGCGCACTTCACGTTCCCGAATCAGACCGTTCGCTGGGACATTTTGGGGTAAGTGAAGGCCATAAAGGTGCAGGATCGAGTTCTGCTAAAATATTTGGAAGCCTTGGGGTCCTGTTATATTCTGTTCTTCCCATTTCTTTTTTTTTTGCTGCTACAGTAAATCAATGTCCCACAACCTGCGGCTCTGCAGCTGTTACAAAACTACAACTCCCATCATGCCCTGACAGCTTGTGTCAGGTTATTGGTTAAAAATTGTATGACCTCAATTGGGATTTCTTGGTCAAATCCATAGGAGTATCTACAGATGCGCAGTAGCCATTAGTATCTTCAATAGAGACAGACCACACAACTGCTACGGGGCCCAAAGGAAGGGGGTCCCAGGGCTGAACTCCTCCTTCTACTCCTGGCATGACACTATACACACTATATTTTCTTGTAGCCACCACCAGAGGGAGCTCAGTGAAAAGAGATTAAAGGGGTATTCCCATCACAGACAATGGGGTCATATTGCTAGGATATGCCCCCATTGCCTGATAGGTGGGGGTCCCACACCTACAAGACGAACGGAGCAGGGAGCGCTGTGGCTGGAGGACCCCGGGTTTCCTGGGGTCCGGCCACCACCAAGCGCTGCTCCCCGCTGCTCCCATACAAGTGAATGTGAGTGCACTGCGCATGTTTGGCCACCGCTCCCATTCATTTCTATGGAGCCGACGAAAATAGCTGAGCCAGTGCTCGGCTGTTTTCGGCAGCCCCATAGAAATTAATGGAGGGTGGCTGCGCATGCGCAGTGTGCCCTCCATTTATTTCCCCGCTCCGTTCTAGTTGTAGGTGCGGGTCCCAGAGGTGGGACCTGCACCTATCAGACAATGGGGGCATATCCTAGCAAAACCCCTTTAATACAGCTTCCACTGCAGGCAATGGTAACTGTATACATTCTTACGTACTGAGCTCCCCCTAGTGGTGGCTTCCGGCAGCCAGTTATATCATATGAAGGGAAGCAGTGATTTCAATCTGTAGGGTAGAGATTTTTTTTCAGTGTGCTTATGCTACTTGTCTGGTGTAAATACATTGAGAAATATGGTGTTCAGAATGAGCGCCATATTTTGGAAGCACCTGCTCCACTTTTTCCGATATAGAAGCCAAGGACGACATTTATTTATTATAGTTTTTAATAAAAAAAAGTTTCTGTTCTAAAGAAAATCATAAATCTGAATCTGGGGCATTGCACTTTGTGTATTGCATTGCTTGGGAAACGAGAGGTTGGGGGAGGGTATGGTGGTTTGCCGGGGACATACTAGATTTTGCTGTGAGGCCCTATGAGATCTGTGTACGCCACTGACTATAGCAGATGCTTTGGGACCTAGATGAGACAAAGGTGGCCCTAAGTATTGTAACGCTTTTGGTGACTTCTTTCTATCTAGGTCTCCGAAGTGCAGAAGGTATAAAATATTGAACTTGGAGCATCTTTTCTTAGTTTTCTACATCTTTCTTTTCCTCTCTTATTCCTCCTAAATGTTTATGAAGAATTAACAACCAGGGGTTACTATTCTACTTGTCAAGGGTGTATGTCCCTGCACAGTCTGGCGCTGTCATCACTTATTGGAAAGTGTCAAACTGTTAACTATCAACTGATAAAAGCCAGTAGTCAATTTATTTGTATATTTCCAAAAGGAATAACAGAGGAACAGCACAATGCAAGAGGCAGCAGAATTCTTATTTCATGGGGAATGTGCGAGAAGCATGGAGCCAGATCATGTTTATCCACCAGTGTTTTTGCCTTTGGTCCTTCACAACATTTTCTGACCGTTTTATGTATGCAGCTCCCATGCAAATCCCATGTACTTCGATCCTACAGATATTCCCTACCAGACATTCCTTACTTTTTGCTGACATTTGACCAAACGGGGTTTATAGACACATTAGCCTGCATAGGAGCTGTAGGCACAAAACAGCAACTGAAAGAAAGACTATTTCCAAAGTTGTTCCGTTTTTATTTTAGACGCATTTGGAGCGAGAGAACAAAACTGTTTGCTAAAGTGGACACATCATCGAACTCCGTGGAACTCTGTCTCAGAAAAACATGAAGAAATGTAATGAGTCAGGGCGTAAATTATAACATTTTTAGATGAAGAAAAACCCTATAGGTGAATTCTAACGGTTAATTGATATCTAGCATGGGGCCCGCTTAGGCTTGGGGCCAAATACTGGCTCTTGTGATAGATGTAAGGCTGGTCTGAGCTTGTAGTGACCTCTCCGATGGGAAATGTGGAATGGTGTGCAGTATCAATCCCCTCATTCATTACCTTAGTGGCACGTATGGGTCATATAGATTATTCTCCTGGAAATTGATCTCCTACTGATAAAACTAAAACATCCAGAGCTGTTTATGGCGTTAGGGGGATGGGAGACTCTTGGGGGGTGGCGGGACGATATGTTCTGACAATATCCTCTCTGAGTTTTTACTGTTGTATAAATACCTGTCATTCTACTTTAGTGGAAATTAGTGATAATGAAACACAAGCCAGAATTTTAGGCGTTCTCCCCCACCCTCCCGTTAGAAAATTCCATCCATTACGAGCTACAAAGAGGCAGGAGTTGAGTAGGGTGGTACTCCATATTATCCCTATTTAATCTCATTTTTATTACTAGGGTATTAGGACCAGATGAGTTCAGCCCTTTCCTGGTTGGGAAAACATCAATGAGCGTCACATTTTATGACTGCCAGATGGTGGATCTGCTTTGGGTCAGTCGTTCATCGCAGTCTCATCCTTTTTGATAAATAGGCACCTCCTGAACAATGCACCGGAATACCTTTCTTTACTACTTAATAGCGGGAGAATCATGGTTGGCCGTTCAGAAAATGATAGTCATCAAATTGGAGACAGCAATGCTTAAAATGGGTTCATCTGGGTCAACCTTGCGTCTATATCCAAAATCATACATTGTGTCCTCCTTGGGGGTTTCCATTTGTGTGTCCACTAGCTGACTGTTCACACATTTTGGCTTGGAGCTTCCTAGGGCCACCACCTAGAGGTCCTAGGATGTCATATCGGATGATGGTTCCAGTTGACATGATTGAGCAATGAGGAAGTTGTTGTATCTATACCATGACTAGTGACTGGGCTCCCTGCTCATAAAAATGCCCTGACCACTCACATTAGACATTTGGTGCCAAATCATGCCAATTTTGTCTGAGCAAATCTGATCATAGACCATCCAAGATTTCTTTTGTTCCTAAGAGATGAGTGATGCCTGACACATCTGGCGGCCACTTTATCTCACTGTTGACCCAACATGAACGTTCTCCTGAGCTTAGAAGTTGCAGAAGGTAGTTGTCAGCTAAATGATAGGTCAAGTGGGCAGTTTAAGGGTTGTCCAATAGGGTATACAAAACTGCATGGAATGCGTTAACATTAAAAACATTACCCCTTTAGTCATCCACCACCCCACCACTGTTAATCTGATGGTTCCCGATGGTATTTGCATACTTCCTTGCAGGTGATCTCATGTTGTCTGATCACGTGACTAGTACAGGTAATCGATGGTCTCAGTGGTCTCGTCTGTAATTGTACCTTCATCAGTCTTGACAATAATCCAAAGAATGTAAAGAAATTAAAGAAGTTTACATTTATGTTTCCCGGAGAGCATAGATTTTGTCTTTCTGACCTTTAACCAGTAGGTTTGGCAACAGAGACAAATTTAGACATATTTCTCTGTGGAAAGCTTCTCCCAGTCAACAATCCAATTTTAAACCATGCTCCTAGGTCAACCAACTCGAGCACCTCAAGAAGTGATGGCCAATCATCGGCCTCAGATGTCTAATCTCTAATTGCACCTTTGTCATTCTGTGGCACAAATTGATGAGTGTAAGGAACTGAAGGAAGTTTCATATTTTACGTTTGTGTCCCGGGGGGGCATGGATTTGGTCTTCAGTGCCTTCTCACCAAAAGGTTTTTGAAAAGGGACGAATTTAGACATATTTAACTAAGACTGGATGCAACTTTCTGCTACAGAAACTTTCTCCCAGTCAACAATCATATTCTAAACCACACGGTCAGAGTGGCCGACCAGAGGATCCAATGGTGGGCCCAGTCTCTGAAACCATTGTGGGCCCCAAAGGTCCAGAAATAAAATCCCATTTGGAGCTACTTTTGGATCTAATCACTTGCTACTGGGGTGTATTTCTTTGGTTCAAAGCCTATTAGACCTTATTGATGTATAGGGGTTGGGCCTAGAGAATCATTTCCAAGAAACCTCAGTCCGACACTGCTAAACCAAGCCCTTTATGGGCCAAGCTTACACCTGAGTCAAATGATACTGACCTCTTTAATCTTCTGCCACCCCAAACCTGACAGTCTCTGTATATTTCCATAAAGCTTATCCCATGCTGTCTGATCACATCACTGCATCAGAGGTCTCATCTGCAATTGCACTTTTGTCCTTCTGTGACATCAGTCCAAAGAGTGTATTATTACGTACATTTTCTATTTTATTTTTTAAGTAAACATGTCACAGGAGATGCTTGGATTCTGTCTCCCCTATCTTCTCATCAATAAGTTTGGGAAAAGAAATACATTTAGACACAGACTGGGAGGCAGCTTACTGCGGCATAAATCTTCCCCCAGTCAACAGTCTGATTCTAAACCATGCTCATATTAGGCCAAGCTCCACCAACTCTGTCAAACAATAGTCACCTCTTTAATCTTCTGCCACCCCTATCCAGTAGTCTCCGATGGTCTCTGTATACCTTCATGCACATTAGTTAATCTGTGACACTATTCCAAAGAGTGTAAAGAATTTAAGTAATATCTATATTTTTAAGTTTTAGTTAGTGTCCAAGGGGGTGTGGATTTTGTCTCCCCTACCTACCCCTAGCTTGCTTCTACAGAAACCTTCTCCCAGTCAACAATCTGATTCCAAACCATGACTCTTCTAGGCCTAGCCCCACCAATTCAAACAATACTCACTCGTTTAATCTTTCACTACCCGAGCCCCGCCAATTTAATGGTCTCCGACAGTCTCTTGATACTTTAATCTGTGACATCAATCCAAAGAGCATAAATAATTGAAGAACGATGTATATTGTATTGTTTAAGTTTACGTGTCTGAGGGAACATGGAATTTTTTCTCTACTACTTTCTTACCAAATTCAGACATATTTATCTTTGACTAGGAGGCAGCTTGCAGCGAAGGAAACCTTCCCCCAGATTGTAAGCCATGGTCCCCTTGGGCCAAGCCCTACCAACTCAGTCAAGCATCTATCCAGAAATATTCCAGGAATAAAAAGCAAAAAGTAAGGCATGTTTTAAGAACATTTCAGGGATCATGTTTCTTTAAATCTATTTTCAGTTATTAGAATCAGGAGAAATGAAATATTTCTGCACGTCATCATATGGAATGGAGAATTGCAGTGATGTTCACACAATAACACATGGACCAGCTGCATGTTCAGAAACTATGTGATGATCAGGAGAAAATTATTAAAGGTTGGAAATCGTTGCCCAAAAGCTGTTTTTTATCAACCAAATGTGGAACGTTGTGGTGTGTGCAGTATTCTCCATGCTGTCATGTGTTTGTTCAAGCTGAGATATTTACTATTGGACATTAGAAGCTAAACTTGCCGTAATCCTCTCGTAGTCAAACATTATTGATGCTGAGTTTCTATGCTTCTATCGATTAGACCTGTTGGCATCGTAGGTCTCGGCTTCAGTATTGTTATGGAATCAAACACGAGGTCTTCCTTGAGTCGGCCTCTTAGGCACAGCAGTTTATGTTTCTTTAGGCAAATGGAACAGAAAAGGCTGATGCATTTGGCAAATCAAGATTAACAACCAGATATCTTGAGTACTTGCCTATTGGATGACCACATAGATATCAGTTTAGTATTGATACTGCAATGTATTTTTTTCTTGTATATTGCTCCAACACATTCCGCAGCAATGTACAAAGATTGCCATCACTTGGGATCAGAATCTGATTTTTAGATTAACCCATCGGGATGTTTTTGGAGTGTGGGTAGAAACCCAAGTACCCACAGGAAGCCCATGCAAACACTGAGAACATAAAAACTCCATGCTGATGATTAGAGATGAGCGAATTGAATCCCACGAAGTACAAAGTGGAAATCGATCCAAATTTCAGAATAAATTCGTTTCGCCTTGAAGCCGAATTTCCTCGTGCTTTGTGTTAGTGAATCGATTTAACCCGAAATAGTGTACAAAAAAAACAAAAAAAAAATCATACTTACCTCTTCCATTTGCTCACGATGGGCCACCAGCCGCCATCATGATTGAAGATCTCGGCCGAAATCCAGGCGTGATGACGTCATCTCACGCCGCAAAAGATTTTGCGCAAGATCTTCAAGCAAGATGGCGTTGGCCAGCCCGTTGCGAGCAAATGGAGGTGGGAAGTTTGATTTAAAATATTTTTTATGTTCATTTTACACTATTTTTACACTCAGATGAGCATGAACACGGCATCTGAGGGGTACAATGACAAGGGCGGCGCTATTGTAGCTCCCTGTCATTGCACGTGCTACTTACAAAAAATGCACTTTGTAACAAAGTGATTCGTCACAAAGCAATTTTTTTTGTAAAATCCGGCAAATCAGCCGAATCAAACTTTTCAATAATTCGCTTATCTCTACTCATGATGTTCTTATTTATTTTATTTATTATACTCACTTATATAGCACTACTATGGTATATTCCACAGCGCTTTACAGCATCACACTGTCCCCAATGGGGCTCACAATGTAAGTTCCCTATCAGTATGTCTTTGGAGTGTGGGAGGAAACCCGGAGGAAACCCACACAAACACGGGGAGAACATACAAACTCCATGCAGATGGTGACCTTGGTTAGATTAGAACCCAGGACCCCAGAGCTGCAAGGCAACAGTGCTCTTCATTTTCCCAATTTTATACTCCTTGCTATTAGAGGAGTTACCTGGTACCCAGAAAAAGCTCTCTGAGCAGTTTAGGAGAAAAAAATTGCATGAAAGTAAAAAAAAAAAATGGACCACCATTAGGGGGATCTCACTGCATAGTGACTTATTACAGTGTTCACTGATGTCTGTATAAGTCTGTGCACTGAGCTCCCTCTAGGGGTGGCTGCAGACTACCACTTAACATTTTCTGTTCCGCCATAAAAGGAGAAAACCGAAAATGACGGCGTGTCAGATCCATCACATGACAGACGTGAGGTCTATTAGGTTTTGTCATGTGTGCTATATTTAACATGTGATGGAGGATCCAATGTAGACGTGAGCTCAGCCTTAAAGGGGATACTTGAGATTTTAATAGTGATGGCTTATCCTCAGGATAGGTCATCAATATCAGAATGGTGTGAGTCTGATTTCTGGAACCCCCACCGATCAGCTGCTTGAAGAGACTGCAGTGAGCACTGCGTCCTCCTCATAAGCCAGTGATGTCACATTCATTGGTCGCCTGGCCTAGGCTCAGCTCAGTCCTATTCAAGTAAATGGGGCTGAACTGCAGTACTTAAGCACAGCCGCTATCCAATGGACGGCACCTCAAACAGCTGATCGGCGGAGGTGCCAGGTGTTGGACCCCACCGATATGATCCTGAGGATAGGTCATCAATATTAAACACCTGGAAAAAAACTTTTAACTCAGTTATTGTGTGAAGCAGGGGTAACAGGGAATTTTGAGGTCTGTATCAGGAAAACAAAGCTTTGACCTTTTTAAGAATTCACTAAACCCTATAAAAACATCCTTTGGAAAACAATAGATGAAGTATATGAAGCGATGAAGTGTATGTAGTTTGCAAAGTAAGTATAACTGGTAACACAGATGAGGACAAAAGGAAATTTTGCTGTCTTTGTTATGGGCACCTGGAACCTACATCTTAAAAAATTCTGCATTTGACCTTGAGTTACCGTTCTAGTTATCGTCATAATTAGAAATGAGAGAATCAATCCTAAAATTTGAAAATTCAACACAAATTTTCCAAAAAGATCTGATTCAAATGAACCCAACTCTTGCCAACTGCGTCCAGCGTCTTCCTCTCTCTGGACTAGAAGTGGCATGGTTGATATAAATATAAGCTACTGTACTCCTACTTCTAATCAGTGGAAATGATGGGATCTCCACCAGAGCATAGGGCTTCATAGGGAGTCAGAGTTGTCACCCTCTTGCTGTGTCCAATGTTACTAAGGACCCTTTTACCCGGGCCAATGATCGAAAATGAAAAACACTTGTTTCCAATCAATGCCTAATGTCAACATGCTGCCGATCACTCGACAAATGCTTGGCAATATTCAGACAGAATGGGGAACTAACTATAGTAGTAGCGATCATTCATCCCCCATTCAATCTGCATAGAAAGACCCACAAAATGAGCAATTTGTTGATTTGTAAAATGCTGATTTTTTTTTGCAAGTGAAAGGACACAGCAACAGCCCTAAGACGCTAATCTTAATGATAGTGGTACATTATTAAAAAAAACTTTCTGAAACATAATTACAAAGGTGAACTTTGGTTTTCACTAAAATTCCTCTTAAAATTGTTGATATCTAAAATTCTAATTTATGGAATTACCCGAAAATCTCAACAGACTTATTTTCTGACTTTTTTTACTGATAAAATTCTAGAGCATTTTAACAAAATACATTTTTGCTTTCGCAACCCTCTCTTTTTCATGTTAGTGCCATTACATCATTGCTTGGTCCCTCAGGGAATTCCAATAACAGATATACAAGGTTCCCAAGAAAGTACCTAAAATATCATATTACATGGGTAAGAAGGACCTAAGAAGTCAAATCCAGGAGTTAGCAGGATCTTGTAAGAAGCCAGAGAAAATCTCAATTGACCTCATAAGTGTTGACTACTAAGAGTCAAGTACATTTTTTGGTTCATCCTTTACCTGGTTGTAAATTTTTTTGTGGGTTTTTCAATAGCTGGAGAACTCAATGACCTTAATCTAAAGTTCAGTGAAGAAATAGTAAAAGCTCTTAAATAGGAAAAAGACCCACCAAGCCTATGGTTTGAGATGGTTTCTGCTCATGGCCTTTCATTACGAAGAGGAGAACCTAAGTATAGCTCTTTAGAGGGTGGTCTAGAGAAGGAACACAAATGCTTTGTGAATGGGAAGAGAACCCCATAATCTTAAAGTTTTGTCTTGAGAGGTTATCCATAATCCAAAGACTGAAGCATAAAAACCTAATGGTGTTTCTATAGGAAGAGAATTCCTCCATTGTATGGCTATGGCTTGAGAAATTACCCAATTACCCAGAGGATGAAGGATTAATATCTTGTTAAGTGGAAGATAATTCTATAATTGTAGGGTGGAGTTTTATGAGCTTTCCTGTAATCTAGAAGTTAGAGAAGAATCCTTATGTTCTAACTAGAAGGAACACTATAGTCTTATGATTGTGCCTTGAAGAGTTATCGATCATCAGAAGAAGGTAATGGAGAATACCCTGAGATCCCATTTGGTTGATGGTTCTATAATGTATGGTTATGGCTTGACAAATTACCCATAATTGCAAAGGGGGTGATTAAATACATATGGCTTCTTAATACTAATGGGACCCCACCAATAATCCATAAGGCAGATTTCATGAACCATCATTTCTTAGGAGGATTCTTATAATCAGGGACACAACTATAGGAGGTGCAGACATGGTTGGAACTGGGCACAGGACCTTTTGAAAAACCTCAAAGGTGTCTCTGTCCAATGTCACAAAAATAATACTATAGCCAATTTGCAATGCTTGGAGGACCCTGTTTCAGATTTTTTACCAAGGCACAGGATCTTCATGCTACCCTTTGGCTATTATACCAGGATTAAGCTAAAAGCAGAAGTTTCTACAATCCAGCTCTATGCATTGAGCCTGGCTTATTGTAATGCCGATCTTCAAGACACTTTGTAGCTTTGGACTCAGTGACCTTACGATGTGATTACATCTTTTATCTGATAATAAAGGAGATAGCTAATTCTATGTGCACTGATAACCAAGATGTGATGAAAGACTCTCAAAAAAAACAACCTCGGTTTACTTGTTGGTGTCTCCTGATGTTAATGGCCGAGTGTTAAAGGGATTCTGTCAGGCTATTTTCACACCTGCGACATGAGGCTCCGGCAGGCTGTTCCGGTGGGAAAATACGTTGTATTTTCGTCCCGGCTGCAGGGGTTGCCTGGAGCGTAGTTCCAGCCCCACACATGCACCTGCCGCAGCACGGTTTCGGCGGGCTGTTCACCCACTGGAACAGCCTGCCGGAGCCCTGTGCCGCAGGTGTGAAAGGGGCCTCACCTAGGTTTAGCCTATAGAGCTGAGAACATGGGCTGCTAGATGGCCACTAGCCCGTCCACAATATACATTGCCCATTGCTCTGAGTGCCTTTATTTAATAAAAAAACAAAACATTTTATACATATGCAAATTGGGTTATACAGAGCCCATGGGGCGGTTACCAACGTTTCTGGAGCCCAGCCACGCCCCACTGTGAAGGAGCCATCCCTGCCCTGCATCCTTTGAATCTCCTCCTTGCTCCCCTGACGTCACACATTCAGAGCGCTGAAACCTCGCGCGTGCGCAGTTCAGGGAAGGAACACTATACTGACACTGACATGCGGCGTACTCGCGCATGACCTTTTACTTGTATCTTAGTGCATATAGTGGTGTGCTGCTACTTCTAGATAGAGAGATAGATAATATGAGATAGATAATAGATAGATAGATAGATAGATCTAAGCAGATTATTTTTTCCTAATATCTCATTGGCGCCATCTGTACAGCCTTGTTTTCTTTGTACATGCACTAAGGTGCTGTGGTTAATATTGGTATCGAGGGGGTTATGGGGCCACCATCAGAGAAAACGGGACCATGCAGACAGTGTGCCATGTATTTGCTTCACCATGTGGTAAAATGTTAATATTGAGTGTTTTTTGATTATCCGAGCAGCTAGTGTATTCTACCACGTGCTTTCGCTCATCTAATTGCTGGCTGGACATTAGGAATTGGGAGGCTTATACAACTATTTTAAGAAAGGTCTATGCACACCTACTGATGCTGGGCAATCCAGAATGTGTTTTGGGGAAAATTAAGGCCCTGACCCATGGCTAAGGGGGTCTTAATGTAACTTACACCCATGTTCCAGAGATATAGTCTATATATATTTGTAGATACCTACTTGGGTCAGTAATATGGTAGAGCTGCTCTTTTTCATACTATATGACAGAATGGATGTTTCCCAAACTGATCGTTGACAATTGATACCAACCTGAAGCCATATTACAGGAGAACCCCTTTAAGGGTCATCACTTACTTCTACTGCTGCTCCTCTTATATAAACCAAAAAGGGAACAAGTTGTCACTGGACATGCCTGGAATCTGGACATTTCAACATCTTCGGTCTAAATTAAAAAATGTATAAAACTAATACTGCTATCTTTGATCTTCGAGATAACGTGAAATCTTAAGTAAAATAGATGACGAGATAAGACAAGCCTCTTTCTGCTTCATGACACCCATGCCGTTATCTGATTACACAATCTTTGTCACAGTCCTAATGGTCTACCATGTTTAGCTTTGGTCTAGAATTGTTTTACTGCTCCTCCTTGTACTTTGATCTCCAAACAGAGGAAAGGAATGAATGTCCCAAGGTAGGGTTAGAAAGTATTGGCATTGGCTTAAAGGGGTGTTCTACTTTTCTACTTGTCCCAAGGTGGGTATCTGAACTGGTGATGACTACACATGCCTGCTGTTATGGAAGACAATGAGTAAGTGGTTCCTTGAGGTTGGCTTGTTTTGTAGCTGGACACCTCCCCCTATCAGGAACCATCACAGTTACGTAGAGAGACCACTGATGGTGTAGTAGGTATGACATGTCCATGAAGAGTATAAGTCAGAAATTCATGAAATATTGCTGTTCGCAGCTGAACATTTATATGTAATTTGAAGTCTGGTAGAGCATGAAGATGTGCAACCAGATCCTAACGGCCTCATATCCCAGCTGCTGGGAGGCTACAAAAGTGTGAACTGTGAACAGAATATTATAAATTTTATGCAAGGTCTTGTCTGCTGACAGGTGGAACGTTCTCATATTGCACTTAGCAAGGATTACAATGCCTGATATCAATGAGGCTAAAAAACACAGTATCGTAATGCAACCTTTTTATTTTCTGATTAAACATTTCTCATATTGTTGCTGCAAGCCCAGAGATTTGCATTACAGCAGGAACCTGAACATAAGAAAAGTCAGGAGCCACTGTACTATGGAAGACTGTATCTGCTGTGCAGAGAGAGGGAGGAGGGAGGAGGAGCTGAACTGTCACCATCATCCTTTGTTAGTGGTGGATCCTGTGTTATCTGCCTTCACTTTATAAAGGTGACCTTTTCTACAGACAACATGGCCAGACCCACAGTGGTAATTCTATTTGCCTGATCCCCGCCATTTGGTTTAGGCTCCATCGCTGCCCTGTCGGCTCTGCAAGTCCTGGGCTTCCCCTTGTCAATATGTGGTTTGACTCTGGGTCATATGACTGCTGGGCCAGTGTCATGACGCAAACCAGAGTCCAAGGACCTGCAGAGCCAGCGGGGCATTGATAAAGCCTTGACACAGTAGTGGGAATCAAGTAAGTATGCTTACCACTATGGTTTCGGCCACACTGTAGAAAAGGTCCCCAGGGGCAAACAACCCCTTTAAGAGGACCATATACATGAGATAACTGCCATCCAAAGGCTTACTTGGCCGACAGCTATCTTTCCCGATCCTCCTATACATATGCACACTCGGTTTTGACTTTGATTTAGGGTTTTTCACTGTAGCAAGTGATCGTATATTGCTTGGATATGCTATCACTTACTGATCGATGGGGACTGCTTCCACCATCACCAAACCTGAGGTAAAAGGCACAGACATAGAGGCACTTTGTAAGTGCTACGACTCTTTCCAACCAATGAAGACCCAACTAATCTAGAGAATAAAGGGTGCCAGCAGTCACTGTGTACAGAGGGTCCTGTTCACTTGAGTGGGACTATCTAGCAGGTCCTTACACAGCAGGTGGCTTGGAGTGACAGGGTATCCCAGATGGTAAACCCCCACCCATCATAATGATATGGCTTTATGTATCCTATTAATTGTATTCTGAGAATACCCCTTTAAATAATGGGTCATTTTCTGACGATAACTTTACGGATGGGTTTCCTCATTTACGTAGTAGTGTTGCAGGTTTAACGTCGCCTAAAAGACCAGGTCTTGGAAACCACAAGTATGGAAAATGGAATTTGATAAAAGTTTTTACTTGGAGTTTTTAGTTGAAGGAGAAGAAATGCAAGAAAAATGCAAGGTGTAGGGTATTGTGTGGAGCCGCCCTACTGGTCACTGGTGGAAAATGCAATTCATATGGCTGTAAAGAACCTCTTATCCAGTTTATTCATTGTTACATTGTAGAGCAGCATAACCGCAGTGCCAGGTCCTCCCCGCTAACCCAGCGATCGATGATTTACATCCTTCTGATGTGGTCCGCATTATCTACATATTAAACGTAACGGTTATATGTGGACGTTAATTTGCCACACAACATCTGTTTTACAGCAGTTGAAATGTCGGAACAAGATTGCCTGTAATCGGACATAGTTGAGATGTCAGCTGTGCTTTTTTCAGGTTAATTTATGCAACCATAAGAATTTAATAAAATGGTCGCTGTTTCGGGTTGGAATTTTATTGCTTTTATAGTTGAGAACAGATTTTAAATTTGGCTAAATAAATCCTATTTCTGTACTGAAGAAGGAGGGAAAGGTTGAAGGGCGAAAGGCAGTAATTGTATCTACTCACTGCTGACTGTAGCTAGATGCAAGTATGACACGGAGTAGATTATAAAAGCTCTCACTTGTAGGACCTCCTGTATCGGGTCTGTAAAACAAAAAGCAAATGCACAATTGGAGCGTTACTTCTAACTTCTAAGCTGAGACTTAAAGGGGTTGTCCAACTCCGTGGAAGGTTTTACAAATAGGTATAAAAGAAGTAATACCTTACCAATGTCATGCAGCTCCTGTGCAGATGCTTCAGTGGTCCAGCACATGTCTTTGTCCACGTCACTCAAGCGATGACACGTGACAACAGCATCCAATCACTGGCCACAGTGGTAACCTTGGTGGTGTCAACAGGGGTGCACCTAGCCTTTCTGCTGCCTGAGGCAAAAACTGAAAAGATGCCCTCCCTCCCCAATGCCAATTTCTTAACCTAACCCCTTCTCTTCAGCCCATGGCCCTTTGGCTACCCTTCTCTTTCCCCTACCTGGTGCTGCCTGAGGCAATCGCCTCACCTGGCCACATTTGTGGTGCACCCCTGGGTTAGGGTGATTGACTCCATTGGTCATGTGTCGGCAAACCACATCATTGCTGGAGTCAGGTGAACAGAGACCAGTGGGGGGATCGTGGAACAATCAGCACTGGATCGGCTTGGGATTGGTAAGGAGAGTATTGCTCTTATTTGATTGCTGTGGTCAAGACCTCCTCTCTCTGGGTAAAAGTTAAGACAGGTTTATCTTGTTGAAAATGTGTCCTCTTAGGGTGTGCTCATTCGTTTCATTCACAAAATCCCATCGATGAAATCTCTTGAGGACAAAAACAGCCATGTCTAAAAGAAATTTATATTTTTTGCCCTGCTACGTACATCTACTGTATAGGTATTACAGTTGGGTGGTTAAACATCTCAGGGCTGGAGGAGCAGAAGTAGTCCGAAGTTCTCGTTGATATTGGTGGAGTAAGACTACGTTCACATCTTCATTAAGGAGATCGGAACAAATGCCGGCTGCAATGGTTTTTGTCCATCCGAAACCCATCATTTATGCCGGAAAGGGTCCAGATCATTGCCGGATCTCGTTGCAGTCAATAGGTATACGGCATTGAAGCAGAATGTCGGTATGACGATACACTATATGGACAAAAAAACACTCCAAAATAATGTAACCTCTTTAGACAAAAATGGTAGTTGTATGAGCTCAGGGACTTTAAATTTGGTCCTGTCATAGGAAAAGTCACTATACCAAGTTTGCTAGATCTAGTGGGGGTCACCTGTAAGCAGGGATGCACCTAGCTATTTTGCTGCCTGAGGCAAATACTGAAATGATGCTCCCACCCCATGCCAAATTCTCCACCTAACCCCTTCCCTCCAGTCTTACTATTAAAGGCATACTTGCAGAACATTACATATAGTGCTACAAAACCTACAGTTTAGTATAGTACGTCTCTTAAATTCAGTGACGTCTCCTCTGGTGTAGATGTTCTCTTTCCTCATCTTCTCCTTTCAGACCAGACCGCTATGATGATTCCTTTCAGCCATCTCTTGTCTCTGCAAAGTTTGACAGACAGACATCTTAGTTTCCTACTTTTCCATCATCCACCCACTTTCTGAACACCCCATCCTGCCACCCCTAATAATGTGCCCTCTGTGCTCCCCAATACTATATTGTAGAAACAGATAATCACCCTGAGAATTCTAGTATCAGACAGATATGTTCTCTTCAGTAATTATTGGCACACAGAGCCTTAACAAATAACAGTGCCCAGCATATAGTTCCCCTATTCCTAGAATTCCTTCTATAAGAAGCCACAATTATTCAGTATGGCATAATACAGTGAAACAACCACAATGTGTGACCCGGATATTACACTTTCCATCCCACATGACCTTCTACTCCACACATGTGAACGGTGATTACTCACAGCACATTCTACGGGACTGTCCGTAGAGACTCCATAAGATAGAAAGCGCAGATTTTCTTTAATTGAGCTCTGGGAAAAAAATGTGACCGATGAAGATTTGGAAGATCTCCAACAAACATGGGAACAGAGAATTGTGGCCATACCCTGGCCGTAGGTGTGTAACAAGATTTACTGTGAAGATCTGACACACCACATGCACTATAGGGATTTACCATAAGGACACAACCATGGCTTATCTGGACGGTGATGACTCTGGGTACAATTTGCGCTCTATTGTAGCCTGTACGGCTCTCCTCTGGGTTAGGATAACAAACGCGTGGAGTCACTTCAGCATCTGTTTCTCTTCTCTCAAATCCCATTCCTTCATTTCAGAAAATTTCCTTTGAAAAATGCCTCTTACATAACACTCCGACAAACCCAGGTTTTCTGCCAGAAAGAAAAAAATTGCTAATTATTTTTTAACTGATTATGGGTCAGTTTGATGAATGACCCAGAAATATTGAGCGCAAGTCCAAAATAAACAGAGAAGTGCAGTAACTGCTTTGGGGGAAACAGACGTCCTTTTCTCTATGAATTTTTGTGCGGCGAGGCCTAGGGCTGACTTAATTAGTTTTTGCATTTTTACTGTTCCGACTTATAGAGCATTTCCTATGAAAATCAAAAAATCTGCAAGTTCCGGAATTTCTGTTATGTTCAGTTTCTGGGTAACCTGGGTGAAAAGAAATAGGTCTACAGTTACAGACCCCACTGAGAGTTGTCACCCAACTATCTTACACTCATGAAATGTAGATTCAGGAGTCTGTACGATACGGTCCCATAGGAGGATTTCCTGCAGTGTCATTTCCTCCTCAGATTTTGCTGCCTTTCCATAGGAAAACCTGCAATACAACCACAGTGAAATGTGCTTGAAGGTTCAATGTGGTTTTTGCTTTGGTTTTCATCCTATGAATTGCAAAGAGGTATCTCCAAAGAATTACAATCATGTTCCGAATGGAAGTGGCCTCCTTTGGGTCAAGATCCGACTTCTCAGCAAGCCTTGGGATTTGACAAGGGAATATAGCCAAGCCAGATATCTATACGTACATAGACAGCGTGCTTGCCCCTCATTAGTACAGAGTAGGATTCTGGCTGACTCCGTTTGTTGCCTTGCATGTGTATATGGATGGATATCTGGCCTGGCTATAATCCCTTGTCAAATCCCAAGGCTTTTTAGAAAGTCAGATCTTGATTCCTAGGTGGCATTAGTGAGATGGTTCTCTTCCTTGGGAGGTACCTCTTTGCATATTCTTTTCCCATAGAACATTGTCAATAAGTCTTCATACCCTGGAGAACTTTCAGTAAGTCTCCATACAGGACTGGTCTCTTTAAGAAGATTCAGCACCCCGCCTTAACCCCATGAATTGCGGTGGGTTAAATCATGCAGCATTTAAAATCTGCATCACAGGCCACTTTTGGTCTCTTTCACATGTGAGTGTATGTCAAATGTGTACAGTCCATGTTCTCCACTGACAGCACATATAAATTTATTGACTTCAACTTGCGTATTCACACATCAGTGGTTTCCCATGGTCCATGGTGACACCACGGAAGCACGCCTGGATCCCTCGATGCACATTATAGTCTATGGGTCTCCAAAAAACACATACAACATGGATGCCATCTGTGTTTGGTCAGTGGTTTCATTGACCATTGGTAGTAGACGCTCTGGAAATTAATTTTCAGTCTTGCAGTGTCCTTGCACAGCAAAAAAACAGCCAACTGGACCAAACACTGATCTTCCATGGACATCTTGTCACGGATGTCATCACAGACATGACATGCGAATGAGGCCTCACACTGCAGATTTTTTTTCTCGCAGCCTATGGATGAGATTTCCTTGGTGCTGTAGGACAATGGACTACTTGCTCAGTGGTGCACCTAGCCTTTCTGCTGCCTGAGGCGAAAACTGAAACGGCGCCCCCCCTTCCCAATGCCAGTTTTTTAACCTAACCCCTTCCCTTCAGCCTATGACCCTTCGGCTGCCCCCCTCTTGCCCCTACCTGGTGCTGCCTGAGGCGATCACCTCACCTGGCCTCAGTGGTGGTGCACCCCCTGCACTTGCTGCCAAGCGCCAAACTGATTGCCCCCACAGACTAGCAAGTAGAGCAGCATGGACATAGATGACGCCTTATAACTAAAAGGTAATTTACAAGAGAAAACAGAATATGACACAACTCGAAATCCCCTAATAAAATACAAGACAGTTTGATCTGCAGTTTATCCCGTCTTGTCACATCGGTCGTTTACGTATGACACATTATTTCAAGCAAACCATGAATCTAGAGCAAATTACTGAAATCTCGGCACAGTATTTCTACGAGCAGCTCCAAGAGTGTCTGTCTCCCTGGAGGAACCTTCTTGTCCATGCATTGCACAGACAGCCCAGGGAGAACTGAGGAATACTACATTTCTCCTGAGGTGGCACTGCAGGCAAATGGATCTCTTGCTACCAAGGTCTCTCCTTTTCTCAAGCAAGCCCACTCCCCAAAAAATGTCACACCACAACACAGATGCTTGTTTTATTAGATTAAGGGCTGAAGCCTCTTCCACAAGTTCAACAATAATGGTGGACCTAGTTTAAAGGTTTTTTTTTCCTTAACTACTGATGACCTATCCTCAGTATACATGCAATTACAAATGTCTTCAGATCTAGATGCTGGTTTCAAAACTGTAGAATATTTTTTGTGGGAGAACCCCTTTAAAGTTCCCAGTCCACCCTGATCAGATCTAAATCCTAGTTTTACTGTTTCTTAGTAAGTAGCCATTTGTAATCCTGCAGTCTGCCTCGCACCATGATCCTCGTAATGTTATGAGTGAATAAAGTAGACACGTGATTGTGTAGACTGAATGGAGAAGCTGACAAGAACTTCCTGCTGCATTCCATCTGCCACCGCCACGGCTCCTGAAACTATCCACAGCAGTAGCAGTGTGACCTGAGAGTCACAGTGTCACATCAGGGCAAAGACTAATTTACAGCTACAATAATAATAATAAAAACACAAAACCCTCCTCCCCTCCAAAAAGAAAAAAAAATCGGTTTGGATGCGTATGTTTAAATCACACATTATATATACTGATTATGTCTAAAATGCCACTTGCTTTTGATATACCTGTATTGTATTTCTCGCATAGAAACCGCTGAAAAAAGTTATAATACTTACGGTATGGTACTTACTTTATTATCTACTTGTCATAATAATTATTTGTGTATTATTTATAAGAATAGAACAATCATTCCATTATTTGATTACACCATTTTTTTTTAGAAACACCAAACCTGTCACGAACCCACGTGTTAACCCACTGTGCCACGTGTCCTACCTCCTCGTTGTCTAAGTGAACCCCTCATTCTTCACAGTACAGGCTCATTCAGACGATCAGATGAATGGGTCCGCATCCGTTTCGCAATTTTGCGGAACAGGTGTGGACCTGCAAAAGATGTGGGCAGTACACTGTATGCTGTCTGCATCCATACTACCGTTCTGCAGCCCCGCAAGAAAGATAGAGCATGTCCTATTCTTGTCCAGACAAAAATAGTCATTTCTATCATAGTGCCGACCATGTGCGGTCCGCAAAATGTGGAAAACACACGGCCGGTATCTGTGTTTTGCGGATCCGCAAAACACTATGGCCGTCTGAATGAGCCCTACCCCTGATTGTGGGGATAGACTAGAGGAACATCAGGTCGCTAACTCTTAAGGAGGATTGGCACACACGGCTACTGGTCCAGCCGGATTACGAGGTAACAGAGCAATGTACCAAAGGTACAGAGGTAGTCAGCAGGCTGAGTCGTAACCAGGAGCAACAGTGCAGGACCGAAGGATGAGGCAGAACCCAAGTCAAACACGCAAAATGTCAGGGCAGGCCGCACAGGTACAGGTCAGGCAATCTGGGTCAGCAACAGGAGAGTTGAGGCAAGCAGGCAGGGATCAAACAGGTAGCGGAGTCCAGAAACACAAGCACAGATCAGGTACACAAGCAGATAAATCAGCAACCTTAGCAGGACAAAAGGACCTTGACACTCAGGCACCTGGATAGGGGGCAGAGCCACTTATATACATGCAGGTGGGCTAGGATTGGTCAGCGAGGTCACATGTGATAAACCAATAAATCACAGGAAGTGACCCACGCCGGCCCTTAAGGAAGTGCTGCAGGGAACAAGCAGAAAGCAGTCTGTGCCCAGCGCTGAAAGTAAACTGGGACCGCGGCGGTAAGCAGGGAAACATCGATGGACAGCAACCGCTGTTACAAAACCCTCAGTAAATAAGTGTGCCCCTTTTAATCCAGTATCTAGTAATCTGGAAAATTAAATAATGTAGCTTTTTTTCCTGCAAAGAAGAGCAAAATAAGACTAAAAACACTTTGCACATAAAAAAGAACCGTCAAGTTTATTTGGCAAGCTTAGGCTACTTTCAAACTAGCTTTTACATTTTCCAGTATTGAGATCTGTCATAGGGAAAGAAACGCTTCCATTTTGTCCCCATTCATTCTCAATCAGGACAAATCGTAACTGAACAGAATGTTCCAAAATGTATTCTGTTCCGTTCTCATACCGGAGAGCAAACTGCAGCATGTTGTACAGTAGTTTGCTTTCCGTCATGGGATGCGGAGCACGTCTGCCACAATAGAAAACAAATCCGTCTTCCATTGACTTTTAGTGGAGTTCATGACGGATCCATCTTGGCTATGTTACAGATAATACAACTGGATCCGTTCATAATGGATGCAGACGGTTGTATTATCAGTAACGGAAGCGTTTTTGCTGAACCCTGCCGGATCCAGGAAAAACGCTAGTGTGAAAGTAGCCGTATGCATACAGTGAAAGCGTTGGGATCTCTTGTTTATTAGTTTCTATTAGTTTTATCTTATTGTTTCTCAGTATTATTTATTATTATTATTATATTTGTAACATAATTTGTTTCCTCTTCAAAAAGTTTTCTGTAAGGAAACTTTGATTTTGATTCGGATACTGGTTTCTTAGTTATTTTGGTGGTTTCATTGTTTTTATCAGCACAACCGATGTAACATTATAAAAGGCAAAGCAAGAATGCTTTAAAAGTAGAAGTGTTAATAGTTTATTTTTATCAATTTTTTTAAAAAAAGCTAAGTAAATGCAAAATCAATTTTTGGTGTGAACAGCCATTGCCTTCAAAAACAGCATCAGTTCTTCTAGGTACGCTTGCACACAGTTTTTTAAGGAACCCAGCAGCAAATGGAGCTGAGGATTTGGTCAATGGTGTGTCCTGGAAGTGATGATATGGTCTCCACAGAGCCCTGATCTCAACATCATCCAGTCTGTCTAGGATTACATGAGGAGACAGAAGGATCTGAGCAAGCCTACATCCACAGAAGATCTGTCCTCAGTTCTTTAAGATGTTTGGAACAACCTCCCTGCCAAGTTCCTTCAAAAACTGTGAGAAAGTGTATCTACAAGACCTGATGATGTTCTGAAGGCAAACTAGTGTTGAGCAAGCACCTGGGTGCTCGTATGCTCGGGTGCTCTGGCCGAGCACTAGGGGGTGCTCGAGTGCTCGGCCGAGCACCCGAGCATATTGTAAGTCAATGGGACTAAACCATTGACTTAGAAGAGGTGCCTGGTTTACACGGGTGCCCCAATTTTAAAAAAAAAACAACGGTGCCAACATATTCCAATAGCCCTTAATAGGGCTTTTGGTTGTTTTTTTTTTAATAAATACTTTCCCTGCCTAGCCAATTCTGTCCCTACACTATCTGTCCCTCCTTGCGGCAGCTCTCCCTGACTAAGACTGGCCGGTCACGTGTCACGATGACACGTTCCCAGCCAGCCAATCAGTGTAATGCCAGTAGCTAACATGGCTACTGGCATTACACTGAATGCAATCCCTCCCCGCACACTAATTAATTAGCGTGCGGGGAGGGGATTCGAGCATGGCGCTCGAGTACACCCGGTGTTCGGCTGAACACCAAGCGGACCTGAGCGCCAGCATGCTCGCTTATCACTAGTGGTCACCCCAAATATTGATTGCATTCAGATTTCTCTTGTCTTCATTCACTTTGCATTTTGTTGGTTAATAAAAATAAACTTTTAATAGCGTATTTACACTGGCCATTTGCCGGATCACCGGGAACAAATTTTTGCACGAATGCTACAGGGCACCCAATGAACGAGCAAAACATTCGTTAATCGTGTGAAATGATATTTGCTGAGGACACCTCAATCATGGTTTCTGGGCGGCAGATCATGCTGTGTAAAGAGATACATGCATCCTAAAAAGTCATGTGTGATGTGGTAGACCAGTGATGGCTAACCTCCCGCACTCCAGCTGTGGTGAAACTCCCACTCCCAACATGCTTTATTAATTTTTATGGAGTTCTGAGAACAGCCAAGCAAGTGTGCATCTTGGGAGTTGTAGTTTTACCACTGGAGATTAGCTATCACTGTGGTCGATTGGTCCCATCAAGAGCCAGGTCTGGGCGTGACTGTTACTTCTGCAGCCCACATAGTTGCACCTCTGATATGGGTGCATACTTATATATCCCCTATTCCTATTTTCCTGATTAGCTTGCACTTTTGCCATACCGGGTCTTGGAAAAGCTGGGTGACAAGTCCTGAGAACAGATGTTTTTCTTCCAGGACTTTCCCCCCCAGTATAGACCCCTATAATATAACACGTGCCGCAGTGTTTAGGATCATTCTCACCTCCAGGCTCCTTTCACATCACTGTCTGCACATTGTCAGGATCAAGTGCTTTTCTCTGCTCCCTACAACTTCCCACCTTAAGATGCAGATAATCTCCTCGACCCAAACGTCTTCCTAGAGACAACAACAAAGACTGAATTTTACCGTCACTTCTACAGCTTGTCAGACACCTACTTTCCACATCATTACTCTTTTTACTTTTGGTCTCTTGTGTAGTTTTACGCACGTCAGTTGTCAAGTCTTGAAATTATTTTTTCTAAAAAGCCATCCGACAACTCCCCCCCCTAATGAAAAAAGAAAAAAAATCCCTTATTTTATGGGAAAGCTGGGTGACACCAATGATAGGGCATCATTAGACCTAGACCTGCAATGTCCTGCACAGTTTCCAATGAGGTGTCTACTACTTGTACTGAAGGCACCGGGGAAAACATTGTGTGGAGACCAGAAGAAGCTAGAGAACTAGAGACTTCTGTAAAGTCACAATAATAGTTTCATGATGCTACCATTCAGTGCACAAGTAGCAGTGCCAAAAAATATCACAATATGCTATCCAAATAACCACATCATAAAATTATCAAATAATAGTGCCAATCACTATCCAAATAATAATATAATATAGCGCTCAAATCACAGCATCAAACACTACCCAAATAATAAGATAATATAGTGCTCAGATAACAGTGTAATATACTACCCAAAAATACCACCATACAGTGATCAAATACCAGTGCCATATACTATCTAAATAATACCATAAGATCGTGCTCAACAGTTCCGTCCACAAACCAAATAATTCCATAATATAGTGTTCAAATAACAGCATCATACACTACCCACATAATACCAACATACAGTGACCAAAAACAATGTGATATACTATTCAAATAATGCCATATAGTGCTCAAATCAGCGTCAAACATTACCCAAATAATAAGATAATATAGTGCTCAAATAACAGCGCCCTGTACTACCCAAAAATACCACCATACAGTGATCAAATAGCAGTGTCATATACTATCTAAACAATACCAAAATATAGTGCTCAAATAACAGTGTCATACACTACCCATAAAATATCACCATACAGTGCTAAAACACCAGTGCCATATACTGCTCAAATACCATAATATAGTGCTCAAATATAGGCATCATACACTACTCAAATTATACCACCATACAGTGCACAAATAATGCCATATACTACCCAAATAATACCACCATACAGTGATCAAAAATCAGTGCCATATACTACCCAAATAATACCATAATATAGTGCTCAAATAACAGTGCCATACACTACCCAAATAATACCACCATACAGTCATGAAATAAGTGTCATATACTACCCAAATAATAATACTACCATACAGTGAATAAATAACAGTGCCATACGCTACCAAAACTATACCACCATATAGTAATCAAACAACAGCATCAGACACCACCTAAGTGATACCACCATACAGAGATCAAATAAAAGTCCCATACACTACCCAAATAAAACCAACATACAGTGATCAAATAGCGGTCATATGCATTGTCCAATTAATATTATTATTTAGTATCTTATAACTTATAAACTGTGCCATACAAAGACAATACTACTGCAGACTTCCCAAATAATACTGCTACACAGTGTCATACAGTGTCCAAATATTAATACTCTCATGCAGTACTCAAATAACAGTACTATGGAGAGTCCACAAATTGCTCAAATTCATAATTCCTTAATTCAGTGCTGAAACAGTAGCACCACATAGTTTCCAAATAATAATGCTATACGGTGCATAAGTGGTCTGTCTGTACTTAGTCCCTGCTGTGAATCACACTTTTTCCCATGTAATTCAGCTCAGACAGAAGTATTCATCTTGACAGGTTTGTGTTTTTGTTAGTATAGGTAGGTCATGGTATTAGAACCATAAGGTCTGATGCTGTATACAAGACATTGTATGGCGGCACTCACAGTCCCTTGCAGCTCTGTTTGGGGCCTATATAGGGGAAGGATATTGCATGCTGCAGGGTACACCATGGTGAAAATGAAGGAATATGGAGGCATCATAGTGACCCATGCACCTCTGTAAATTAAAGCGTCTGTCTACCTGTTGACTACTGGTCCTTTAATTTAAGAAAAAATTCCCTTGATCAGGTGTAAGGTACCGTAGGGGATTTTTTCACTTAAAAGAAAAAAATATTTGTATAACCCCAAATCTCAAAATTAGGGTTGAGCGAATCAAATGCGACGAAGTGGAATTCGATCCGAATTTCAGTATAAATTCGATTCTTCGCAAAGCCAAATTTCCTCGTGTTTCGTGGTAGAGAATCGATTTTACCTAAAATAGTGTAAAAAACCACCATAAAAAAAACATACTTAAAGGGGGTTGTCCCATCACAGACAATAGGGGCATATCTCCAGGATATGCCCCCAATGTCTGATAGGTGCGGGTCCCATGAAATCTCATGCGTGGTCAAATATGATGCCACCACACTGGCCTGTGTGACATCATCTCGGACCACACGAGATTTTGCGCCAGATCTTCCAGCTAGAAGGCGGCATTTTCACTATCAGATGCTGCGATCATGTATGGGGTTCAATGACGGGGGTGGTGCAATTGCCGTTCCCTGTCATTGCACCCGCTACTTATAGAGAAATGCGCTTCGTGCCGAAGTAATTTTTTGTGAAGCTAATTTTTTTTTTTAATTCAGCGAAGCAGCCAAATCCAATTTTGAGGAACTTCGCTCATCTCTACTCACAATTTGCATCCATTGTATAATCCTAGGAAAGTCGATTATGTCTTTTTTCGCCTCCGTGTTTTTACGCTTTCCATGAGGAGCTGTTTGTTTATGACAATCCATCACATAAACACGTAGTGCGCTGCTTGACGGCTGTGCTAGTTTAAGGAAATCCTTTAATCCCGGCCCTTAAGGATCTGAGGCAGCGACGCTCTACCGTATTACATGGAGGGAAGAGGTGTAATCCTTCTCTGGGTTGTTATACAAAACCTTCCATATTCTATTATTATCACATCGCTCACTGGGTTTATATGCAAGCGGCGGCCTTCCCTACATATGTCATCATTATACAAATCCTGCAGGATAATCATCACCTTCCTTATGTATGATCTGTCCCGGCATGTGGTCGTCAGCGGGTGTAATAACTCACGGTGGAGTGCAACTACCAGAAAGGAGCTCAGGATACAAATGTTACTGTTCAACAGGCGGATTTCAGTAACTCATGGTTCGTGTGGCGCCATATTAGACCTAGATTGGAAAGATATAGTTAAAGGTGTTTTCCAGTATTTAATTACTGATGACCTCTCCTCAGGATAGGTCATCAGCATCTGATCAGTGGGGGTCCACCGGCACTCCTGTGAACGTCGCTATCTTCTTGTTGCTTGCCAAGCACAGCGCCGTACATTGTTTAGCGGCTGTGCTTGGTATCGCACTCAGCCCCATTCACTTGAATCGGGCTGAGCCGCTCCTAGGCCACGTGACCGATGAACGTGACATCACTGGCCTAGGAAAAGCTGAGAGTGTCGGTGCCTTCTCAAATAGCTGATCGGTGGGGGGTCCTGTGTGTCAGACCCCCACCAATCAGATACTGATGACCTATCCTGAGGGTAGGTCATCAGTAGTTAAATCCCGGAAAACCTCTTTAAAGGGATTGTCCCAAATTTGCAAGTTATCCCTTATCCACAGGATTGCTGGGGGTTTGACCAATGGGACCCTCACCAATCAAAAGAATGGGGGTTCTGTTTCCCCGATTTGATGGATCAGCAGGTCCGTCAGACCATTCATTGTCTATGAGATGGAAATAGCCGATGGAAATAGTAGCACTGTACTTAGCCAACTCCGGCAGTCCCATAGAGAATGAATGGAGCAGCAGAATGCATGCCGAAACTGGTACTCCATAAGATTAGGAAGAACAGGATCCCCGTTCTTGGGATCACTGAGATCGGACCCCCAGCAATCAATCCTGTAGATAGGGGCTAACTTTCAAGCTTGGCACAATCCCTTTTAAGAGACGACTCAAGCACTCCTGCAAAAGTTTGTGCACCCCTCGCCAAATTAAATTTCATGTATTTGTAGGAATCTCTCAAATATTAGTTAGTAGCCTATAGGGATATTTTTACTTGGTAAATCAACAGAACATGTAGTTTGACAAAGGGTGGCCAATCCTTGCAAATTTATTGTATTTTCTTGACATGGATGCTCCAGCATCTTGTTCAAGTTCTGTTTCTTCACACCAATCATTTGGCTTGCATGGGGAGAAAAATTTTCTTAACTGCGTGTTCTAGGTGTCTCTTTTGAGTTCCTCCTTTACAAAATTATGTTTGAGCCATTAATCACTTTTGGAGAAGACTTCTTCCTTGAGATGTCCATGATTGGTCTCCACCACTCCAACCCCTCACAATCCATGTGGTAGGTCAGATCCTGGCAACCATTATTAAAGAGGTTGTGTTGATGGAGAGATCTTGAACTGGAGAGTCTGATGCTACCATGTTTTAGATAATTGACCATCATCCAAAGTGGTTAAAGTGGTTGTCCTGATGGGATGCACTGTTAAGGAGGTCCTTGAACTGGAGAGCTTCTGTGTAGGATGTCAGTTGACGAGCACTTCCCAGTTGGACCTGGTTGTCTTAATGGAACCGATTTTTTTGAAAGATGAGAAATCTTCATGACCTTTGCTCCTTCTTATTTTACTAGATTCTGAGCACAGTGGGTAAGATGACAACCCTTTGGCGCTCTCAGGCTGTCATCACAAAGTTTGATGATCTACATGACTAGTAGCTAAGTAGGGCAGGATGGAGGGTTATCTAAAGACTCACAAGCCGTTCTCTTTCTCCAGCTATCAGTAAACCACAGGGCATTGCACTATTGCACTTTGGAGAGGATCTTCTTCCTTTGTTAATGTGTCAGGGCTTGCATACCATTAACAACTGGAATTCCACCTACTGTAAACATTTGTATGGAGCAGAACTCCTTTGCCGACCACTGGAAATGCTTCAGTGAAAATTATTATGAAATTATGAAGATGTATGTGTGGTGTGTTCAACTAAGTATAACAGTGATGCTGAAAAGATCTTCACAATGGATTGTCTCTTTACTTTTCTCTTGATGGCCTCCAGAGAACTGGAAAATAAGTCAATGAAATGTGTCAAGAAGAGAGAATCCAAAACCTTCATCCAGTTCTTGCCCTAAGGTAGCATTATGAGCTAACCTGAAAGTTTAAAAAATGTGAGTCAAAAATCAAAAATATGGGGAATCTAAATGTGGATCTGACTAGGTTGACTTTTTTGGCATAAACATCCCTCAGCATTAATTGGCTTCTATGGTACAATGTGACATGCTAAATGGACCAATATGGGAACTCTCTGTAGTCCATCGTCTCCTACATTTAAGGCTAATTATACTTTAGTTTACCCTTCACAGTTTTCAATTAACTATTAGGGCCAAGACAAATTATGGCCCACCTAAGGGCTCCAACTCACTAATCAACCTACTTTGTGCAAACCTGACTCCCAAATTGGTGCACTTCATTTTAGGCCTCAACTAGTAGTCTGTTCCTCAATACAACTACTAGATAAAATAGGTATGGGTCTGGAAAGGCTACATAAAGATTATATTATGAAGTGTAGCTGCCCTTCTCGGGGACCCAGTAAATTTACACAATAGACCACTGTACTGTCGACAAGTGAGGTCCCATGTATCTCTGTGGATAGACCGTAAATGTCTATGTTTGGACTCTGCCCTTTGGATAAGCCGTCAATGCTGGGTTGGTGGGTTTCAGAATCCAGGCAACCTCCACCAAGCAGGGGTTGGAGCATCGGGTAACCTTTCATTGTTTACCAGACAGACCTCCATACTTTTAGCAGTGACTATGCTGGGTCTCACAGCTCATTAGACCTTCTTGACATTTAAAGAGGTTCTCCTAAGTTGGTAATTTATTCCGCTATCCTAAGGATAGGGGTTAAGTAACTGACCTCTGTAGCTTTGACTGCTGGGACGTCCACCAAACCCAAGAACAGGAATCCCATTGCCCCTTTGACAACCCCTTTAAGTGTAAGGGGCTGATGTAATTCCAGGTAATTCCAAAGCCATGACGCTGATCAATCAGCTGATTGACGCAGGTACTGAGAGTCAGACCCTCCAAAAATCTAATACTAATGATCAATTTTGAAGTATAATTATGATGCTCATGGACCTTCACTCTCATGAATATAGCCTTTTGGTCTATGACCATGTTATGTATTCATGGAGCTGATCTAAGTATATAGTTCCATACTATACATCATACTATATAATACGGACCTATAGGGGCTCCTTTGCTGTGTGTAAGGTGCCTATGCCGCCCGCTAATTGCCTTTTCACAGAAGGTGCTGCACACGAAGATTTCCTTAGTGTTTGAAATCCCATCTAAACACGTGTGAATGTATTACCCAGACCCCGGCAGAATGTGGATACAAACCCTGAGTAGATATAGCCGCTCCACACTTATCTTCTATATTTATGGGAGGGGGTGGATTTTTGAAGAAACATTTTGCTGACTTGTAATAAAATGATCACAGGCCGATGACGAGCTGAGAAGACCCGGCTATTTGTAGCGGCTGGCTGCCCTCCCGCGTACCCTGCCTGTAATTCTTCTGTGGTGCGGATAACACTTCTGGAAAAATCTGCATTTTCTAAAAAAAATATCATGTTTTGACCCGCATGATTGAGTTATGTCTGGTTACAATTTTAAAAACTTTTGTATATTTTATATTTTCTATGAGCTGTAGGGGAAACAACGTGGGACACAAAAATAATTGTTTTTTTTCCTTCTGTGTAAATGGCGCCATTTTTATGAAACGTACGCCAAATTTATTAAATGGTGGAATGTAGCACGCCCTTCACTACAGAATTTTGCCTTCAAAAAGTCACAAAATATGACTTTGACCTATTTGTGCAAAATTTTGGAACCTTTTCCATTTTTACACCCCAAACATCAGGGCACTCCTTGGTTTCAGGACTCTCCTGCCTGGCGTTAGGTGGGGTGCCCTTCATGGAGATGAATCCTGAGATGCAGGGAAGGGTTCCTTGAGGTGCGAGGCAATGATGAGGCCGGTTTAACAGCAGAACAGTGCTTTATTTTATCTAACATAGTAACATAGTAACATAGTTTGTAAGGCTGAAAAAAGCCCTCTGTCCATCCAGTTCGGCCTGTTTTCCTACAAGTTGATCCAGAGGAAGGCAAAAACCCCCTGTGAGGTAGAAGCCAATTTTCCTCACTTTAGGGGAAAAAAATTCCTTCCCGACTGCAATCAGGCATCAGAATAACTCCCTGAATCAACGACCCATCTCTAGTAACTATAACCTGTAATATTATTACCCTCCAGAAATACATCCAGGCCCCTCCTGATCTCTTATAGTGAACTTACCATCACCACCTCCTCAGGCAGAGAGTTCCATAGTCTCACTGCTCTTACCGTAAAGAATCCTCTTCTATGTTTGTGTACAAACCTTCTTTCCTCCAGACGCAGAGGATGTCCCCTCGTCACAGTCACAGTCCTCGGGATAAATAGATGATGGGAGAGATCTCTGTACTGACCCCTGATATATTTATACATAGTTATTAGATCTCCCCTCAGTCGTCTTTTTTCTAAAGTGAATAACCCTAATTTTGATAATCTTTCTGGGTACTGTAGTCCACCCATTCCAGTTATGACTTTAGTTGCCCTCCTCTGAACCTTCTCCAGCTCTGCTATGTCTGCCTTGTTCACAGGAGCCCAGAACTGTACACAGTACTCCATGTGTGGTCTGACTAGTGATGTGTAAAGTGGCAGGACTATGTTCTCATCACGGGCATCTATGCCCCTTTTGATGCAACCCGTTATCTTATTGGCCTTGGCAGCAGCTGTCTGGCACTGGCTTCTACAGCTTAGTTTGCTGTTCACTAAAATTCCTAGGTCCTTTTCCATGTCAGAGTTACCCAATGCTTTACCATTTAGTATGTACTGGTGACTTGCATTATTCCTTCCCATATGCATAACCTTACATTTGTCAGTGTTAAACCTCATCTGCCACTTTTCTGACCAAGCCTCCAGTCTATCCAGATCCTGCTGTAGCAGTGCACTGTCCTCCTCTGTGTTAATTACTTTAGTGCCAGTTAAAACCAGATAGTGACATATCTCCTTTGTATCAAATCTGTTTTTATTTTGTGATTGTGTATTTTTTTTAAATTCGATTACCTAAACATGATTATGGGGGCGGCCATCTTGCCTGAGCTGTTCTTAACAACATTTACACAGCACTAAAAAATTGCTTTAAAGGGAATCTATCACACCTGTTCTATATTTTATTTATGCTAAAAAAATCTATTATATATTTGTAAGAAATAATAAATAAATAAATAAAAATTCCAATGTGTGAAATATTATAAATTTATATTAGATTTTACCATATTTACCATCTTTGGTCACCAGGGGGAGCTCTGCTGGCCAAATGAGGCTTTGAGCAACCTGTAAGTAGGCATGCTTCAAAAAAGTGGGTGGTACCAATGACATCACCAATTCACACCTTCAGCGGTGACATCACTGCTTCAGCAAGATAAGATGAGACAATGGCTTTGTTACAAAAACACTGATCTCTGCTCCTCAGGCTCCTCCCCCACTGGTCACATGGCCGATTACATCACTAAGGTCCTACAGCCCCAAGAACCTCCATCTACTCTGTTTCTGAGTCCTGGGCCGCTCACCCCAGCAGTACACTCAGCAAAAATTGTCTGTACTGCTGGGGTGAGCTGCCATAGAATTTAGAACAGGCAGCCTAATGAAGACAAGGACGCTGCTGCAGGAGTGAGGAGCAGGCACAGTGGGCTTCCCCCAGCAGCAAGGAGGGAGGACCTGGCTATGTGTTACTGGTGTCATCACAGGGGCTCACGTCTTCCATTCATTCTATATAGGGTCGGCAGCGACTGAGGAAACCTATGTACATGCCTGCCATAAGTGAGGTGCCATTGTGTTGTAAACCCAGACTGTCACACTTTACTTCCAACATGGCAGCCCCCATGTAAGGCAAGAAAACTGAATAAAAAAAAACATTTACACAATTTGAAAAATACATTATGTTAAAATCTGCTTTTGTTATGTTGTAAAACATATCAAAATTTTTTTCTTCGCGATAGTGTCCCTTTAAGGCAGCCCATGTGCCATAGACACAATGGACTGGAGGGGACCTCAGTGACTTCTATGGGAGAGTTTTCTAGGCTCTGTGACCTGTGCAGGGGTCATTGTACAAGGAAAGACTAGATGAGATGTGACAATGACCTATTGTGAATGGTGTATCCTGTCTTATCTATACACAGAGGTGATACCATTACAGGCAGGATTAAAATGATACATAAGTGGATAACTCCAGTAAAGTGATTTGTACAGACCAAGAAGTGGCGCTAATTATGAGGCTTAGTGGCCAGTGCAAAAACTGCAGGATTTTATGTTTTTTGTTTAAATATAGATGTTGAAATGGAATATTAAAAATAACATCATCAAAAATTCTTTTAAAATATGTTAAACATAAAAACGTGATTTAAACAATTGGTCATTTTCTGATGAGATCTTCCCTTTAACAGATCCTCAGTCAGGCCCTATAGCATGTCCAGATTCCCGAAGCCTATCATCTCCTGGACAAATTGGCTTGTGGAGTCTATAAGCCTCTCAGACAAGTTCTCTCCACAGTCTTAGTTTTGCACACATCTTTTTTAACACTGACATGCTCCGCAAAATGCCACAAAGCTAGAACCAGGTCTGTACCTCACATGGATCCAGAGATCTCCCCATTCATTGTTCTGCTAGATTTATATCAAGCTGACAGCTCAAGGGGAGTGTCTTTTCTGCTGCAGCTCAGGGGGCGTGTCTCAGCTCTCCTTATCACAGCTCAGGAGGCAGTTGAAGGATGAAACTGAGCATGTGCGGCCTTCTCAGTGAGCAGGTTAAAGGAATAAGAAAAAAACAAACAGCAGATGGCGCTATACAGATACATTTTATTGAATAACTTAGTAACTATGCAAAATGTTTAATTACATGTAATTATAAAAATATTCAGATCCAGGTGTTGGTTTGAAAACTGTAGATTTTTTTTAGTGAAACAACCCCTTTTATCAAATAAGATGAGAAAAACATGGTGGATTCACTCTAGGAACATCTTCACCATGGCCATAGTTGGTGCCTGGTATTCCAGGTGAATGGAGTCAAGCTGCAGTACCAGACACAGCCATGGGCAAGGTTGGCGCTGTTTGTTGAAAGAAGCAGCCACCTGTGTCTACTCTCATACAACCCCTTGGATTCTATACAATATACAGTATTATGATCCTGTAGTATTAGCTTCACTGTAATGATATCCTATTACGCTAAATATAAATAAATGGCGCGGTATAAAGTTCACTCGCAATTACAAATAAATGGAGGGTCCGGGAATGTATTTTGTGTAAATGTCAATGTCCAACGGAGGCGTCTAAAGCTAATAACATAATGAGAAAATTGAGCTGCAGAATTTATTGAAACCAGACAGAGTGAGTATGGAGGAAAAAAAACACAATGAGAAAATCAAGCCTCTGGAGAAGTCTTCTCCGACCTGTGGATCTCCAACTGCTACAAGACTACAACTCCCAGCATGCCTTGAGAGCGAGTGGGTTGCATGCAGACCTCCACAAGAACATAGGGATCTGTTTGAGTAACCCGCATGTCCCATCGGCAAATTATTATTCATTAAACAGCCAGAAGGGTATAGTAGTAGCATTACTTTGGCACTGTATGTTGGTATTACAGGGGCACCATACAGTGGTATTATTTGAGCTCTGTATGGTGGTATTTGGCCTTTCATGGTAGCACTATTTGGGCTTTGTATGTTATAATTTGGATGTGGGCAGCACGGTGGCTGAGTGGTGGGGTCCTAGGTTTGAATCCAACTCAGGACAACAACTGCATGGAGTTTGTATGTTCTCCCTGTGTTTGCGTGAGTTTCCTCTGGTTTCCTCCCACACTCCACAGACATACTGATAGGGAACTTAGATTGTGAGCCCCACTGGTAACAGAGCGATGTCTGTAAAGCGCTGAGGAATAGAGTAGTGCTAAATAAGTGCGTAAAATAAATACAATATAGAGGTATTATTTGGGCACTATATGGTTGTATTATTTGGGCTTTGTGTGTTATTATTTGGGCACTATATGGGGCATTATTTGGGCCTTGTATGTTATTATTTGGGCACTATATGGGGGCATTATTTGGGCTTTGGGTGTTATTATTTGGGCACTATATGGAGCATTATTTGGGCTTTGTATGTTATTATTTGGGCATGATATAGTCGTATTATTTGAGTTCTGTATGGAGGCATTATTGTATGTAATTTTGGCACAGTATAATGTTATTATTTGTATCTGTATGTGGGCTATTTATGTTATTATTTGGGCAAGATACGGTGGCATTATTTGGGATTTACACAGTTTTATTGGTTTAAATGAGGATCATGTGCCCCTGCTTGTTTTATATATCTTTTTTTAATTTAGTGACTAAATAAATAACCAGGGGGACATAATCTTCATTTAATCTTTTTTTTAATTTAGCCCTTGTATAAAAGTCTTAATAGGGCACTGTATGGTAGTATTATGGTATATAGGCACTGTATAGTGGTATTTTTTATACTTGGTAAGGCAGTATTATTTTAGTGCTGCATTTATTTAGGTAATACTGGTAGCATTACATGACCATAATATAGTGGTGGCATTCTTTAAGCTCTATATAATTGGACATAATTGTGTGGTCGTATTATAAGGACACTGTATAGTGGTATTGTTTCAGTTTTATTAAGGCATTGTGTAGTGTATAACTTTCACTGCATGGTAGGCGGTTTGCTTGTATATGGTGGCATTATTTGGACACTGCATAGTACTATTATTACTGCAGTGGATAGTAATTTTTTCTATTTGCAATCTTTTAATATATGACATATTCTCAGTTTCTTCTTCACAAAAAAGGGGAGGACCAAAAAATTCTCTGCTCATGAGCCTCCATGAATGACTTGGCTTTTGGTGTCCGTCAAAGTATTAGCTATTTTCTACATTCTGTACAAGGGGAGACTGTTTCGGTAGCGTTCTGACACACTGTGATATTGTCCCGCGGTAGTTTGGGGGTTGTAGTCTAATTCTAGTATTATCGAGTCAGTTTATGAGGTCCAATTCCTGCATAATTATCCGTGACATCAAAGGCTTCGACTAATTGTATCTGACGGGATTTCTCTGCTTAGCCCTTTATGTAACTGCAGAATGATTCCAGGTATAAACCAGACTGACTGAGAAAATTGGATTTCTGGCCATAATTGCGTATCTGGATACGTTTTCCAGGATTTTTGCAAGGTGTGGACGGGAACTGGGAATATTATGGGATTATTGTCATTATCCCATATTTTATAGTGCTGAAATATTACTCTTTCCATTCTGAGAATTGACTTATTCACACCAGTGGAAGTGTCTGTAACCAGTGCACTTAGTGGAAATCAGAGATGCAACCGACCCCCCCCCCTTAAAAAAAGCAAAAAAAAAAAAACCCCAAAAAATCTGCAGTTTGTACTGTTTTTAATAAAATCATGGAGCTTTATGTAGATTCAGCTTATCCTGTGCTACCTGAAGCACTTCGGTGTTGTAGAATTACAAGTACCAGCACAACTTAGGATGTGTGGAGGTAATGAGGATGAAGGACATCTGGTTTGGACTCAGCCTCTTTTATGTTGACCATAGAGTCTGTACAAAGACCATGTCTGGTTCTGGAGGACCTTGCACGTTTGTGCTCTGCATAGACAATCCATTGATTTCAATGGGTGCCATGCACTGATTTACTACAGAAAAAACCTTTGTACCACATTCAAACTGCTTTCATATTCCTCGTGTTTATAGGTAACTCTTTATCTAGAGATCATCTAGTTAAGAGAGGTCAGATTTACGCAGGCGATGAGGGCTTCATGAACTGTTGGAGATCTTCAGATACGCTGTTGGAGATCTTCAGATCATCTGTTGGAGATCTTTAAATCAACTGTTGAGATCTTTAAATCAACTGTTGGAGATCTTTAAATCAACTGTTGTCAATCTTCAAATCAACTGTTGGAGATCTTCACATCAACTGTTGGAGATCTTCAGATCATCTGTTGGAGATCTTTAAATCAACTGTTGAGATCTTTAAATCAACTGTTGGAGATCTTTAAATCAACTGTTGGAGATCTTCAAATCAACTGTTGGAGATCTTCACATCAACTGTTGGAGATCTTCAAATCAACTGTTGGAGATCTTCAGATCAACTGTTGGAGATCTTTACATCAACTGTTGGAGATCTTCAGATCAACTGTTGGAGATCTTCAGATCAACTGTTGGATATCTTCAGATCAACTGTTGGAGATCTTCAGATCAACTGTTGGAGATCTTCAGATCAACTGTTGGAGATCTTCAGATCAACTGTTGGAGATCTTCAGATCAACTGTTGGAGATCTTCAGATCAACTGTTGGAGATCTTCAGATCAACTGTTGGAGATCTTCAGATCAACTGTTGGAGATCTTCAGATCAACTGTTGGAGATCTTCAGATCAACTGTTGGAGATCTTCAGATCAACTGTTGGAGATCTTCAGATCAACTGTTGGAGATCTTCAGATCAACTGTTGGAGATCTTCAGATCAACTGTTGGAGATCTTCAGATCAACTGTTGGAGATCTTCAGATCAACTGTTGGAGATCTTTAGATCAACTGTTGGAGATCTTTAGATCAGCTTTTGGAGATCTTCAGATCAGCTGTTGGAGATCTTCTGGCAAAACCAATACCTTCCTGTGCACAGTAAATGGGGCCCCCCTTACCTTAGATCATCATTAGAGATGAGCTAATCGAATTCACCAAAGTGGAGTTTTATCCGAATTTTAGGATAAATTTGATTTGCTGCAAAACCAAATTTCCTCGTGCTTCATGGTAGCAAATCGATTTAACCTGTAATAGTGTAAAAAACAAATAGAAAATCATACTTGCCTCCTCCATGTTGGAGGGCTCTGTTCTAGTGTCAAAGGGTTATTCCCTTATATACCATAAATTTTCATATGTGCAGGTCCCACCATTAGGACCCTCACCACCTGAGGGTGGTCCACTGATTCTATCGATTCCAGGGGTAGAATTCTCAATAAGCTTCAACTGGGCGTGGGTTCTGCTTGCACAGTTCTTTTCACAATTCCCACGGACTTCAATGGAGAAATTGAGCCACCTCCACATTAATTGTGGTACCACCAACTCGCGAGGAGTCAGCCTAGCATTAGCATTTAGACATATCTGCTAATATACAGATCTGTGGTTTCTTAAGCACCTGACTTTTTTCTCTTCTCATAAATTATCCCCAATGCCTGTGCATGCTCTACATTTGCAAATTCTTTGGGAAGACGTGGAGTCTATTGTGCAGTAATTGATTGCTCTTAATGTTGAACAGCTCATACCACACACCAGCCTACTTAGCCTTCGTTGACCTCTTCACTGCTAGTGAATACAAAATGCACCATTACAAAATGACTTTTCTCCTTTAATGCAGCATCCTGACATAGAGTAGAGGTCATATTATCTTATCTTCCAGCACTCCATATAGAGTAACCAAACTCGAAGACCCCATACATTAGTCGTTTGAGGAACGCCCAAATTCTTCATGTCCTAAATCATCCAACTTGCTGAAGTCCAGACCAAGTTTGATACATCTGTTTCTGGCCATGAAAACCTCCAGCCATTCTCCAACCTCTTCTAGATTTAAAATACTAACTTTGATTTACAAAGACCTCTGAGATGCTGACAAGTCATCCATCAGTAGAACCTACTCCCTTAAACGCCTTCTTCTTCGCTCTGGTCATAACCTGTTTCTCTCCCCCTCTTGTATAACCTCCATCAACAATGTGTCTGGAATTCCTAATCATGCCAGACCCGACTCTGAAAACAAAGCCTGTAACTAAACAGATCTTGTAGGACACTTTCTAACAGCTAGAACCTCATTAAAGAAAATTGAAGATGACCTGGAAAATAAAAATGTCTCAGAAACCTCATATTTATCTAGCATAGCCTGCATTTCTTGAGAGTGAGTTCATGTATTGCTTGGGAGAATATGGAATAATTACTAAACCCAACTTGATGTGTAACTATAGGGGGTGCAGAGTTACCTGGGTACTGGTGCCACTCAAAAGAAAAAAAAACAGCATATGTTTGGTGGGATCCCTGTAATAGATTTTTAGCTCAGAAACTCTAAATTGTGTGTATGACACAAGCCCCATAACAATGGTCCATTCACACCAGATAAATGTCAGAGTATTGATATCAAATGTTCTTTAAAGAGGTTTTCCAGAACATGGTCCTTTTTTAATTAACCCCCATAATGTTTGGTACCTAAGGAAAGACTCGTAGTCATCTGCTTCCAGCCGTTCTGTTTGGCGATCTTCCAGAATCCAGCTTGTTAAGTTCTGGCTGGAGTACAGGTCATATGAGCCTCAAAAGTGACACGTCCCGAAGCATAATGTCACTGCTGGGTCAACACTAAGGCCAGTCATTGGCTTCAGCGGTACACCGGACCTCGTTGGAAGCAAACATGCCAGGGACCAGCACATGGCCAACATGCCAGGGACCAGACCAGCGGGGGTAGGTGAGTATGATTCTTTTATTAGGTACCACATGCTGCAGAGCAAACTAAAAACAGACCAAATCCTGGAAAAACCCTTAAAGACGTCTACGTGTGATGGTATTTCAGACTAAAATGTTTGTCATTCATGGTTGACTATTTGGTTTCACCTTCAGAATCAAGGCAACAGAATTAGGCGGGGATAACAGAAACATGAGGACCAGCAATTGGGGATGAACGAACCCATGGAAGTTCGTGTTCGGCCGAACTTCAGGTCAAAGTTCGGGTTCGGACGGATCACTGATCCATTCAAGTTCAATGGTTCTGGTTCCATTGCGGCAGCCGTACGGATAGTGCCCGTGCGTTGGGGACTGCAAATAGCGGCCCCCAATGCATGGAACGGCAGAACAACGGCCTTGTGAATGAGCTCTAAAGTTGTGAAAACAGGAGTCAAAGGAGTCCTCCAAGATTTTATAGAAATTGGCAGGGGGGCAAAAATGAAAAAAAAAAAAAAAAAGTTAGGGTGGGTTCACATATGCGTTCGAGATTCTGTTATACTGTTCCGTTATAACGGAATTTAAGGACGGAATGCAAAACGTAACCCTTTAGAGGCATACCGTTTTGCTCCGTCCTAATACATTTCTGTGGGCAGAAATAACCGTTCCGGTTTTTGTCCGTCATACATAACGGAACAAAACGGAACCGTTATTTGTGCCCGTAGAACGGATGGAGCAAAATGGAATGCCTCTAAAGGGTTACGTTTTGCATTCCGTCCTTAAATTCCATTATATCGGAACAGTATAACAGAATCTCGAAAGCTTATGTGAACCCACCGTTACTTTTAAAATGTCCCACCAATCGCACGCCACCACTCTAGCCCCCTCTACTCCGATCCCCTCTGAGCCTGTATTGATGATGTCACCTTCATCCTTCCTGTGATCACAACAGCCGATCACTGGCCTCAGCAGTCCCGTGTCCATGAACGGTTCATCATCACCTCGGAGGCTGTGATTGGCTGCAGTGGTCACAGAAACATGACCGCTGCAAGGATTGGAGTGGGAGGGTAGGTGGGGCCTGACGGGACATTTTAAAGAGTCCTTTCATTGTACTCTGCCCCCTGCCAAAGTTTTAAAAACTTCGAAAGTTTGTCAGGGATCAAAAAGTGTGAAAAAGTTAAAAGAAGAGCGACAACCCCTCTGAGGGCTCTGATTTTCGCCATATTGGTTGTCACCCAGTCCCCTACAGACAGAACAGCGCTAGATCTGGTATTTGAATGGGGTTTTCTTTAATTTTCGGAAGAGACTTTCTTTTACAGGGGAATCGTCCTCTAGGTGCCGGCAGCACTCTGTGGCTCCATGGTTCTAATATTGGGAGTTTTCCTCCATGCTAATGTTCAGGTGAGTAATAGACATTTAAGTGAAATAATATGGCAGGAGATTTGAAGTTAATAATCCGTACAATCCAGCCAATGAATTGTCAGCATTATACGGAGGAAGAAAGATCAGACACGGGGTCTGGAACTCATCAGGATGGGTGTAAATTGTATAGAGTGCAGCCACATTATGATTGAATCTTCGCAGGCACTCAACAGCCGACATCTGGAAACCATCTCTGTCCCCGTGGTATTCCTACGTATTATCTTTATAGGATCCTGATCCTACACGTGATCTTTCTTACTATAATGGGATCTTAGGTCTGTGAGATAGAAAGAAGCCACCGGCATAGTCCTGTGTAAGGTACAGGACCAGGTTCGGCAGATCGGACCAGTTGCGATTTCCACCCTCCTGTGGCAAAGATGGTGGAGTCAGTAACTAGGGTAGAGGTATGCACGGCATAGGCCAACCTGCAACTTCATAAAATTCCAGAAATGAAGAGAAGCACAGACCGTACGCCAAGGAATGTATTGGCTAAATCCAGATAGACAATATAAATAGACAGATGCAGCAGAGCTGAACTTGCCAATTGACGGATGGAATTGCATCATTTATTCCTCGTACACCATAAAAGTCAGGACCAGTGGCGTACATAGAGAAGTAAGGGCCCCATAGCAAGGATCAAACCAGACCCCCCACACAGGACAGAAGGGTTTCTGCCTAAACCCCTTTCAATGACCCTTGGGCCATTTTTCCACTTCTTCATTTCTAAAAGTTGTTCCTTTAGTGCAGGGATGCCCAACCTGAGGCCCTCCAACTGTTGCAAAACTACAACTCCCAGCATGCATGGACAGCCTACAGCTATCAGCCTACAGCAGGGCATGGTTGGAGTTGGAGTTTTACAACAGCTAGAGGGCCACAGGTTGAGCATCCCTGCTTTAGAAGGTAGAGTCCTGACAAAGTTTTCCCCCCCAGTAGAAGAGGAGATAATCCCAACTAAGACTGGGCCCCCTCTTGCCCTGGGCCCCACAGCAGTTGCATGGTCTGCCGCTATGGTAGTTATACCCCTGGTCAGGACGGTGAGGGTCTCTGCAAGTCAAGGTCCAATCATCCATAGGTACAATAGAGTGTGAATAGGGACCAGAATCATAAGCCATAGGGATCATTAGCGCAAGCCACTACGTAAAACAATGTAGATAGTATAATTTTGGGTTTACAATGGCTTCTGGCCCCTTTTGCTTATAGGGCCACTGTGCCCCAGCAATATTTTCATCCTTGACTTCATAAATGGCTGATATGTACCCGCCTCATCCACTTGTTCATGGAGAGGTCGCCCGCTCCTGTCTTAATTGAAGAGTGAGCGACCTAGTGCACCTAGCCTTTCTCCTGCCTGAGGCAAAAACTGAAACATTGCCCCCCCATGTCAATTTCTTAACCTAACCCCTTTGCCACAATGAAAGCATTCATTGCCCATAGCCCTTCTGCTGCCCCCCTCTTGCCCCTACCTGGTGCTGCCTGAGGCAATCGCCTCACCTAGACTCATTGGTGGTGCACCCCTGGTGATGGGGTCACCACATGATCACAGTGGTGCGTCCGGTGAGGTCATGACTGATGCGTGCCCAGCGTGATCGCATGGTGACGTCGTCACGCCTCTCCGATTTTTTTTTTTATCATGTGCATACCATTAATACTTCTATCGATCCTGTGATTTCAATAGTTCCACCATTTTTCCTTCTCGGTGTTGCAATATCAACGTTGAAAAGTTTATGTTGCTACAGAAATGACCCCAAAAGTGGCCTCTTACCTTGACAAAGTATAAAAACAGCAAATCCTTTTACAGGTGTGCCCTTTTTTTACATTTATTAACTTTTTGTGCATCGTAAATTCCTTCCCTTGACAATCTTTGAATAGAATTTACAATGTCGATGCTGGGATTATCTGCTGTGCTAGAGGCAGAGAGAGCTGCTTCTTTTTTTTTACATAGAGAAAGTTGCTGTAGTAGTGAACACCGATAATACAAATAATTGAAACGTGGTCTCCACGAGTATTAATTATATAAAGTGTGTTTAAAGGGGTTATCCAAGACTATTAAATTCCCCCCATATGCTTGGACCCCTCACAATGAATATACTTACCTGGTTCCCAGCTCCCTGCGTCACTCCTTGTCCCCGTATGGCCGCTGCTGCTTCTCCCCGTGCGCGGGGGGGAGCAACCAATGGCAGGCGGGGACGGGGAGGAGGCTTTTTGTAACATTTGTACAAGATTTAAAGTCTGAAATTTCTTTATAAAATTGGCGTGAACCATTGACAAATTTCCCCATTTGTGTTTGCTGCTTTTGTGTATTTAAGTTGCTTTAGAAATGACCCCAAATTTGCCTTTTACGTCTATAAAATAATGTGTAAAAACTGCGACTCCTTTTCCACTTATTTCCTGGCAGTCTGAGCTGTTTTTAGTTTTTTTTTCTTTTGTCCACATTTATCCAAACTTTTAACTACCCCCCCTTCCCCCATTTTACTACCATCGTATTCTCTGAACTCGCCCCCCTGTACCGCTTGGCCAGGGAAGCGTATTTTGATTCTGTTATTCATGCTTCGGCCAAAGAAATGTCACTTTATCTGGGATTTAGCACAGCTTTTGTTAAATAGACTTTCGGAGTGAAATCATCCCGGAGACCTGTGAACTGTGCAGTTTGCAGAGCTTGCATCCAATTAGTATTTATGACAGCACTCGGGGTCTGCGTACAGGACGATGATTTAAGTGACTCCATTTACATGAGCGGCTCTCATACCGGTGTCTCCTGCAGATTCCTGGGACAAAAGTGCATTTCAGAGCAGCGCATTCCAGCTTAATAGATATGAGAGCTGTAAATTAGAATGGAAACGTCTTCACACCCTCCACCGAGCAGAAATTATAGCGGGTTTTCCCATCTGGCCATATTAATGGAACATGCTATAGATGTTCAAAAATGGGGCTACGAAATTGATGGAGAGCACACTGCGCATGTGCTTTTTCCATTCATTGCAAAGAGGACTTATGAAAAGTGCCTGGTTATTTCCGGAAGTCGAATAGAGGGGAGGCCGAGGATGCATGGTGACTTCTGAAAAAAGCATGCGCTTACCTGGATATTTTTGGATCCATCCCCCATTGACTTTCAGTGGAGTTCCTGACGGATCCGCCTTGGCTATGTTACAGATAATACAACCGGATCCGTTCATAACAGATGCAGACGGTTGTATTATCAGTAACAGAAGTGTTTTTGCTGAACCCTGCCGGATCCAGTGTGAAAGCCTTAAAGGGAACCTGTCATCTCCGAAACACCCCCTGAACTAGAGTAAGCGGTGTATAGTGTAAGTGATGCTGAATCCGAATATGTACATTTTATCTTCATACTCACTTCTATTCCAACGCTGTGCTCCCACAAACCTGCAGTAAAATGGACTCCAGTGCTCACTCACATAATGGAGAGGACTCAAAGAAGAGTCCTCTCAATGCATTGTACTGCAGGTTTGTGGGAGCACAGCGTTGGAATGGAAGTGAGTATGAAGATAAAACTTACATATTCGGATTCAGCATCACTTACACTATACACCGATTATTCTAGTTCAGGGGTGTTTCGGAGATGACAGGTTCCCTTTAAAGACTGGAGAAGTTGTGGCATTTAGGAGGGTTATCTTATAAGTCACAATTACTTTTATATATTTTTTTACACTTTTCATGTTTTTTTAATTTACACTAATTTTTAAATAGTCTTTCCTGAATTTATTTTTTTTAGTTATTTTTCAGTGCTATGAGGGAACTATAGAATTTTTTTAAATCTATAAAGCACTGCATAGTTCTATAATATGTAGTCAACACAAGCATCTATTAGGGCATACCATGCCTAAAGTACGTCCTAACAGACAACCCCTTTGAAGGGGTTCTTCAGGAATGATTTAAAAAGGCTGCCAGAAACTTGTCCTAGAATGTGAGCAGGACTTGGTTGCCTCCACTTGCAGAGCTGCCTAGGAGGCAACCAGTCCTACTCGCATTCTAGGACATTACGCTCTGGCACTTGCATATACTTTACGATTGGGAGTGTTCCTGTCAGGCTGCTCAGCCATAGTGGCATATCATAGGCAGGATCACATCATTACCATCTATTGTAGAGCACTGCAGTGAGGCCCTGCCCCCTCATCTGCTAAGCAGCTCTGCCGGTGATGGAAACCTGTCCTACCCATATTCTAGGACAGGTTGCTGGCAGCCATTTGAAATTATTCCTGGAGAACCCCTTTAACCACCTAAGGCCTCTTTCACACGGGCGAGATTTCCGCGCGGGTGCCATGCGTGATGCGAACGCATTGCACCCGCACTGAATCCTGACCCATTCATTTCAATGGGGCTTTTCACATGGGTGAATTCTTTCACGCATCAGTTCGCTGTTGCGTGAAAATCACAGTATGCTCTATATTCTGCGTTTTTCACGCAGCCCAGGCCCCATTGAAGTGAATGGCGCTGGTGAATAACGCATTGCATCCGCACGCAAGTGATTCACTGATGGTTGCTAAGAGATGTTGTTTGCAAACATTCAGTTTTTTATCACGTGCGTGAAAAACGCATTAAAACTCTTCGCACCCGCGCGGAAAAAACTGAACGAACATACGCAATCACAGTCAAAACTGATTGCGTGCGGATTGGTGCGGATGCGTGCGGATTTTCCGGAGCGCACCCTGAACGCATCTGGACTGAATCCGTGAGGCTCGTGTGAAAGAGGTCTAACTGTTTTGCCCGAGTCCAGCTCGGGCAGTGTGAGAAGTAGCTACCTGGAGGGGGGAGGGCTGCTTTAGATGGTGATATCTCCTTAATGGTAACAGCTAGAAACATGCAACTGGTCTTGTATGAGTTAGGGGGTTAAGGACCAAGACAGTTGTGGCATTTAGGGTGCTTGTCTTGTTGGTCATAATCATTTTTATATTTTTAGTTATACTTTTATTGTTTTTTTTTTGTTTTAAAGTTTTTTTTTCCTTTTTTTTCCATTAACGTAAATATTTAAAGAATATTTCCTCTATGTTTTTTTTATTTTTCCAGATTATGTTTGAATGCTAGCATTTTTTAAAAATCTGTAATACATAAAAAACACAGGTATCTGTTAGGGCATACCATGCCTAAAATATGTCCTAACAAGCATTGATGAAGGACAGCCCTCGAGCCGTGGCGGCACTATGTAAAGGCGCTGCCATCAACATTGCTGAGAAGGAAAAATGTGTAGGGGCACCAATAGGTTAACAGCCATTAAGTAGATCATTGTTTTATGCTGGTCGGTATTGTTTACCCGGTTGTTTCATCTAGTTATCTGGTTGATCTCCCAGCTGCTTACACATGGACATGTATAGACTCGGTTGTTTATGGAAAGCCCTCCATATGTAAGATCATGTGCCAGTTGGCATGAAGGGCCACCATATTATAGCCATGTGTCTGTTGTTTGGAGAAATTATCTGCAGTTCCTTGTGTATTTAAAGGGACACTCCAGGATCATCTGATACATTGAGCTATACCTAGTGCAGCTGGGGGTGGAGCATGACACAGAGATTCTTGGTGTTCCTTGAATCCCTGTGTCAGGCTCAGTCCACCTCTGTTCTGCACGAGGTATAACACAATGTATCTGTTTTTCTTGGGAATATTCCATTAAGGTGGATTACCTTATGAAAAAGGCCCATAATTCTAAAAAAATATTTATATCACCAGATATTTCAGGAATAATGTTAATATAGTACCACCTGCTGTTTCTATGGAACAGCCTGTGTCCACTCAGTAGCTTTGCCACGGTGGACATACATGCTCAGTTAGGTATGCGGTGGGATCCCTGGTGTAGGGAGCAGGTGTCTTGTGAAGATGCTGCAGCTTCTGTGGTTGAAATACTGAACAAGTGATAGGAGAGTGTTACTGAGGTGGACACAGAAAGGCTTTTCAATAAAAACAGCAGATGGCGCTGTTCTAACATTATTCCTGCAATATCGGGGGATCTGAGCATTTTTTAACATACATGTTAATAAAAAAATGTATATGATAATGGGCTGGATTTAGCTGTAAATAATATTTTTCGTGACACAGCCCCCTTTTGAAATTACTTTCGTGTCACTACCTTAGACATGCCTGTATGTCCAAGGTGCATGAGTAGTGTAAGGAGTGAGCTCACAAGCTGAGTCCACGTCATACAATGTGGATGCTGGTTGTGTAATACAGGTGACACGAGGCCACAATGAACGGGATTGGAGATAACTCCCTTAATTATTTAACCCCTCAGATGCCATGGCAGTAATCGGAAGCCTGTGAAAATCCCATAGACTGCAATTGTATTCTTTTGCAGTCTATGGATTAAACAATCATAAGAATTCATGTCAAAGTCTCCTAAGGGGAATAAAAATTACAGTAAAAAAAAAAAACTTATAAAAATTTTTACATATAAAACTATAAGAAAATTAGCCTAATTGGTATCACTGCTTCCAAAAATGTCATATATATATATAGTAAGGGATCGCTCTCTCTCAGGGGGTCGCCATCACAGACTTCTTTCAACACACAGGGTTTTCAAGTCCAACACAGCTTTATTTTTGCTCTTCAGCACAAAACAAACAAAGCCAAACAAACACCTGCCCGGCTGGGCTCTGACTAACACAGGTTCTCTAGCTCACCTAGAAATAAACGCCGTTCACACACAGCTTTTAGATGCGGCTTCCTCAGTCGTCTGGTCCAGCAGCCCCCTGGCTGTGACCTCACCAGCACCTTTGGGGGGGGGAGTTTGGTCCAGCAGTCCTCCCGACTCTGACTGTGCGACCCTCTAACCATAGGCGTCGCTGGGCCCCCCAAACTTCAGGCTACACTAAGCCTTGTGGCCCCTCAGCCCACCTGGCTGACACCACACAGAGCCTCCGCAGGCTCCAACCCTTCAGGCTTCCTCAGCATTTCTCTCTCCATAGGCTTTCTCCAGCCCTCCTGGCTGGGACCAGATGGGCCCTCTCCAGGTCTGTTCCCTGGGGCCCTCTCTCTCCCTAACTCCATACACAGAGGGACGTTTTATCCCTCTGTGATTGCACCTACATGCCTCACCTGCAATCTCCTCAGCTAACCACAATACCTGTACTGGAAGGGTGTGGACTGGAAGATCCCACTACCAACCTGTCTCGAAGTCCAGCCCGTGTCACTTTAAACAAAGATCTCCAGCAATCTATGTCTTGCTGAAGCAGCAGCATTTCAGGATTTCAGTTCTCACCCAGCTAAACTGAACAACTGGGTGAGATACACACGTCTTCCACACTGAACTTACTATACACATCAGCACAATATATATATATCGATTTGCCATTTTTAAAGGGTTATTCTCATTTTAGACAATGGGGACATATCGCTAGGATTTGCCCCCATTGTGTTATAGGTGCGGGTCCCACCGCTGGGACCTGCACCTATATCCAGAACGGAACCCCCGAACATAATGAGGGCGCACTGCGCATGCGCAGCCGCCCTCCATTCATTTCTATGGGGCCGCCGAAAATAGCCAAGCGCTGGCTCGGCTACTTCCGTCGGCTCCATAGAAATGAATAGGAGCGGTGGCCGCGCTTGCGCGCTGCGCTCCCATTCATTTCTATGAGCGCATCGGGGAGCTGCGCCTGGTGGTAGCCAGACCCCCGGAAACCCGGGGTCCTCCAGGCGCAGCGCTCCCCGCTCCGTTCTGGATATAGGTGCGGGTCCCACCATGCGGGTCCTAGCGATATGCCCCCATTGTCTAAGATGAGAATACCCCTTTAACACCTCACCCCACCCCCAAAAATTTAAATAAAAAGTGATTTAAATGTGTGCAACTGAAAATGGTAACATTAAAAATGACAGATCACCTTGTAAAAACAAGCTCTTATGTGACCCTGTAGATGCAATTATATAAAAAGGTATGGGTGTCAGGGTACAGAGGTGCAAAGAAAAATATTTATTTTTCCCCAAAGGTTTTTACTTTTTTAAACGTAACAAAACAAAATAAAACCTAGATAAATTTGGTATTTTATCGTAATTGTCCTGCCCCTCAGAATAAGGCCATTTTAGCGCACATTAAAAACAAGACTGAAAAAAAACAGGGCGAAATTTCGTTTTGTTTTTTTTTTATATTTCAAAGAATTTTTTTCCTGTTTTCCAGTACATGATGATAGTAAATTAAATGGTGCCTTTAATAAAATCCAGCTGAACGAAGTAGGTGCCAGGAGTTGGACCCACTCTGATCACATACTGATGAGCTATCCTGAGGATAGGTCATAGTGTAAGACCTCAAGCACACGACCATATGAAAAAACGGATCTGCAAAAAATACGGATGACATCCGTGTGCATTCCGTATTTTGCGGAACGGAACAGCCGTCCCCTAATAGAACAGTCCTATCCTTGTCCGTAATGCGGACAATAATAGGACATGTTCTGTTGTTTTGCGGAACGGAAATACGGAATACAGAAACGGAATGAACACAGAGTACCTTCCGTTTTTTTTGCGGACCCATTGAAATTAATGGTTCCGCATACAGTCCGCAAAAATAACGGAACGGACACGGAAAGAAAATACCGTACGTTCGTGTGCATGAGCCCTTAAACACAAGCCCTTTAAGATACAAATTTGCAAGAACGGGGGATGAAGTAGTGGAGCTGAATGTACTCTGTGATCGCGCTTCCTGAAATGCGTAGTCCACAGGACTGTATTTCCTGTACAATGACCCTGACATGAACTGTTACTCTGTAAGACTCTCTACAACTTGAACTGGGTTCCCCTTTAAAAAAAGGCAGAGACTAAATTGGTGTTTTCCTTTCCAGTTGAGCAATGAAGATGATCTGAGACGGCAATTATTCTGTGACTGGATGTCAGAGATATTTGATGCTTTCGCAACATTTAATGATATCACTTCATGTGCTGGAAGCTGTGGGGGACCCGACATATGAAGTCCATCGTGATAGCCTGAGGAACGTGCTATTACTATGAGCTTTCGTAGGAAATTCTTGACAGAGATTAAATATTCGCAATGTCGTCCCAGAGGAAAGCCGATCAGTACATAATCTGTTTTGTGCAATTTACCGTCCAAGTCTTTTAAAGGAAATATATCATGGAAAGTGACATATATTATTTAAACCAGGTTTATATTCTTGACAGATTTATTTTATATTGCAGTTTTCACAACAAGCTGACACCTCCTGTTTTGCGAAGCTCCTCCGTCGGCTTTACCGTATAGACTGGGACAGAATGAGCAGAGGCACCTCGTTATCATTTCAGCTCTGTAGTACTGCTGAAGGCTTAGATGAGAAAGGATAGAAACACTATGCACTATATACAGCAATAAAGCTCTGTATGCAAACCCCCCCCCCATTTCACCCTTTGGTTCCTGTGGGCGGGGCTATACTTAATCATTTCCTGGGGATCACATTTCTCTTTCAATCCAACTCATTCTTTGCAGCTGCCATAAAGTACACATAACCTAGTGCTTTGTCTATACAGACCACATGCAAGAGGTGTGTATCTCCAATAAGGCCAATCCCCCCCCCTTCCCCGGAAAATTTTAAAAATGAAAAAAAAAAAAAATTATATAAAAAATTCAAAAATATAAAAATAAATAATCAACAACATTATTTCTCATCTACAGACTACTATATATGTGAAATTTTCTTTAATACTCTCTTCAGCTATTTCTGAGGTCTCTTGGTTTCCTACACGGACAACAGATGACTAGTAGCGGGTCCTGTGGGGACTACAAGGCCTTGTCACTCAGCTTTCTGCAGACCCTGAACGGTATATTGGTTTACCTAAACAATGCAGAGTGAAATACCTATTTCCTACCACCTCCCTGGCTGTGTCAGTTTAAACTGTCATTTTGGTATTCTATTCGCGGAGAGATCAGTTTGAGTAGAGATTTTTATATTATTACCCATGACCAGGAGAGTTTCGCCTAATATGAACTCTATGAAGCTTCTCCGACCAAAAAAAAAAAAAAAATAGTAGTGGGGGAAGGAGTCATAGTAAATTATTAAGAAGAAAGGTCCATCATGCTTATCGTGAGCCATGTCCTCCCGCTGTCAGAACAGAGCGTCTGCTGCCAACTGGACCGCAAATTCCTTGGCACCCATCTCTTCCCAAGAAATAAGGCACAAGCCAGATGATTTATGAGGAAGCGAACCCTGCTTCCAGATCGTCTGCTTGTGTAAGTGCATCTCTGTACGTCTGAAGCTTCTCAAATCAGTGACAGCTGTGCTGATGCTGCTGAAAGATACAGCGCTTCAGTAGCAAAATCAGACTTTTTGGTAGTCATGGACGTCTATACTACAAAATACTGTGTTACATAGTAACATAGTAACATAGTTTATAAGGCCGAGAAAGTCCTCTCTCCATCCTGTTCAGTCTGTTATCCTACAAGTTGATCCAGAGGAAGGCAAAAAACCCATGTGAGGTAGAAGCCAATTTTCATCACTTTAGGGGAAAAAAATTCCTTCCCGACTCCAATCAGACAATCAGAATAACTCCCTGGATCAACGACCCCTCTCTAGTAACTATAACCTGTAATATTATTACCCTCCAGAAATACATCCAGGCCCCTCTTGAACTCTCTTAGTGAACTTACCATCACCACCTCCTCAGGCAGAGAGTTCCATAGTCTCACTGCTCTTACCGTAAAGAATCCTCTTCTATGTTTGAGTACAAACCTTCTTTCCTCCAGACGCAGAGGATGTCCCCTCGTCACAGTCACAGTCCTGGGGATAAATAGATGATGGGAGAGATCTCTGTACTGACCCCTGATATATTTATACATAGTTATTAGATCTCCCCTCAGTCGTCTTTTTTCTAGAGTGAAAAACCCTAATTTTGATAATCTTTCTGGGTCCTGTAGTCCACCCATTAGAGTTATTACTTTAGTTGCCCTCCTCTGAACCCTCTCCAGCTCTGCTATGTCTGCCTTGTTCACAGGAGCCCAGAACTGTACACAGTACTCCATGTGTGGTCTGACTAGTGATGTGTAAAGTGGCAGGACTATGTTAGTCCGGATTTTATTTAATCCCAATAATTTGCATAAGCAGGGACATGTGATATCACTATAATACATTATAGTGCCACGCAGCTGTACTCCCGCAAACAGTGGTTGTGTCCAGGGATGAACCATCTGTCGGATAGATCCTTGTAAAGTATAATGGATCATCGAGTGTGAACCCACTGTGCCAAGTAACCAGTTTGGCATAGGGCTAATTCTAAGGGCGTTATTCCAGTACTCCCCTCATATTCAACCTTTAACCCCTGTACAGGTATCTGGCCTTCACTGCAAGGCAGCAACTGGACCTCTACCAGGGGTGCACCACCAATGAGGCCAGGTTAGGCGATCGCCTCAGGCAGCACCAGGAAGGGGCAAGAGGGGGCAGCGGAAGGGTCATGGGCAGTGAGCGCTTTCATTATGGCAAAGGGGTTATGTTAAGAAATTGGCATTGGGGCGGGGGGCACCGTTTTAGTTCTTGCCTCAGGCAGCAGAAAGGCTAGGTGCACTCCTGACCTCTACCTCCTGGGATAGTCTTGGTGTAGTTGGCAGCTGACCCACTGGGGTCAGGGACTGCAGTGCAGGCACCAGTAGCTCAGGATACAGAAAAAGCACAGAGGTGGGGGGAGAGTAAAGGACTAGAGCAAAAACAGGACCAAATGTAGGATAAACGAAGGAGAATCACAGAGGCACTTGACTTCAACACCTTTGCTGGTCACCAGGGAAGCTTAAAGCTTGGGCGTAGATAGGGTTCCTTAAATACCCAGGGACACCCAACAATTGTCTGTGGAAGGATTTGGAAGCACCCTCGACGTGAGTAGTAAATCCACCATGAGAGTAGGGCAGCTGTGGCCAAGGACATCTGTCCTAACATAATTTCTCCCATTTGGGGGATCAGTGAGATGACTAAAGCTTATTTGTTAATCCATTCTGGCCTTTTTTTTTTTAAAGAAAAATATCCCCCTTCCAATCCAGTGTTTTCAGGCTATCCTACTACAGTACATGCCTTCTGTCTGCACCCATCAAGTGTCAGCCAGCTGGGCTTGTGTACACATCTTCTGTCAGGGCTGTCCCTAGTACACTGATCTTCTATAGGCGGTATAATGTTGTTGCTGAATACATTTTATATGGATGCTCTATGGGAGTATTATTTAGACCTTGTAAGGCAGTTTTACTTTTATTTGAAGTGTTGTGTGGGCAAAACATGCCAAAGTTATTAGGGCACTATATGATAGCATTATTTGCATACTGTATAGAAGTGTTATTTCGACACTCGTTGCCGGTATTATAGAAATAGATATAGAAATGACATACTGGGTGTCGCCTTACCTTGCCGGTTGCCCATTTTCTACCCACCCTGGATGTCTCCCCTGCCCCCTCTCACTTTAGAGACTACTTCATCTTCCTCCTAATCCACAAAATCTGTGCTTCGCCTTGTAAATCGCTGACTTTACGATACAAGGTGCTAAGTGGTGGGAAGTGGGCGACATTTAGTAAAGCTAACGCTCCCAGACGTCTTCTAAACCAGACACTACAGCGGCGAGGAACCAGCAGTGGCCACAAATGCTATCGATTTCACCAGGGAGCCGGCCGGGGTGACGGGTCAAACACCTCCAGAGGTTACGGTCACAGACTAAAATAAATGTTAGTTGTTTGGTCTTTAAACACTTCCAGATCCTTAACCTCATAGAAATTCCAGTGTCTGACGTGAGGCGTGAACCTTGAACCGCTGTCAGTGGCTCATGAATGGAACATGGCAATTATCTAATAATCAACCAATATGGCCGCCGCTCCATCTTTTACGCTCTCCATAGACTACTGAACGGCAAATATAACTATTAGGTCTCATGCACACCAACGGATTTTCTTTCCGTGTCCGTTCCATTTTTTTGGGGGGACCGTATGCGGAACCATTCAGTTCAATGGGTCTGCAAAAAAAAACAAAGTTATTCCATGTGCATTCCATTTCCGTATTTACGTTCCGCAAAAAAATAGAACATGTCCTATTATTATCCGCATTATGGACAAGGATAGGACTGTTTTATTAGGGGGCGGCTGTTCCGTTCCACAAAATACGGAATGCATATGGACGTCATCCGTATTTTTTGCGGATTCGCTTTTTTCGGACCGCAAAATACATACGGTCATGTGCATGAGTCCTAACTGAGAACTATTTTGGCGCGATGCACTGCATATCTAGAATGAGAGGCTGATTAGTTATTGGAGAAAGCTGGGTGACAACTAGAGTTGAGCGAAGTTCTTGAAAATTCGATTCGCCTGTTTTATGAAATTTAAAAAAAAATTGCTTCATGATGAATTACTTTGTGACGAAGCACATTTTTTTTTTTAAGTGGCGGGTGAAATATGGCGATTGTACCCACTAATACCCACTATTGCCCCCCGTCATTCAGCCTGTCAGATACCGCGTTCATCACTGATCGCAGCATCTGAGATCAATATTACGTGATCGTGGCATTTGACAGTAATAATACATTTTAGAAGTAACAGAAAAAAATATGAAATCATACTTACCGCCTCCATCTTGCTTAAAGATCTTGCGTGCAATCTCGCATGGCCCAAATTGACAGCCGATTATGTCATGCGTCACCATGAACAGGATTTCAGCCGAGATCTTCAATCAAGATGGCGACGGCCGGCCCGTCGCAAGCAAATGGAGGAGGTAAGCATGATTTTTTTGTTTTAGTTTTTTACACTATTTCAGGTTAAATCGATTTACAAGAGGAAATTCAGCTTCGCGACGAATCAAATTTATCCTGAAATTCGGATCGAATACAATTCGCTCATCCATTTGAGCGTGAAAAGGTCACGGTACCCATCTTGTTTCGATTTGCTCATCTCTAGTACTTACCTCATCCATTTGAGCGCGAAGAGGTCGCGGCCCCATCTTGTTTGCAGATCCAGCATGAAATCTCGTTCGTCGCATGATGACGTCACCGTGTACAAGATTTTGTGCAGGATCTTCAAGCAAGATGGCCATGGTGGTCTCTTTGCGCTCAAATGGATGAGGTAAGGCTACTTTTACACTTGCGTTTGCAGGATTCGTTTGTGAGATCCGTCACAGGCTCTCACAAACGGTCCTGAACTGATCAGTTTTTCCCTAATGTATTCTGAATGGAAAAGGATCCGTACAGAATGCATCAGTTTTGCTTTAGTTCAGTCTCCATTCCGTTTTGGAGGCGGACACTAAAACGCTGCTTGCTGTATTTTGGTGTCTGCATGAAGAAATTGATCCAAACGGATCCGTCATGACTCACAATGTAAGTCAATGGGGACGGATCCGTTTTGTCTGACACCATAGAAAACGGATCCGTCCCACATTGACTTTCAATGGAGTTCAAGACGGATCCGTCTTCGCTATGTAAAAGATAATACAACCGGATCCGTTCAGAACGGATGCAGGCGGTTGTATTATCATGACGGATCCGTTTGTGAGAGCCTGGACGGATCTCACAAACGGATCCTGCAAACGCAAGTGTAAAAGTAGCCTAAGTATGATTTTTTACATTTTTACTGCCATTTCAGGGAAAATTGATTTGTTACCACGATGCACATGGAAATTCAGCTTCGCAGCGAATTGAATTTTCCCTAGAATTCAGATCGAAGTCCACTTCGTTAACTTTGATTTGCTCAAAACACTTGTGACAACCTTCAAAGTTTAATTCAAACTTCTGCTTGATTTTTAAGGGCATCTGTCAGCAGTTTTGTACCTATGACACTGGCTGACCTGTTACATGTGCACTTGGCAGCTGAAGACATCTGTGTTGGTCCCATGTTCATATGTGTCCGCATTGCTGAGAAAAATGATGTTTTATTATATGCAAATGAGCCTCTAGGAGCAACGGGGGCGTTACCATTACACCTAGAGGCTCTGCTATCTCTGCAACTGCCGCACCCTCTGTACTTTGATTAACAAGACCAGGTTTAATGATATTTTCACTGACTGACCCTGTCAGTCAAAGTGGATAGGGCGCCCCTGTTGCTCCTAGAAGCTCATTTGCATATAATAAAACATCATTTTTCTCAGTAATGCGGACACATATGAACATGGGACCAACACAGATGTCTTCAGCTGTCAAGTGCACATGTAACAGATCAGCCAGTGTCATAGGTACAAAACTGCTGACAGATGCCCTTTAATGGTGCAGCATGGCACAGACATTTGGTCCTACTTCAAATAGAAATGAGAACTGAACATATATTCTACTGAAGATGAGTCCTGGAAGTACCATCCAGTGTAAGAAATCCTTCTATAGATACATATGAGGTAATACTGATTCCGCCAGGAGCGCCGCCTGCGCCTTGTGCTGTGGAATGTACCAGGCTCTGCGTTAATCAACTCTCCTAATCTCCATAATCCGCAGAGTGTCCGGATGTCATCTACTTAAGAGGAGACTAAAGATGGATGGTTAGTGGGGAGAGAAGATGTCTTCATCTCCGCTCGGGGGATTGTTCTAAAAGGCTTTTCATGTAAACAGAATTTACCATTTTCTATAAAATATAAATCGAGCGGATCTTCTTAATCACCCAAGTTCCATAAATTAGGATTCCTGCGCCCCATGGTCTCATTTCCTTAGACGCCTCCATTAGCTTTGGATGGAAGAGAGAATATTAATGAGTCACTTAAAGCTCCAAGACCATAATGTAAAATATGTAACAGGAGGAACCTCCAACCTGCAAGTGTCCTCATATGTTATCTATCTATCTATCTATCTATCTATCTATCTCATATCTATCTTCTATCTATCTATCTATCTATCTATCTATCTATCTATCTATCTATCTATCTATCTATCTATCTATCTATCTCATATCTATCTATCTATCTATCTCATATCTGTCTGTCTATCTATCTATCTCATATCTATCTATCTAATATGTATCTGTCTATCTCTAATCTATTATCTATCAATCATTCTATATCTATCTATCTATCTATCTATCTATCTATCTATCTATCTATCTATCTCTCTATCTATCTATCTATCTATCTATCTCATATCTATCTATCTATCTATCTATCTATCTATCTATCTATCTATCTATTATCTATATCTTCTTATATCTATCTTTTATAGATTAGGCTACTTTCACACTAGCGTTTTTGCTGGATCCATCATGGATCAGCAAAAACGCTTCCGTTACTGATAATACAACCGTCTGCATCCATTATGAGCGGATCCGGTTGTATTATCTGTAATATAGCCAAGACGTCATGAACTCCAATGAAAGTCAATTGGGGACGGATCCGTTTTCTATTGTGTCAGAGAAAACGGATCCGTCCCCACTGACTTTCATTGGGGGTCATGATGGATCCGTTTTGCTCCGCATCCCAGGAAGGAAAGAAATCCGCAGCATGCTGCTGTCCAGTTTGAGTACGGAATACATTTTGGAGCACTCCGTTCTGTTCAGTTACGTTTAGTCCCCATTGACAATAAATGAAGACAAAACCGAAGCGTTTTTTTCCGTTATTGAGACCCTATGACAGATCCCAATACCGGAAAATGTAAACGCTAGTGTGAAAGTAGCCTTACATTTATTATCTGGCTTTATCTACCTCCTATGTTACTTATTTTATTGTATGTTGCATATTTTGAGGCCGGGTTTTCTTTTCCTTCCATTCAGGTTTCTCGAGCTGAGTAATATGAGACGCTGTTTCTTCTCTATGAGACTCAATGGAAAAATATGAAATCTCAGACAGTCAGAGTGTAAGGTAGGACTCCAGCAGGTGATGATCGGAGTTTTATGGCAGCTCATCTCTGTAGGAGTGGATAGAGCAGTAAAGAACCCCTGACATGTCCTCTGCTGGGCCTGCAGCTGTTTATGAGGTCACTTTATATGGAGAGACAGAGATAGCGCTGACACCTCTGCTGCTTGTATAATCCTCCTCCTGCCGGTGCACTGAGCAGTCACGTTCACCATGGATTTATAAATGTTTCACCTTAAAAACAAATGTTTTAGGTGAATATCAGCATTTTACACCAGAAAAAAGGAAAAAAAAATCCACAGCACATCCAAATAGTGAAAAAATGTGGTTCAGTCTATGATATCCCCTGTGCTGCGCCTCATCATAAATTAAGTGCATTTTCCGGCAGTCCGTGCACCTAGAGTGAAATCTATGGTAGCTCTGAGCTGCCGTAGATTTCAGTCTTCTCCCAGAAAATCCACCCCTCCCTGCCCTTGCCAGCCCCACCGCCTAATTTTGACAAAATGATGAGGGTGGAGTAGAATCACAGGGTTTGCAACTTTTTTACGCCAGAAAAGTAGCGTGGCTGGAATGATAAATGCCCCCCGTAGTGATCATAAGAACAGATTACCACAAAGTGGGAACCTCTTTACAAATCAGGACTCTGCGGACTTTGGGGAGATAGATTTTTTTCAAAAAAAGACCTTCTCATGGTTGTCATGGATTGATTTATAACTGGGCACAAAACTTTGGGTGAAATTTTAATGAACAGAATTGTTATATTCCGTGGTGGCCATTGACATGGATAGCACCCCCCCTGATAGAAGGTAGATTTCTGAGCAGAGGACCTCCTTCAATGAGGTCCATATACCCTAAAAGCATTTCATGTAGACAACCCCTTTCATCCCTTACCGTCTTCTTCTTTGTATCAAGCTAACCTGGTCCTATATCTCTCTTCACTCTCTTGTGGAAATTGTTTTGGTGACCTCGCTCTGTACCCCAGTGATGATAGCAGATGTCACCGAGAGATTTATATCTGCGAGAGTCCCTCGTGTCTCATCCATGGTTTCATACTTTGATGGTAATCATATGTGCCGAATGGACCAGACAAGATGATGTCAGTCTGGAAACTGTATCAAATGCAACTTCACGTTGATTTATGCAGGTGAATCAGTGCGATGATCTGCAGTCTGTTAACCCGTGCCGTTTCCTACAAAGATGCAAACCGTTAAAGGGGTTGTCTTATTTGAAACGCTGGTGGCATATCACTAGGTTCGATAGGTGCAGATCCTACCTCTGGGGCCTGCAGCTATCTCCAGAACGGGACCCCCGAAGAGCAGGAGAATCCATTAATTTCTATGGAAGTTCCGAAAATATCTTCAGCCATCTCCAGAGGTCCCACTGAAGTAAATGGAGCAATGGCCGCACTTGTACAGTGCACCCTGTGTTAATTTCTATGGGACTTTTAAAAAAATATCCTTGTGGGAACTCCCATAGAAATGAATCTTCACTTTTGGGAGCCCCTTTTAGAGATAGGTGTGGGTCTACGAGGTGGGAACCACTTCCATCTGACTTTGATGGCATATCCTAGCAATAACGCATCAAAGTCCCAGATGGCGCAAACCCTTTAAAGGATATATGTGCCATAACGGCATATGGATGTTGTAGAGAAGTCCAGGAGCTACTCTTGGTCTTGGGGAGGGGAGTGCTGGGCTTTATGGTTACATTATTATGTATTCATTTCATTTGGCTACATTGGGAAAGGTGTATGAGATATCAGCAGATGGGTTTTGGTTGGAACCATAGCTATAAGACATTGGTCCCTCCCCTGAGGACCACTAGACCCATGTAGTAAATGGATACCTATTGCTTTTAATGGATACTTAATGTACCATATAACTTGGAGTCCGGCACTGCAAGGGAGCACCTGTTGATTGGGTTCCCATCGATAAGATACCATCTATGTACCATGAACCCATTCAAAGAAGGATATGTCCCTGGAGGATAACCTCTTTCATCTAGTACTACATTATAGTGTCTATGGTCATAGTCAGATGATAGTGTAGGCAAAAGAGGCAACTAAGGTTGTGACAAGTTAGAAAATTTTCCCTATGCCCAGTGTTCTCTGGATTGAGAATGACTAGGGTTACAGAAGACATGTGCGACCTGCCGCTCCATTCATATGGTAGCACTGGACCCCCATTTTTGTGATCATGGGGGTCAGATCAGATACCTTGTCCTAATAATATGGAAAGGTTTCTACTTGTTTACACTTTAAGGGCCTCCACCACCACATTCCCGCCAAGAACTTCTCAACCTGTCTTGAAAAAGCCTTGTTATTTCCTGTTCAGCATTATTTGGCCACCATATAGCACTCTTATGTAGACATTGGATGGTACAGTACAATTATGTAGACGCAGGGGTGTAACTACCATAGCGGCAGACCATGCGACTGCTATGGGGCCCAGGACCAGAGGGGGCCCAGTCTTAGTTGGAATTATCTCCTCTTCTACTGGAGGTGAAAACTTGGTCAGGACTCTGCCCTCTAAAGGAACAACTTTTAGCAAATGAGGCAGTGGAAAAATGGCACAAGGGTCACTGAAAGGGGTTTAGGCAGAAACCCTTCTGTCCTGTGTGGGGGGCCTGGTCTGATCCTTGCTATGGGGCCCTTACTTCTCTATGTACACCACTGTGTAGACGGTATTATTGATAGGGCGGTGGCACTGTAATAAGGGTGGTATTAGTCTCCATTTTTTCTTTTTCCAAAAAATGCGATGTTTTTCATATGATCCAGTGTAACATGCTTTGCCCTAAATGGCAGGATCATTGCTCCCATCACCCATTATCAAAGGGGTTGGTAGACTTATTGGGGAATTTATTGGGCTCTAGAGATAAGCCAAGTTCTTAAAATTCAATTCTGGTCAGAATGGGTCATCTGATTCCACTCTTAGCACCCCAGTCGCAAGTCTATTTTTCTTGAATCAAAATTTTTTTAAATTCTTTCGATCCCTAACTTTTTGGAAATTTCAGGTTGAACTCTCCAATCAATTCAATTGACTATATTTTCCACCGAAAATGTATGTAGGCATAAAGTGTTGAGAGAAAGCAAATTTCACATTTAGGAGTCTGGGAACACAGTGCCAGTATGGCAGCCGTGTTGGTTGTCACCTTACTTTCCCAAGAACAGGTAGACCTTTTATTGGACAGAAGATGATAACTCAAGGGTAACTGTAGAGGAACTGATGATTTGGAAGGATGTTCCTTGATATGTCATGGTTCAGGGACATTGCTAGGAGGGGGCTAGTGGGGCATTTGCCCCGGGTGCCTAGGGGAACATCAACAAGCCCCATAGGGCTAGGACAGCGAAACTGAATCTGGGTGAAGAAAGTCATAGCGACAACTCCTGGTTTCCTCCTTCCAGTTCTCTTGCCTGTGATGTCACAGGAGGGAAAGTTTCAAGATGTTTTTTCCTTTCGGAGAGGTCCTCTTGACCTAGAAGCTTAAAAGTGGCTTTCAGATTTCATTAGCTACAAGCTATGTCGTTGGACGAAGCTAAAATATTCTGTAACCCCCCCCACCCACCCCCCAGTAGGTAATTAAATCCGCAGATCAAAGGTTGCTTATAATCCCCCACGTGTCATTCGCTGGAAGCCCTCATTACATATTGACTAACACGACCGAGAAAAAAACCCTCTGGGCCGAGTAGTAAAACATTTAATGTGTCTGCTGTGATTTTCATACACGTCAGGGTCCCCGCGGGAGAAATTGTTTAGCTTCTCTTGCACCAAGTGGTGAAAGGAGAGATTTCACCTGGAAGGCAAATTATTTCACGAGCAATTTATTCTGTCTCACGTTCGTGTGGTCTAACGTTACACAATTACCTTCATCATCACATGTCGGCTTGCTTTAGCTTCTGTACGTTGCAGCCATGGCACAGTTATTGGAAAAAAATGCAGCCATGTTTTTCTAGTCCTGTAAAACCCCTATAATAATTCAGCATTATATTAGCAATAGTACTTCTCCAGTGTATCCAAATAACCAAAATCCAAACAGTCCCCCACGTCCTGGTGCTGATTTACACCAACAATCCTGGGACTTGAGGGTCCCACAACCTCCACCGGAGCCTTGTAGAAACCCCCTTGATAAAGGTTTTTTTTCAGTTTTCTGTGACTAAAGCTTAAAGCGGCTCCGTCATCTATCTGGATCAACCCTACTCTACCAGACGTATACCCTGGTAGGGCTGATGGCGCTGATTAAAACGATACCTGTCTTATGTCTGTCAGTGGTATCATTCCAGAGAAAAATGAACTTTTAAGATTATGCAAATGAACCATTCAAGCACCAGGAGGCGGGCTTATGTGGTTCAAGCACCGTTCCAGCGATGCCCCTGGTGCTCCATAATGACGCCCCTCTGCTTTTCATCATGCCAAGTGAAGAATTGCGAACTCATCTTTCATCTAAAGGCAAAGGGACATGATGAAAAGCAGAAGGGTGTCACTGTGGAGCACCAGTGGTGTCGCTGGAGCCGTACTCAAATAATTCATTTCATAATTTTAAAAGTTAAATTTTTTTCCTGAACAATAATGGTTCTCTGTCCCATATTTTTGGGATAATGGTTCTCTTTCCCATGTTTTTGGGATAATGCTTCTCTGTCCCATATTTTTGGGGTAATGCTTCTCTGTCCCATATTTTTGGGATAATGCTTCTCTTTCCCATGTTTTTGGGATAATACTTCTCTTTCCCATGTTTTTGGGATAATGCTTCTCTGTCCCATGTTTTTGGGATAATGCTTCTCTGTCCCATGTTTTTGGGATAATGATTCTCTGTCCCATATTTTTGGGATAATGCTTCCCTGTCCCGTATTTTTGAGATAATGATTCTCCGTCCCATTTTCTGGGATAATGCTTCTCTTTCCCATAGTGGTCCCATATTTTTGGAATAGTGGTTCTCTGTCCCATAACGGTCCCACATTTTTCTGATAGTGGTTCTCTGTTCCATACTGGTCCCATATTTTTGAGATAATAGTTCTCTGTCACTTAGTGGTCCCATATTTTTAGAATAGTGGTTCTGTGTCTCATAGTAGTCCCATATTTTTGGGATAATAGTTCTCTGTCCCATGTTTTTGTGATAATAGTTCTCCGTCCCATGTTTTTGGGATAATGCTTCTTTCTCCCATAGTGGTCACATATTTTAAGGATAATGGTTCTCTGTCCAATAGCGGTCTCATATTTTTGGGATAATAGTTCTCTACCCCATGTTTTTGGGACAATGGTTCTGTCCTATGTTTCTGGTATAGTAGTTCTCCATCTCATATTTTTGGGATAGTGGTTCTCCGTCCCATGTTTCTGGGATAATGGTTCTCCGTCTCATGTTTTTGGATAGTGGTTCTCTGTCCCATGTTTCTGGGATAATAGTTCTGTGTCCCATATTTTTGGGATAATGTCTCTCCTTCCCATGTTTTTGAGATAGTGGTTCTCCGTCCCATATTCTTTGGATAGTGTTTCTCTGTTCCATGTTTCTGGGATAGTGGTTCTCCGTCCCATATTTTTGGGGTAGTGGTTCCCTGTCCCATAGCAGTCAGCCATTTCCAATGGATATAGTTCTACTATGGTTTGGTAACGTGTCCTGTTTCATCACACCCCAGTCTGCTCTACAGGGTCTCCCTGTTTATGAGTGAGGGGCTGTAGCTTTGTTGATTTTGGCCCCTCTGACCTCCGTAATAAATACAATTGTGGTTTCCCGATTTTTGCCAAGTGCATGGATTGCTTGGCTGACGGTGAATCACAGCGGAGCGACCCTTTGGTCTGAACGTGAAGGAATTAATTCTGCCAGGACCTATGACATCACGTCAATTTACCTAATGAATCCTGGGACCTGGCGGACGCCTCACACTGTATCACTGGTGCAATTTATCACAGCTGAAAACTAAACAAACATTTTCACTATGAAATATGGAAAAATGCTATATTTTTTTTTGGCTCAGAGACAGGAGAATTTCTGTGTTTCATGTCCACACTTGTTTCCAGCCAGATAAAATGAACCCACCCAAGGGCATGGAAACCATGGACACAGCCCATGCGGGAAATTAACCCAGCTTAAAGGGGCTCTCCACTCCAATCCTTATTTTTAGAAGGGTCTTGCCACAATAAGCTCATCATAAATCCCCAGTGATCAGCTGTGTTCAGTTTCCCTGCAGCGCCACCACAGGGGAAATGAAGAATTACACAGTGTCCATTCACATCAATGGGTTATCTATGCAATGTAGGACAGGGCAGGTCCTCCAGAGTGAGAGGCACTCTTTGTAAGAGATGATGATCCCAAACAGAGGACCTCCTTCCTCTTGTGTTATCTAAGGCTACTTTTACACTAGCGGCAGTGGATTCCGGCAGGCTGTTCCGGTCTGTGCGATCTGTGCTGCCGCTGGTGCACGTATGGGGCTGGGCAGCAGTTCCGGCTGATGCACGGCAAACTTGCCGAGAGGTGGCCAGACCAAAACTCCGACATGTTGTTCACCCGCCAGAACAGCCTGCCGGAATCCACTGCCGCTAGTATAAAAATAGCCTAAACTGGACAACCTCTTTTAAATTTTCCCAGTAGGTAAAGACAATGTCTGATGCTCTTTAGCATGGGCAAACAAGAGGAGTAGACAACCTAATGGTTAGTCGACCAAGCATGGGAAGTGCAGGACCCTAACTGGGTGGTATATAATGATATTAGCCAACTCATGAAAGAGGCTCTATTATAAATTTTACTAGAGGACACTTAGCATGTCATTAGGGGTATTGCTAACCACCCTGTTCCTCCCCTCTTGGTAGCAGTGGGCCCAGGAGGGGGCGTTCCACAGTAGGGTGAGGTAACACTTTGCAGAGTCCCTGTTCCTTGGAGCAATATAACTATGGTAAATATGCACTTGTATACAGAGATTGAACAAGCAGGGAATATTAAAAGATGAGCGCTCTTTTAGCTTATTATATTAGCATATTTAATCAATTGTTTCATTTTTGACTTGGCTAAAGGGGGTTTCCAGGAGTAGAAAATTGATTGACCATGACTGAGGTCATCTGATCAGCGGGGGTCCGACTCCTGGCTGTTTGAGAACTATGGCCTTCTTACAGCAAACCAAGCACAGCGCCATCCATTGTATAGTGGCTGTTCTTGGTATTGCTGCCCAGGCCGGCTCGCTTGAATAGGACTGAGCTGCACGTAGGCCATGTGACCGATGAAGGTGACATCACTGGCCTAGAAATAGGCTGCAGCACTCACCCAAGCACAGCAGCCTCTTCTAATAGGGGACCCAACATTCTAAGGGCTCGTGCACACGAACGTATTTTCTCTTCCGTGTCCGTTCCGTTTTTGTTTTGTTTTTTTGCGGACTGTATGCAGAACCACTAATTTCAATGGTTCAAAGTTTCTGTATGTCCGTATTTCCGTTCCGCAAAAAAATAGAACATGTCCTATTACTGTCCACATTACGGACAAGGATAGGACTGTTCTATTAGGGGCCAGCTGTTCTGTTCCGCAAAATACGGAATGGACATGGACATCATCCATATTTTTTGCGGATCCGTTTTTTACGGACCACAAAATACATACGGTCGTGTGCATGAGCCCTAATACGGATAACCTATCCGGCTCTGCTGAGTTATTAGCTGAGGCATTGGACAGCGGTCGCCAACCAGTGGCTCTCCAGCTGTTGCGAAACTACTCCTCTCAGCATATCATGAGATCCGCTGGGAGGTATAGTTTCACAATAGAAAACCTAAAAGTGGGTGGCTTATTGCAAAGTGGGCCTTTTTTGGAGATTTTGCGTGTGTTCACGGCGTTTAGAGGCAGGGCTGCGATTTGGGATTCGAACTCTGGGAAGTAGAAGACAATGGCTATATCTCCCCAATCACAAGGTCACCTGCCATATCACCTGCTGGTCAAAAATTGAAGCCCCATTGCGTCTGCGATTTTATGTCAGCCCCAGCCCTAGGTACAGATTAACCTTAGAATTGCCGCTTTTAGCTAAAAGTATATGTGTTTACATCCCTGCTTGGTTATAAATGTAACATAAAGAGTCAATTAACCTTTTGGCAGGACCATAAAAGGGTGACGGTCCCTATCGAGTCCCATCCCCTCCCCCTTCCACACTTGTTTATAGGCCGTAAAATCTAAGATTTAAGGAAAAGTTTAGACTGTTGGCCGCGTGCGAGGAAAAAAAATCAGATGATTCTTAATGAGGAAAAGCTTGTAAAACAGATTTCTATCAATCTGAAAAGAGTACGAATTGTAAGCAAATGTGCGCATATGGTTGAGATTTGTACCGAGGTAGAACTTTCCATCCCCCCTTCTATAAATATCCAGACTTCTATACATAAAAATACCCTTTAATCCCCCAATGTATCTCAATAAACTCCTCCGGTAGTTTACATCATTATTATGCAACCATCGTAGTGAAGGCCATGGTTATCCATTTCCAGTTTAATCTCCCCCAAAGCACGTATCGGCAGGATCAACCCTAATAAGCCAAGCATGGTGTCTGGTAGGGCTGATTCTGCTGATTAGAATGATACCTATCTTGTGAAACTCACTTGCAGCAAGACTTTTATTCTTCACGCAAATGAAGACTTCTGTGCACCTAGGGGTGGAGCTAGCACAGGAAAGCTGAGGTACTGAGGTGCAACAAGGCACTAGGCCCCACCCCTGGGTGCACTGAAACCCTCATTTGTCTGTCTTTTTTTTTTTTTGCTGACGTTTACAAAACAGGTATCGGTATAATCAGCAATATCAGCAATACCAGGCAGTATGTTTGAATGAATAGTGTTAATGCTGACAGGTGCTCTTTACATCGGCTACATATAAACAAATGCCGCATATTTCAAACTTTGCAATATGGGGAGTGAATTCAGTTTAAAATCGGCAGCAAAATTTGCAACAAATCAGCCTATAGGATATTCAGATTTTGCTGAAGATTCAATATAAGACTTAAAGGTTGTGTGTCAGCAGAATCAACCCTATTAAAGCAGGTACGCTCTTGGGTAGGGTGGATCCTGCTGATTAAAATGATACCCATCTTGTAAAAATCAGTTGTGGCGTTCCTGAGAATAAAGACTGTTATTCTTATTGGAGAGGAGTACGTCATTGCTCCAAGGGGCGGAGCCTAGCCCCTCAGTGCACCTCAGCTTTTCATATTCTGGCCACACCCCTTAGTGCCCTGAAGTCCTCATTGGTAAAAATTTAAATTCTTTTTTTCTCTGGAACGCAGCAATGGATTTTAACAAGACAGGTATCGTTTTAATCAGCAGGATCAGCCCAATCAGGCAGTATGCCTGGTTGAATAGGGTTGATTCTTCTGACAAGTGCTCTATAAGATGTGGCATACATGTTAGACGTCATATCTGCCAATTTCGCTGGTATCTAATGTGTATGGTGGGCACTACCAGCTCTCCTCTAATGGCAGTTCTCAGAGAGGTAAGCCGTCTCTAGGAAAGGATGGCAGCACTCTTTCTCAGAACACATGCATGCTCGGCCAAGCTAATAATTGTTTCCAGATTACAGACTTCGCCAATCTGATCTTTTTCTGGGTATCCCGGAGAAATGATCTTGTACAGGATTTCGCACAGATATCAGTGGAAGATGGAGCAAATCTCTTGTTGGCAGGCAGAGATGTGAAGGGGTAATAAGCCAAGTAGGCAGATGCTTCACCTTAGACTTGCCAGAGGGACAGAAAATAGCGGCGCCATCAGGAGCATAAAGATGTTTTCTAATGGTCAGCATGGTGACATCATAAGTCACCGTGCAGGAGATTTCGCACCTTTGAGAGGTAAGTATATATATATATATTTTTTTTACCGCATTTCAGGGAAAATCGATGCACAAGGAAATTCAGCTTTGCGGCGAATCGAATTTTCCCTGAAATTCAGATGGAAGTCCACTTCGGACACTTTGATTCGCTCGACACTAGTCATGTCGGAGCGGAGAGGATTAGGATTGTCAAAAGCCACGATAACCCGGCTCTTTCTAATTCCTCATGACTACCCCCTCATGATCCGTCGGTTTAACCTGCTCTTCATTCCAGGCGGTCCCTGCAGGGACCGGATCCGCATTCTCTGGTAAGCATCCTGCAGGCCCCTTCAGCTGCCAGACTAAGTACATGTCCATTTCCTTCAAGGAGACAGCCAAGTCGCCGTCTACTTGAATGAAAATTTTCTGCCTGTGATTTATAATTTTTGGTAATCTGAGTAAGCTCCGGCTTTCCAATGTGTATCTTTGGAAATTCTTTGAGCATGAACGATAAAAAAACATTTTTCCAATTTACTCTGGATTGTAGAGAGAACACGTGCATTCTGCATGCCAGGCTTGTCTTGTACCTGGGCACCCGTGGTATTGGTATTGCCCTGGGACCCTCCACCTGTCACCCCTCTCCATAACAACATCCTACCCCAAGACACCTATACCAGGGACTTTCCACTCCACTGTCAGCCAGGATGGTCGTGTCTTGATAATGTTATTGTATATATGGTATGGTATTGTCATCGGAGCACTATATAGCGCTCCGATAGCACTGACGGTATTATTTTTAGACCCTATATGACTGTATTATTGGTAGACCCTATATGATGGTATTATTTGTAGACCCTATATGACGTATTATAGGTAGACCCTATATGACGGTATTTGTGCACAACATGGCGCTATTACTGTAGTGCTATACGGCATTGTGATCGGAGCACTATATAGCATTTGTAGACCCTATCTGATGGTATTATTTGTAGACCCTATATGACGGTATTATTGGTAGACCCTATATGACGGTATTATTGGTAGACCCTATATGACGATATTATTGGTAGACCCTATATGACGGTATTATTGGTAGACCCTATATGACGATATTATTGGTAGACCCTATATGACGGTATTATAGACGGTATTATTGGTAGACCCTATATGACTGTATTATTGGTAGACCCTATATGACTGTATTATTGGTAGACCCTATATGACGATATTATTGGTAGACCCTATATGACATATTATTGGTAGACCCTATATGACGATATTATTGGTAGACCCTATATGACGGTATTATTGGTAGACCCTATATGACGGTATTATTGGTAGACCCTATATGACGATATTATTGGTAGACCCTATATGACGGTATTATTGGTAGACCCTATATGACGATATTATTGGTAGACCCTATATGACGGTATTATTGGTAGACCCTATATGACGGTATTATTGGTAGACCCTATATGACGATATTATTGGTAGACCCTATATGACGGTATTATTTGTAGACTCTATATAATGGTATGTGTACAAAACGTGGTGCTATTACTGTAGTGCTATATGGCAGTATTCCCCTGGCACTGCACTTTGCTGTATGGTACTATAATTTGTGCTTTGCTTGCCACTGCATTTGTACACACCATAGGCACATAGGTGCTGTATAATGGTATCTTGTAGAAACTGTGTGGCAGTATTTTGTTCCCAGTGTGTGATATTAGTGTTTTGTATGGCATTCTTATATGTGCATCGTATGGTAGTATTATTTGTGCAATGCATAGGTCTGCAGGCCCTGTGTTATGGTTTTCGGAGGCCACTATAGGGCAGCAGTATTTTTCTAATGTACAGTATGTCATCAGTGCTTCATATGGCATTGTTAATTGGGCATCATAATTTGTGTACTGCATAGGCGCTGTATGATAGTGTTCAGAGGCAACTATAGGGTAGTATTATTTTTCCACTTTATGTCACTGTTTTAAGTGCTTAGTATGGTATTATTATGTGCGCATTGTATAGCACTATATTTTTTGTACTGCATAGGTGCTGTATGATGGTATTCCGAGGAGGCTATAGGGCTGTATTATTTTTCCATTCTATGGCTCTGTTATAAGTACTTTGTGTGTGAATTATTATTTGTGCATTGCATGGCAATATTTTTGGGTACTCCCTAGGCACTGTATAATGGTAGTCAGGTACAACCGTAGGACAGTATTATTTTTCCACCCTGGAACTTCTATAGGTGCTTTGTGTGCTATTATGTGTGTATTGTATAGTAATATAATTTGTGTACTGCAGAGGCTATAGGGCAGTATTATTTTTATACTCTATGGTACTATTATAAGTACTTTATGTTGTATTATTATTTGTGCATTGTATAGCACTATCATTGGGCACTACATACGTACTGTATGATGATATTCAGAGGCATCTATAGGACAGTATTATTTTTTCACTCCATGGCACTGTTATAAGTGCTTTGTATGTTATAATTTGTGCATTGTGTGGCAATAAAATGTTCTTACTGCCCAAGCACTGCATGATGTCAGTCAGGGACAGCTATAGGTCAGTATTATTTTTTCACTCTGGTACTGCTTGGTATGTTATTATTTGTGCATTGTATGGCAATATAATTTGTGTAACTGCATAGGCACTTTATGATGGTATTTGGAGGCATTTATAGGGCAGTATTAGCTTCCCACTCTATGACACTATTGTAAGTGTTATGTGTTGTATTCTTTGTGCATTGTGTGGAACTATTTTCGGTATTGCATAGGCACTGTATGGTGGTATTTAGGCACAACTATAGGGCAGTATTATTTTTCCACTTTATGCCACTGTTATAAGAGCTTTGTATTGTATAATGTTTGTGCATTATATGGCACTATTTTGGGCACTGCATAGGTGCTGTATAGCGGTATTCAGAAGTAGTTGTAAGGCAGTATTACTGTATTATACACTTTATAGCAATATTCTCCATGTTGTTAATTTATTTTTTTGCCAGCCATGTTGTCTGTCATTCAGCTTTCCCAGGATATTATCACGAATATTAGGAGGAGTTTTTTTGAGGGGGATCAATCAATGGGGCCCTTAAGGTTACAGTAAGACTCTGTAGGCCTGTGGTGGAGATATTTATAATGTCCTTTTCAAGATTCCGCGGTTTTAAACATTTCTCTCCTCCGTCTTTTGTGTGTTGTGTTGTAATATAAGCAGAGGTTTGGAAGGAGATGCCTGAATGACAGACAGAATCAAGAACGTGAGAGGCATGTTTAATATATCCAGTGCAGATGGAAGAGGGAAAGTGAAGTAACTCTGTGCGGTAGATAGAATAAATCTCTGTGTGTATTCCAAATATCCCGAGGCAAATCGCCCCTGAGGAGACCCTGTCTGCACCGCCTGCTCAGCTTCCATTAACACCGCGCCCACATTCACCCCGGCGGCACACAGTCAGTTGGACCCTTCAGCCGTAATGCTCCATAATGACCTATTATATCATTAAATGAACTAATTATTTTCTAGATAAAGAAAGTTTTTGAAACCTGGAAACAGAAGGTTTACCATGGGGAGTGGAATATGTGGGAGCTGTTTCTTTAAGACGTTCATATAAAATCAAGGCTGGACGGGACACTTGCCTTCATAGACCCTTATATCCATGTAGTGATATTGACATTTTTCTTTCTTGCAACATTGAGAATGTAAAACTGATGTTCAGCTCATATTTAAATTAATAATGACAGCAGATTCCTGATATGAAAAATGTTTTTTTTTCGTAGTTCCCCCGATGGATAAAATTTCTAGTACGGCAGTGTAGGAATGAACAATAACCTCACCAGTTGTCTAGGGTAGTAATAACATCTGTGGTGGTCTAGTGCAGTGAAGGGGATAATTATAGCAGCTGTGGTGGTCTACTCAGCCAGTAAGGAGTATAATATTAAAAATCCCTGGTGGACTAGAACAGTGAAAGGGATAATATTAATATTCCTCCTGGGCTAGGGCTGTGAAAGGGGTAGTATTTATATATCTGGTGAGCTACAGTAGTGAAGAGGATAATATTATTATCCCTTGGGGCTAGAGTGGTGAAGGGGATAATATTAATATCCCTGGTGGTCTGGACCAGTGAAGGGGATGATAATTATATCCCTGTTTGGCTAAGGCAGTAAGGGGATAATACTAATATCTCTGGTGGGCGAGGACAGTGAAGGGGATAATATTAATATTCCTGGTGGACTAGAGTGGCGAAGGGGATAGTAATAATATATCTGTGGGCTAGAGTAGTCAAGGGGATAATATGAATATCCCTGGTGGTCTGGACCAGTGAAGGGGATAATATTTATATCCCTGGTTGGCTTTGGCAGTAAGGGGATAATACTAATAATCTCTGGTGGACAAGTACAGTGAAGGAGATAATATTAATATCCATGGTGGGCTAGAGCAGAGAAGTGGATAATGTTAATATTATTGGTGGTCTGGACTAGCAAATGGGGATATTAATATCCCTGCTGGGCTAGGGTATTTAAGTGAATAATATTATTATCCCTAAGGGCAAGAGTAGTGAAGGGGATAATATTAATATCCCTAGTGGTCTGAACCAGAAAAGGGGAAAATATTAATATCCCTGGTGGTCTAGGACAGTAAGGGGATAATATTGATATCCCTAGTGGTCTAGGGTAGTGAAAGAGATAATAATACAGTCAGACTGGTTGAGGGTCTAGCAGTTGTCTGCTTAGTTGTCTTCATATGTTCAATAGATTTTGAACCTGGAAACAAATAGGGCAACCGTGTTTTTGGAATTTGGTGGGGATCCCAATGGTTATACAGTACCACCAATGATCAGGTCTTGGATATTCCCTAAAATTTAATAGTTTGAAACCCCTTTTAAATGATAACAAAATCCCTTTACTACAACATTTACCGTACCTGATAGGAGCCGGTTTACAAGATATCACATGGTCTATAAAGCTCCTACAATACAACCACAAATGGAATTTCATAGCTGGTTACCTCTTCTGGTTCATTCAGACAATCTGGCAGTTCTAAACAAGGAATACCTTCCAGACTATCGGAATTTCTGGATGATTGGATTCCAGATTAGAGGAGTATTTCTATATTTGCTTTTGAATGTTATTACGTCCATCATCGGTGAAACTTTGGTCTTTCTTGTTCTATTTTAGGAGGTTTCATAACTAGTGTCACTCATGGCTGAACTTTTGGTGCTCACATGATTTTGCTGACACGATGTTCTCGGGAAATACTTTTCCAGTCACTGATGGACGCTGATGTGCAGTAAACAGTATTGTGTATGGACCTGGAATGTGCATTGTGCAATAATCATAGACAAAGCAGTGACTAACACAAGCGTAATAACTGGAGGCCGGCTGCTGTGGAATGTTTAGATTCTAGAATAGATGTCAACTTTATCATGGAAATGTGTGATTGTGTAGAAATGATGGTAAATGACTAAAACATGCCAGTCATCTGTGCCTGTGACCACTGTTATCTGTGCCTGTCACCACTGTCATCTGTGCCTGTCACCACTGTCATGTCACCTCTATCATTCTCTATGTCCTATCATTGTCACCTGTGCCTGTCACCACTGTCTTCTCTGTGTCTCATCATTGTCTCCTGTGCCTGTCACCTCTATCATTCTCTGTGTCCCATCATTGTCACCTGTGCCTGTCACCACTGTCTTCTCTGTGTCTCATCATTGTCTCCTGTGCCTGTCACCTCTATCATTCTCTGTGTCCCATCATTGTCACCTGTGCCTGTCACCACTGTCTTCTCTGTGTCTCAGCATTGTCACCTGCGTCTGTCACCTCTATCATTCTCTACGTCTCTGCATTGTCCCCTGTGCCTGTCACCACTGTCTTCTCTGTGTCTCAGCATTGTCACGTGTGCCTGTCACCACTGTCATCTCTGTGTCTAATCGTTGTCTCCTTTGCCTGTCACCTCTATCATTCTCTATGTCTCTGTGCTGTCACATGTGCCTGTCACCATTGTCATCTGTGTTTCATCACTGCAGTCTGTGCCTGTCACCTCTGCCCGTTTCCACTGTAACCTGTGCCTGTCATCAGTGTCGTCTTAGTGTTTTATCATTGTCATTTGTGCCTGTCACCCCCGTTATCTCTGCATCTCATCACTGTCTCCTGTGCCTGTCACCTCTGTCATTCTCATGTCTCTGCATTGTCATCTGTGCCTGTCACCTCTGTAACCTGTGCTTGTCACCACTGTCACCTATGCCTGTCATTGGTGTTGTCTGTGTGCCTGTCACCATTGTCTTCTCTGCGATTCATCACTGCCATCTGTGATTATCACCTGTGCACGTTAACATTGTCATCTAGGTATGTTGTCACTGTCATCTCTGTTTCATCATTGTCACCTGTGCCTATCACTGATGCCATCTCTGTGTTTCATCACTATCACCTATGCCTGTCATCACTGTCATCTCTGCATAGCATTATTGTCATCTGTGCCTGTCACCATAGTCTTCTCTGCGATTCATCACTGCCATCTGTGACTGTCACCTGTGCCCATTAACATCATCTAGGCATCTAGGCTTGTCTCTATTATCTCTGAGTCTCATCATTGTCATCACTGACTGTCACCTCTGTCCTCTTCGTGTGTCATCCCTGTCACCTGTGCCTTACAAATGTCATCTGTGCCTGTCACCACTGTCATCTGTTTCATTACTGTCACCTCTGCCTATCACTAATGCCATCTGTGCCCGCCAATTATGCAGTTCAGAACTGTCACTTTTACTTGTCTGTTAACTGTGTCTGCCACCACTGTCACTTGTGCCCATAAACACTGTCACCTGTGCCTGCCCCCACTGTGACCTGTACATGTGCCTGTCACCTCTGCCATCTCTGTGTGTCACCTGTGCCTGTCACCACTGTCATCTGTGCTTGTCACCACTGTCACCTGGGTCTGCCATCTGCACCCATCACCACCGTCATTTGTCGTCACACACCTGTCGTTGTGGTCACCCCCGCCTGGTAAAAAGTGGTAAGAAGATAATGGAGAAGAGGAAAACGAAAGAACCTTCAGAACGATTTCCATTCATTCTGACCACAGAACAATATACTGTAGCTGGGCTTCCTTCCCTTTTCCACCCCATACATCACATGTAGCATGTGCCGTTCCGTGACTCCCAGTACACTACAGTGGATGAGCAGATAACTGAATGCAATATATCAAAGACATAAACTGACCTTAAAATAACACAAATATTCCCAGTTTTGGCAGCTTGTCATGCATCTCAGCAATGCTAATATGTCTGAGGATTGAAATGTACAGACAAACATCTGCTGGGCATGTTAAGGGCTGCGTAACCATCTGGAGGAAACATCCGGGTTTAAAATGCTGACAAATTATACAAAAAGTACAAAAAAAATTCTATTGACTTTGGTATTGTTCACCAGCAAACAGAAACATGGAGCAATGACCATTTTGCCAAGTTTAGTTGTTATTTTCTTTTAATTTCTTTTAGGTTTTTTTGTTTTGTTTTAGTTCTTCTTTGATCTGGGATGGATTTATGTCGATTCCGGCCAGGTTGAAAATCACTTACTGTCTAGATCTTTCCAGAAGCTTGATACTAGATACTATTTTAGGGCAAAAACTCCTACATTGAAGTCATACTTTAGTCTGTTAAGTTTACTTTTTTTATGTTTTCACTTCTTATGAAATTGTCTCTGTGTGTTCCAGTTATCTGTGGCATCTGCTGTGCATTATGTCAAAATATGAAAGTGTGAACTCTCTATATGTCTTCTTCCCCTGGATGTTCTGCTTCTTGGCAACCACAATCTTTTTTCCTAGTAATTTATTGTTCTGGGACTTCACCTCCCCTTAGGATAGGGTAGAAATATTTGATTGACTCTCGTTACCCCCATGATCAGCGGAATGAAAGAGCTACAGAGTCCTTCCAACTTCATTGGTCAACCAGACACAGCTAGTGTTGGACTGGGATTCCCAAGGGCCACCAGAGGAAATCATTCTTAGGGCCAACCCCTATATCGTCAATGAAGTCTAAGAGGTCTAAAACAAGAAAACATTCCCCATACTACGGGACTATCACTATCTTTGACATGAAGATGGATGAAACCATGGTGCCTTGTATCAAATTCAGACTCTACCATCTCCACGGTGAAGCAGAAATTGAGATTCTTCAAACCAAGCAACAATTTTTAAGTTTTGTAGATCCTGTCCCAACTGAAGCCTAACTTTATTTCAGCTGCAGGAGGGGAACATGGTGACAGCTAATGATACTCTACTCATAGATTGTCTTCTGTAGACCAGTGGTGTATTGTTGGCTTCCTGTTAACAGGGCACTTTTGCCTACTGGGCCATTGCTCACTGTATGTTTTTTGGAAAGAGTAGAGGTGGTCTTCAATGAGATATTCAGATGGTTTAGTGGAGTGTTGGTTCAAAGACTGTAGAGAAAGGGGGGTCAATATAAATGATATAAGAGAATCTTGCTCTTGATCAAGGGTGGTCTCAATGTGGTGGTCACCAAGAGAGGTTTTGAGATCAAGAGCTTATTGAAAAGTCATCTGGAGCCAACTTCTTCAGACATGGAAGGCCTCCTCCTTCCATTGTTCAATAGAGAAGCAATGAGTTTTCCATTTACAACAGGTGGGGAATCAATGACTGAGCACTGCCTCACATCTATTGTGGACGTGGGTAGTGAGTAAGTCACACAGGCTGCGGGAACCATTAGAGCTACCTAAAATACTTGGTGAGGCAGATGTTAGCTTTTCTGCCTGTTGAATGTCCCATGCTAAGGTTGCAGCTTGTGTTCTTGTGCCCAATGAGAAGTAGCCTTATAAATCACAGAGAACGTGTTGGCATTTGAAGAATAAGGAAAACAAATTAAGAGATTTACTTTGAAGTTAAAACATGTAAACCCAGGCAAAGATTTACTATAGCCAGTACGGGAGTGAGTCAGTGTGTGACCGCATGGTTATTGTCCTGCTCCTTGTTTTTCTACTTCCTCTGCATCATCCTGTCATCATCTAAAGTTGTGGATATGCGGTCCTAGTGTTTCTTAAAGGAAATGTATCATTAGAAAATAACATTATTTAAATCAGTTTTTTATTATTAACATTGCTGTGTAGACTGGGATAGTATGAGCAGAGTCATCTCGTTAATGCTCTATTGTACTTGTAGAGGCGTACATAAGGCAGTATAGCAACATTGTGTAGGTCACAGTGACATATCAAAAGTTTTTCTAAAGTGCAGGTATACTTTAAATAAGCCAGCAATGACATGCTGCTTGAGGACACATCATCTCTGAGGCTGCAGTGACGTACGTGGCAGAAGTTGGCAGACCCGAAGTCCAATGAAGAAAACCCAGCAGCTGGAATGCAATGGTGAGGAGCAGTTAAAGGGGTTTTCTGAGATTTTGATACTGATGACCTATAGATGGGACACAGGGGTGCACCTAGCCTTTCAGCTGCCGGAGGCGAAAACTGAAACGGCACCCCCCTCCTTCCTTTCCAATGCAAATTTCTTAACCTAACCCCTTCCCTTCAGCACATGGCCCTTCTGCTGCACCCTTCTTGCCCCTACCTGGTGCTGCCTGAGGCGATCACCTCACCTGGCCTCATTGGTGGTGCATCCCTGATAGGACATCAGTATCTGAGCGGTGGGGGTCAGACACCCAGGACCACCGCCAATCAGCTGTTTGAGAAAACACTGATGCTTCTGTGAGCATCGTGGCCTTCTCACAGCTTACCAAGCACATCGTTGTACATTGTAAAGCGGACGTGTTTGGTAAGCATGGAGATGGCCGCAGCACTCACAGGAGCGCCGGTGCCCTCTCAAACAGCTGATCGGTGGAGGTCGGGGGTGTTTTATTCCCACCAATCAGATACTGATGACCTATCCTGAGGATAGGACGTCAGTATCAAAATCCCGGAAAACCCCTTTAAAGGAGTTATCCCACGAATAAAGTAAAAAATGAAAATCAGACATCATACAGGACATCACAATCTCTTTCTAACAAAGCTAGAACCAGCCCTGTACCTCACATGGATCCAGAGATCTCCACATTCATTGCTCTGCTAGATTTATATCAAGCTGACAGCTCAAGGGAGTGTCTTTTCTGCTGCAGCTCAGGGGGCGTGTCTCAGCTCTCCCTATCACAGCTCAGGAGGCGTGTTTCAGCTCTCCCTATCACAGCTCAGGAGGCAGTTGAAAGATGAAACTGAGCATGTGCGGCCTTCTCAGTGAGCAGGTCAAAGAAATAAGAAATTAAGTGGTCCTATGCAGATACATTTTACTGAATATCTCATTAGCTATACAAAATTTTTAATTACATGCAATTACAAAAATATTCAGATCCAGGTGGTGGTTTGAAAACTGTAGAATATTTTTTTTCAGACCCCCATCAGACTAAAATAAAAAACTCCTCTTACCTCTCCTGCGCCGCGGCAACTCTTCATCTCTGGCAGAAGTCACGTGCCGGGCGGTGCTGCACTGTTACCTGACTGCGTGCAGCGTCAGGTCATAGTGGGCGCACTACGTCCTGACACTGTACGGGGTCAGGACAGTGCAGCGCCAGCCCTAGCAAGAAGACCAGGGAGGGTGAGTATCGGAAGCGCTCACTAGTATTCGCTTTATAAGATGCACACCATTTCCCTCCTACTTTTGAGGGAAAAAAGTGTGTCTTACAAAGCGAAAAATACAGTAACATAAAAACAAATTTCTGCCACTTCCCCTATAGTCACACCCGTTCAACATGAGACTTGGCATCGAGCCTGCTCCGTAACGCTGCTGACAAGAAGAATGAGCGGCCCGTAGTCCTCGATCTGCTATTTGTACAGTGGAAAGACAGAACTTGATAGACTGCCCTTTTAATGGGCAGCGCTCAGCCCATTGTGACAGGCCCAATACACACAGCTGCTAATGAATGGTCCCCGGCCATTAGGAAACGTCAGCTCTAAATTGAAGAGAACAGGCAGCTACTGGTCGAGGCAGACCTCCGATAAACTTGGATGTTTGTACTTGCTATACGGTTACAGCAATGAAAGCCATGCCGGGCGTTGTGCGTGAAACGGACATTTCACTTGACGTCCAGCACCGGCCTAATGCGTCCCCTGAGCTCTTGACTGCTGCCGTCTGCAATTTAACATTTCTTTTAAGGGCGCGCCATGAGTAAAACAGAATTAGAGTGTCATTGATAGACGTCCCTGTAAATTGCCCCATTTATCACCAGGATGTTGGAGGGGTGGTATTCTCTCGGCTACTCCAGACGCTGGAAGTGCTTTTAGCGTGTTTTTAAGAATACAGGGAATGAACCGAGCTCGGAGACAGGAGTCAGCTGTGTCCTTACACGATACAAGTGTTTAGACAGAAACGCTTTAAGCCGCGATCGTTTTCCATCTTTATCTTGGAAAAGAACGTTGAGGGCAGGAACATGAAGGTTATTACTGTTTACTGGTTACAAAATGAACAAATATACTTCACTTCAGGCTAATTAGTGATGGAGTCAGCCAAGGGCTTCATATGTTAATCCTTCCTTAGGATCAGGAGGGGTCTGGATGAGAACTGTAAACACTGATTGCCCCACGGGCATTTGGACCAAAAATCACCGGACCCCAGAGGTAAGGACGCATAAGGCTACTTTCACACTAGCTTTTTTGCTGGATCTGGCAGGGCTCAGCAAAAACGCTTCCGTTACTGATAATACAACCGTCTGCATCTGTTATGAATGGATCCGGTTGTATTATCTGTAACATAGCCAAGACGGATCCGTCATGAACTCCAATGAAAGTCAATGGGGGACGGATCAGTTTTCTATTGTGTCAGATTGTGTCAGAGAAAACGGATCCATCCCCATTGACTTGCATTGGGGGTCATGCAGGATCTATTTTGCTCCACATCCCAGGACGGAAAGCAAACTTTAGCATGCTGCTCTCCAGTATGAGAACAGAACAGCATGCATGCAGTTACGTTTTGTCCCCATTGACAATGAATGCGGAAGCGTTTTTTCCAGTATTGAGACCCAATGACGGATCTCAATAACGGAAAATATTAACGCTAGTGTGAAAGTAGCCTAAGGCTAAGTCTATGCAATGGATAAACCCGACCATCCATTCATCTATTCATCTCAGAACCACTGCTAATAGGACAGATAGTGGTAACAGAGTAATAGAAAGTGGAGCGGCATTCACATGGCAACTGCTTTTTTTTAACCCTTTTTGACAGAGATTAAATGGGAATTCTTGTGGTTAATATTAAAAATTGAAAATGAGATGTCGTCTAGTTCAGGACAATCTCTTTCTAACTGTACCTCACATGGATTCAGAGATCTCCCCATTCATTGCTCTGCTAGATTTATATCAAGCTGCCAGCTAAGGAGTGTCCTCTCTCAGGGCCTGTGTCCTGTCAACTGCTCTCTCCCTATCCCAGCTTAAGGGCATCTCCTTATCTCAACTCGAGGAATTTGCTCTTTCCCTGTAACTGTCACAGCTTCTAACAGTAGATATAGCTGGTGGCAGTTGAAGGATGGAACTAAAGGAGGGAGTTTACAGAGTGGGTGAGATCATGTGACCAAAGTGGGAATCGGCTAAACAGAGCCAAAACGGTAATTACTGTAAATGATGGAATCCCGTATTATCAATTAAAGGGGTTTTCCAGGATTTTATTACTGATGACCTATCCTTAGTATACGTCATCAGTATCTGATTGGTGGGGGTCCAACACCCGGGACCCTCGCCGATCAGCTGCTTGAGAAGGTACCTTCTCTCCGCTCACCAAGAACAGCGCCGTACATTGTATAGTGGCTGTGCTTGGTACTGAACTCCTAGGCCACGTGATGTCACTGGCCTAGGAAAAGCTAAGAGAAGGCCGCAGCGCTCACGGGAGCACCGGTGCCTTCTCAAACAGCTGATCGGCAAGGGAACAGTTGTCCTGGCTCCCACTGATCAGGAGAACAGTGGTCCCGACCTCCACCGATCAGGAGAACAGTGGTCCCGACCTCCACCGATCAGGAGAACAGTGGTCCTGGCCCCCACGATCAGGCGAACAGTGGTCCCGGCCCCCACCGATCAGGAGAACAGTGGTCCCACTTTGCTCTGTACTCTGTGGCTCCATTAAAAATCTATGGGACTGACGAAGACAGCCGAGCACTGAACTTGTTTTCCTCTGTCAGTCCCATACACTTTGATTAGGGCACTTGCTGTTTATGTACTTACTCTTTATATAGCAAAAATGAGATATACGATATGCGCTAATCATTATGATGAGCAATTAATGTGCATATTGAAAGAAATGACTAGTTAACATCCCGCTTGACACTTCGCTCTCGCCAGCAACACATATCGTATTACAGTCTTACGTGTGGGTCACAAGTTTACCTGAATAATTACCCGTCTCTTGTTATTGTGTTACTTTGTTATTGTTGCATATGAATAAAATCCGTCGAGATCTCTTAAGTCTTCGTTAATAGAAGCTGACACTCCCGGTGGAAACTTTGTCACGACTGAGATGGACTCCTTTCTGTAACAGATGGCGGTCCCTGCAGGACCTAGAATGTCCTTAATCTCCCCTTCCCAGTTACATTGTATCGTTGACCTTCGGATCGTGCAGGAAATGACTGCAAATTCATATCTGTCATGTTTATAGTATACAGAAGCATTAATGTTTAAAGTCATTACGGCAGCACATGTTCTGTAATCAGGTACCGGTCACTGGTCTTTGTCACAGTCAACATACAGTACACAGTAAGGTTAGATTTTCTGGAAAAGCATCTTGTACTTGTTTATATGGCTTAAAGAATGTTCATTCATTAATGGATTGGCGCAGGAAACCACCCACAAGCCGTCTTCTGGGAGAGGAACGTCAACTACAGACTCCTTGAAAGTATGCTGAGTTGTGGTAAACTTGTCCTACTTAAAAGGCAGCTGCCACCAGAACTAATCCTAGTCAGTGAGGCATACTGCCTGGTAGGGTCAATCCTGCTGATTAAAACGATACCTGCCCTTTGAAAATCGGTTGTGGCGTTCCCAAGAAAAAAAGACTTTCATTCTCTATACAGTGCATTGAGGGGCGGAGCCCAGACACTTTTGGAGTCTCGGATTTCCAGTGCTGGCCACACCCCTCAGTGCACTGAAGATGTCAAATGCACAAAGAATTAAAGTCTTCTTTTCTCAGGTACACCTCAACCGATTTTCACAAGACATGTATCATTTTAATCAGCACGATCAACCCTATCAGACAGCATATTAAGGCTAAAAGGGTTGATCCTGCTTTCATGTTCTCTAAAAGATATGTGGTTTTCTTTGTGACCTAGTGAACTATGACCCTCACCAAATTGCAGAATGAAGAAACCATTGTGCTCAATGTACCTCCTGAACCTCTTCTATGACTTGAAATCAGAGTTGAACCAAAGCACCTTAGGTCCATTGGTGAAAAATATATATATTTTAGAAGGGTCCCAAAAGTAAGCTCATCCTAAGATGTCTATGGAGTTGGGGTGTACTGAAAATTCATGCAATCTGCTATAATCTGTGGAGAAACCTGCCAACGATTCTTCATTTTTCATATAGCGTTTTTCATAAGAATTACATAGTGCTCATTAATATCAATGAGTTGTTTGTGTAATGCATGTACTTGGTGGGTCCTCCAGAGAGACACTCATAACACTGAAGGAGGACTCCTCTGTATTAACCCCATCAGTCTCTGCTCTCATTAGGTTTGACTGTATTTTGACAGCTAGACACGGGCTCTCCCAACAAACCTTATGAAATGAAATGTGGTCCAACTGATTTCACATGTATCTGTTTTAACCACCTAACTGTTTTGCCGGAGTCCAGCTTGAGCAGTGTAAAAGTAGCTACCTGGAGAGGGGAGGGCTGCTTTAGATGCTGCTATCTCTTGAATGGTAGCAGCTAGAAACATTGTCTTGTCTGAAAGCTGACAGTCCAGGCTTATATACAAGACCAAAATGACAGCTAAAGTCCAAGCAACAGAGGAGAAATCACTGTTAGAAATCAAGTCGGGAATAATCGCAGGTAAAACCTGTTTTTACTTTCACTTTCAGCTGCATTTACAGCATCCCAATTTCTATCAGTGATATCTTCCTCTGTTCCTCTGTCCTGAACATATTGCTGTTTTGGTATTTTCTGAAAGCTTGGAATATCTGCTTTCAAACAAGACCAGTTGCATGTTTCTAGCTGCTACCGTTCAAGAGGTAGCAGCATCAAAAACAGTTAGGGAGTTAAGATGGATTTGGCATAGCCATCATGGCTCTGCCAGCAGTCATGTATGTCAGCATTATTTGAATAAATTGGGAGTACCATGTCTAAGCCCTTGGGATTCCTTTGTGATGAAGCAATTGCTTTCTTCCAAAAACAGGACCACCATCGCTCACAGGTGGGATGTGGTTCTGCAGCTCAGCCCCATTCACTTCAATGTAGCTCAGCTGTAGGTACGTAAATAATATATATAATATACAGCGGACAGAGCCAGCAGATGAAGGCAATGTACATCAAACACATGCCCTCGGTATCGGATATTTGGCGTACATCTTACTGATGTGCATTATAATTGTATAACACTCATAGGAGCCGTATATATGTCCCGACTTGATGCGCACACACTTCATCATCATAGGCCCTTAAAGCAGGTGCGATAGTCTTTTCTTCTCTTTAGGAGCAGGACGGAGGTTGAGGAGAGAGGAGTCCCGAATCGGAGAATGTTCAGTATATACATTTTATTGAATCACCTATAACCTACGACACACAGATGTGCTCTGTAAAGAAGAGAACTGGCGCTCGCATTGACGACGGTTTTTATAAGTAATCCGTATTACAGGAAATGGGGGAAGCGTTGTCAGTCCCCTCCAAAATGTATCCATCGCACATAATATACCTCCATATTATTTCATTTCAAAAAAGCTTTTAAGGTTCTCTGTATATACTCCTACCCCTTGCGTCTGTCGAGAGTCTTCGGTGCCAGGGAGCCAGGAATTTTGGCATGGCTTTATGGAGCATTACAAAGGTCAGACCTGGATCAGGAATGTAATTGTAATCTTAGCTAAGTAACGCAAGATTATTTAATGCCTTTTAATGTCAAGTAAAAAAAAAATAGGATTGAGTAGAAGAAAGAAAAGTTCCATAAAGATTCCTTGTCATCACCAAATTCATTCAGAAGTATCTGAGACGTGGGCTGGCTGATAGGCAGGTAACCTGTAAATAGTGCTGATGAGTCTGCAGCTGCATAGTGGATGTGCGGCTGCATAGAGCTGGCTCCCATACAGAGCTGGACTGACCATAGAGAAGGCATGGATGGTGGCTAAATGCAGAGGGGGTGGGAGACATGTCAATGGGCTGCTTTGCCTTGGTTAGGGTAGTTAGAGATATGGACAGGGCAGTAAGCTGCAATGAGAAGTTTGAAGGATTGCTGGTCCTCAAATTTATCCTCCTCAAGGAGGTTTGGAGTTTGATGCAGGTAGGTGCCTGGGTCACGGCTCCAGAACAGACAACAGCTAGAGCCCTGAAATAACAGTGATGAAAGCATAGGAATGAGACAAGACTAGAACATGGACACAGGAGCAAAAGTGGAGAATGGACGCAAGACTGGGCATGGACATAAGACCAAGACTGGGGCATGGACATAAGAGAAAGACTGGAGCATGCACACAGGAGCAAGACTGGAGAATGGACACAAGAAACAATGGAGAATGGACATGAGAGCAAGACTGGAACATGCATATAGGCAAGATCAAGACTGGAGCATGCAGGACTGAATGTAGGAGCAGGACTGGATGGACACAGGGGGAAGACTGGAGCATGGACAAAGGAGCAGATTGTAATATGAACACAGGAGCAAGACTGGAGCATGCACACAGGTGTAGGACTGTAACATGAATGCAGGAGAAGGACTGGAGAATGGATACGGGCAGGACTGGAGAATGGATACGGGCAGGACTGGAGCATGAATGCAAGATCAAGACTGGAGCATGAATGCAAGATCAAGACTGGAGCATGGAAATTACACCAGGGGGAGGTGGTCAGAAACAGAGGCTAAGATTGTCACCAGGGGAGCTAAGTAATTAGTTTTTGAATAGCTTAACTCAGTATAATATATATGAAAAACAGAGACTTTTTTTTGTAGTTCTGGAACTGTAGGGTTGAGTAGCAATAGAGGAACAGAGTCCAGGAGCAGGCCAAGTTTGAAACTAGGGGATACAAAAAGTAGCACCCAGGAGCATTATCCAGGAGGAGTGTCGGTCAGAACCATAAGGAGCACCATTCAGAAGCAGGTTAAGGACAGAACCAGTGAATAACATGAGCAGGGACAAGTAGCAGGTCTCAGATAGAATCAGGAGACACCAGGAACAGGCTTGGAGATACCAGGCCATACAGTACTAACCAAGAGTTTAGGCAGGAACGTAGTGAAGAGTAGCCAGAAAGGACCAGAAGTAGTAAAAATAACAGGAGAACCAGAGTCTAGTCGCAAGGATCCAGAGACAGGAAACAAGGAGCCAGGAATAAAACTGGGAACACAGAACCAGGAATGTGACAACTTGAGGAAGAGTTCACAAGAACAGTGACCAGACAGAATCGGAACCAGATCTGAAACCATACAGTTCTGTAGCACACCAATGCTACATTTTACTCATTTGTACTTTATAATGTTGCTCATTATGTGCACCTCCTTGGTGTAGCAAGAGTGGGCTTGTCTTCAAGAGTAGAACGGCTCTGGAGCAGATGAGACACCTTGGTCAAAAGTGCCTGATGTTTGTTTTCTCCTGCACCCCCTCTCAGTGATCCTTGGGTCAATTCTCCAGCAAATTATGCAGTTCTTCTGGAGTGGGGGGGTCTTATATAGGCTCTCATTACTCAATAGCCAAGAGAATGTGGCCAAATATGTCTGGGCCTCATCTCTCCAAGGGCACCATAGCAGCTCTTATGCTTTGTCTCTATGGTATGTACAGTTGTATCATTCACCAGCATCAACACCGTAGCACTCCAGTGGTTATTTTGCCGGATGACGCATCGGTATGCACTTGATACTAATTCCGAATGGAATTTCTTTATAGCAATAGAGTTTCTGGATATCAGTTACTCATGTCGCACTCAATAAATGGCTGTTGAATCCTATTTCTCGAAGATTCAGTCACAAGTTATAGTTAATGTCGGCCAAACTCCAAAGCCAATCAAAAAAATGAAAAATCTCCTTACTAAAACTTCCGTTTTAACAAGTACACTGCAGCCCAAGGTCTCGCCGTTCCAAGTCCTCCTTGGCGTTCTCACACTGTCACCAGATCAGGTTTTCTCTTTTACGAATGTCTCCTTGAAATAAAGAGCTTTATCTGAATGCATTCATTTCTCAAATCATCCTGACTCACTGGTTTATTGAAAACAGAAATATCCGCTTTGTTAAGTCTTAAAGGGCACCTACTGTAAATACAACGGAGCCGGTTGGCGGATGAGCAGATATTTCCTACCCGGTGTTGTAGAACTGGGGTGATGGGATGTATTCTGACCAAGGTTTTATGTCCTACCTAGAAACGAGGGGGGTCAATTCCAAATGAATTTGATGTCTCACGAATTTCACAAAAATTCTTCTTCTATACGAATCCAAAATTGTGGTGATTATCTTTGAGTTGTGCAAAATGTGGTCGGTGGCGTACACAGAGAAGTAAGGGCCCCATAACAAGGATCAAACCAGGCCCCCCACACAGGACAGAAGGGTTTCTGCCTAAACCCCTTTCAATGACCCTTGGGCCATTTCTTCCACTGCTTCATTTGCTAAAAGTTGTTCCTCCTAAAAGTTTTCACCTCCAGTAGAAGAGGAGATGATCCCAACTAAGACTGGGCCCCCTCTTGTCCTGGACCCCATAGCAGTCGCATGGTCTGCCGCTATGGTAGTTACACCCCTACCTTCTGTTGTACATTTAAAATTAATTCACTAGTGATAGAAACAGGGCAGGGAGGATGAAGACGGAGGATCATACCACCTCCGGCAGAGCCTTGGCCACAATGCTTTGCAGTCAGCCTGATAATCAATCAAGAGGGAGGGTATTGGCTGGTCTGCCAGGCTGTATGTTAGCATCGCACACTTCTAATACAATGCACGAAAGGCCGTTGTAAGATTTGACTACCGTGTTATGTGCGTTTTAAAACGCAGTTTCAAAAAAGATCTTTTAATACTGTAAAACACACAGCTCTGAACAAGGGCGCACCACCAATAAGGCCAGGTGAGGCAGCACCAGGTAGGGGCAAGACGGGGGCAGCAGAAGGGCCATGGGCAATGAGCACTTTCATTGTGGCAAAGGGGTTAGGTTAAGAAATTGGCATGGGGGGGGGGGCATCGTTTTAGTTTTTGCCTCGGGCAGCAGAAAGGCTAGGTGCACCCCTGGCTCTGAAGCAGAAACATCACTGTGAGCTCAGCCACTGATGTCTGTCCTGTCTGCAATAGACACACAAAAAGACAGCCATTTTAGGGTCTTTCAGTGACAGTGTAGGGATTGTGAAGAAGATATATTTAGTTAAGTAGAATCAATTACTTGGCAGAAAGTCGGGTTATATCATTAGGGACAGGATAGGGGCAGTTAGTATACTGCGTGTTACCGGTCTGGAGCTGTTCATAACCTAATGTGTTCTTCTATACAAGACATGAGCTTTTAAAGAGACAGTACTTTTTTTTTAATGTGCAAGAGCCAACCTTTTTGTTCGAAACCTGTCTACCCTTTATAAAAGAGCATTGCAATAGTCATATTTTAGTTCAGAACAAGCCACTACCTTTACCGCTACTGCCGTGTGTGCATAAATAAGGGCAGACATCTGCTTACATTAAGGCATCATTTTGTGAATGCTTGTTCAGAACATGCTACTGTTTTTTCACAGACTGCTCAGAATCAGAATACAAAAAGGTAACCCATAAAACAGGGCACACAAGTTACACTCCTACGAGATACTCCTGAATAATAACCACATAAATGGCTAAACTCAAATAGAGAACATAACAACTGAAAAAGATAAAATGAGTCATTACAGCCCGCGGTATGAAGCTAATGTAAATCCTCTATTAATACATGTAAGCAATAAAAACATTAAAAATGAATCTCACCAAAAATAATTAATGTGGCATCCCTGCCACATACATTTATTACAGGTATGTGATTGCTTTTTTGTTCATTAGTGACATCCTAGTTGTGCCTTTTTGAGTATGCTGTATATATTTTTTTTGTTTTTGCTCCACTTGAATTTTTTGGAACTTGGTACATATACTGTTTTGGTATTTGCCATGTGTCCTACCCAATCAGTGGTTGATTATATGTTATGTATTTGGGAGTACCCCTGCTGCTTAATGGTTTTTGGCAAGATTCATTCTTAATGTTTTTATCATTTACATGTATTAATGATGGATTTACGTTATTTTCATACTCTGGGCCTTAATGACTCCTTTTATTTTATTTATTTGTTCTATGTTCTTATACAATAAGGGACAATTTTTGGAACATTTTTAATTTTAAAAAGCATAAATCTCAGTGTATTTTTAAACACGCTCTTCATTAACGCCGTCAAACATGCATTTACCCATAGCTATGTTTGTCAGTGTCACTCTGACATTATTTGCTGTTGCTGTCATTGCTTTAAAGGGGTTTTCCGGGATTTTACTACTAATGACCTATCTTCAGAATAGATCATCAGTATCTGATGAGTGGGGGTCTGACACCTTGAACCCCCGCCGGTCAGCTGTTTGAGGAATTATCGGCTCTCCCGTCAGCCGTGCGTCCTTCTCTTAGCTTTTCCTAGGCCAGTGACGTCACGTTCATCGGTCATGTGGCCTAGGAGCGGCTCAGCCCCATTCAAGTGAATGGGGCTGAGCACGATACCAAGCACAGTCACTATACAATGTACGGCGCTGTGCTTGGTGAGCGGGGAGAAGGTAGCGGTGCTCACAGGAGCGTTGGTGCCTTCTCAAACAGCTGATCGGCGGGGTGTGTGGGACCCCCACCGTTCAGATACTGATGACCTATCCTGAGGAAATCCTGGAAAACCCCTTTATAGAGCTTGAAAGGGGGAAGGGGGGGTTCGAAAAAGTTTAAAAAAAAAAAGAAAGATAAGAGAGAAAAATGTCGTAGGAAACCTCAGAGTCTCATATACCATTTCAATTCGGACTTGTGTGTAATTTTGTGTGTTTGTGTCATTATAATTGGACCTGAAACGAATTTCAAGAAATTTGCTCATCTGTAGTTGTACCTGAATATTCATGGCTGGTCCAAGAAAAGAGACTAAGTAAGGAAATCTAGCACCTTCCAATGGTGGCCCTGACACAACCATTCTCTCTGGTGTCCTTTGCACCCCTGGGTCATGCTCCTCCTACTCGGTCCCTGCATTTGCCTTGAATATTCCTTTAAATCAAGTCTCCCATGATTAACCCATTTTTTAACAGAGCTTTTTATAATGACCTTAAAAGCACCTGATTCCTCAGATAAAATTGTAAAACCGAGTTTATCGCTTCTGTCACAGGTTCAAGAGGGGTGATGGAATTTTTCGGAAGCTCTTGTTTTTCTCAGTGGTTTCCCTGAGGTTTACAGCTCTGTCTTCGGCGTGTTACAAGTAAAATCTCTTTTGGTGTCCAAGCAGAACATTATTTCTGACATCTGATTATTTCTGATTATTTCTGAACATTTCTGATTATTTCTACTAAAAAATAAATAAATAAATAAATAAAAAAATGATAATAAACGCCCCGTTCTCTGTCCTGAGAGATATGGGGACAGTTTACAAGGCACGCGGCTCCATTACCGGAAGGTCATCGCTTCATTTATAATAACAACATCGAAGAACAACAAAGTGATATTTCTGTATAAACACAATGAGATAATGGGAGGCGCAGGGTAAAATTTAAAGGGGCGCTCCTACCTTATGCGCAGGATATGGCATTTAATCTCTGATGCAGTTGTTGGTGGCCACCACAGCAGTCAGGAAAGGGATCGAGGGACGGCTGTTCTGATGATTGGTGCAGGTCCCAGTGTTGGGACATTTGTGGTATGATAAGTGGATATACCATAAATGTCTATGGTGGGAAAAATTTGTGCCTGTTCTCAGCTCCCCGAATGGTAAATTAAGCTAATGAAATGCTAAATGAATATAATTTAATCATTCTACATACTGTTAATGATACATGCTGTTTCTCATTGAGGAGACACATCAATGTGTTATTTTTCAGGCAATTCGCCACTAACTGGCCTGGTGGGTATATAAGGTGTGGTGAGATGGCCTGGTGGGTATATAAGGCATGGTGAGATGGCCTGGTGGGTATATAAGGTGTGGTGAGATGGCCTGGTGGGTATATAAGGCGTGGTGAGCTGGCCTGGTGGGTATATAAGGTGTGGTGAGCTGGCCTGGTGGGTATATAAGGTGTGGTGTGCTGGCCTGGTGGGTATATAAGGTGTGGTGAGCTGGCCTGGTGGGTATATAAGGTGTGGTGAGCTGGCCTGGTGGGTAAATAAGGTGTGGTGAGCTGGCCTGGTGGGTAAATAAGGTGTGGTGAGCTGGCCTGGTGGGTATATAACGTGTGGTGAGCTGGCTTGGTGGGTATATAAGGTGTGGTGAGCTGGCTTGGTGGGTATATAAGGTGTGGTGAGCTGGCCTGGTGGGTATATAAGGTGTGGTGAGCTGGCCTGGTGGGTATATAACGTGTGGTGAGCTGGCCTGTTGGGTATATAAGGTGTGGTGAGCAGGCCTGGTGGGTATATAAGGTGTGGTGAGCTGGCCTGGTGTGTATATAAGGTGTGGTGTGCTGGCCTGGTGGGTATATAAGGTGTGGTGAGCTGGCCTGGTGGGTATATAAGGTGTGGTGAGCTGGCCTGGTGGGTATATAAGGTGTGGTGAGCTGGCCTGGTGGGTATATAAGGTGTGGTGAGCTGGCCTGGTGGGTATATAAGGTGTGGTGAGCTGGCTTGGTGGGTATATAAGGTGTGGTGAGCTGGCTTGGTGGGTATATAAGGTGTGGTGAGCTGGCCTGGTGGGTATATAAGGTGTGGTGAGCTGGCCTAGTGGGTATATAACGTGTGGTGAGCTGGCCTGTTGGGTATATAAGGTGTGGTGAGCTGGCCTGGTGGGTATATAAGGTGGAGTGAGCTGGCTTGGTGGGTATATAAGGTGTGGTGAGCTGGCTTGGTCTGCACACATATCCCTCATTACCGTCCTGAGTAAAAGGGGTGATTTATCAGAGTTGCAAAAAATGGATGATTATTGACTTTCGAGCCCAGGGTTGCGGTATTTCTGAAACTGCGCAATGTGAACTGTTCTCTGCTGCTGTGGTGAAAGTGGATTGTGAGTGAACAAATGGCACCATTGTGAATAAGAGACATGGAAACCATTTGCCACTGATGTGAGAGATGAACATCAGCTATGAAGGTCCGTGAGGACAGAAGGATAAACTACAGTGGAGCAGCTCACTGCCAAAATGATCCAGGGGGCTACCAGACATGTGTCTAGCACAACAGTTTGGTGAACCCTACTGCGTGGGATGCTGTGCAGTCAGCATTGCTCCAGGACAACCTACCAGGACCTTATGGAGTCACTCCCAGCCCGTCTAGCTGCTGGATATGAGCTGGTGCTCAGAATAATATGACTTGACTGTGTAGTATAATTAGTAAACACAATTGTAGGTGGTATATTTCCTTTAAAAAATTTAAATTGATGGCCTATCCTCAGAATAGGTCGTCAATATCAGATCGGTGGGGGTCCGACTCCCAGCTGTTTAAAGAAGCAGCACCGTGCCGTGAACTCCTAGGCCAGTGACATCACTATACATCAGTCATGTGGCCATGCACAGCTCAGACTGGTTCAACTGAAGCTGCAATACCAAGCACAGCCACTAAACAATGGACGGTGCTGTGCTGGGTAAGCTGTGAAGAGTCCGCAGCACTTACTGGAGCCCAGCAACCTCTTTAAAGAAATGATATGCGTGGGTGCCGGGAGTTGGACCCGCGCCGATCTTATATTGATGACCTATCCTGACGAATATCAAATTCCTGGATAACCCCTTTAAGCGTAACCTCCTTATCCCGTGCCCAGTAAAGATTTGCAACGTCCCAGTCATTGATTGATGGAACCCATTAAATTAAGAACCATTGTTTCCTGTGTTATTTGAGTTATTACGACTTAATGCAACCTGGCCTTTCCTCAGCACCATTAAACATGTTATTTTAGATTAGAAGTTGGAAGCGATGACAGCATTAGTCATTACAAGGTGTCTGCAAACATGAAGAGTCTCATATACCTGTTGTAGCCGAGGCCATGACTTCTTCACTTCTTTACCCGGGAAGAGGGGGCCCTTGGCAGCCAGGCAAGTACGATGAAAAAGCCAAATCTTTTGCCGTGGGGGTAGAATGGTGTAAGCATTTCTCGGAGATTGTGAATTAGCGTTGCTAGGAGACGATAGTTGACTTGATTTTAAATAGCAACATTATAGCACTCCCCTGACTAACAGCATAATATGTAATAATAGCGCTGTTTGGATAGCCGCGTTTGCTCGCTTTGTCTTATTTATGTCACTCCCACATGGGACAACTCAAGGCTGTTTGTGTTCATTCGAAGCATTTCTGTCTTTCTACACTTTTTTTTACATGTTGGGAAATTTGTTACTTTACAACTTTACTTTGGAAAAGTTCCACCTTGTAAATAAAAAGGACGGGAGGACCACCACTCATAAGGAGAAATGAATCTTAGGTATGAAGTCAAGCATTTGGTCTTATCTCCTCGGGTTAGGTATCCAGTAATTACGGAGAGAGATGGAGAAATAATCCTGAGGTCACTTTGGCATCATTCTGCACGGATGTTTTTGGAAACCAAGGCTAAGGTCATACAATGAGCTGATTGGGGATTTTATGGCCGGAGATTTAGCATTTGAGATGAGCCAGTGTTCCCACTCCTTGGATTGTTTGCGGAATTTGCTATTCTGGCAGAAAAAGGGAAGAAAGAAAACAAAAATAGAATTTGTGTTGAGATTTCCCTTCTTCTCCTGTGTCTTGTGTGTTAGACTTGAATGCCCTCTCAGTAAGTATTTGGGGTTTATATATTGATATTCCTTGTGAATGTTTCACCTATTTTGAATATAAATTAAGGATAAAGACAGATAGATAGATAGATAGATAGATAGATAGATAGATAGATAGATAGATAGATAATTAGGCTACTTTCACACTAGTGTTTCTATTTTCCTGTACGGAGATCCGTCATTGGGTCTCAATACCAGAGAAAAACTCTTCCGTTTTGTCCTAATTCATTGTCAATGGGGACAAAACATAACTGAACAGAACGCAGTGCTCCGAAATGTATTCTGTTCCGTTCTCATACCGGAGACCAGCATGCTGCGTTTTTCTTTCCGTCCTGGGATGCGGAGCAAGACAGATCCATCATGACCCACAATGCAAGTCAATGGGGACGAATCTATTTTCTCTGACACAATAGAAAACGGATCCATCCCCCTTTGACTTTCAATGGAGTTCATGACGGCTTGGCTATGTTAAAGATAATACAGGGTGGGCCATTTATATGGATACACCTAAAAAAAATGGGAATGGTTGATGATAACTTCCTGTTTGTGGCACATTAGTAAATGGGAGGGGGGAAACTCTTCAAGGTGGGTGGTGACCATGGCAGCCATTTTAAAGTCGGCCATTTTGGATCCAACTTTAGTTTTTTCAATGGGAAGAGGATCATGTGACACATCAAACTTATTGAGAATTTAAAGAAAAACAATAGTGTGCTTGGTTTTAACGTAAATTTATTCTTTCATGAGTTATTTACAAGTTTCTGACCACTTATAAAATGTGTTCAAAGTGCTGTCCATTGTGTTGGATTGTCAATGCAACCCTCTTCTCCCACTCTTCACACACTGATAGCAACACCGCAGAAGAAATGCTAGCACAGGCTTCCAGTATCCGTAGTTTCAGGTGCTGCACATCTCGTATCTTCACAGCATAGACAATTGCCTTCAGATGACCCCAAAGATAAATGATCCTCTTCCCATTGAAAAAACGAAAGTTGGATCCAAACGGCTGTCTTCAAAATGGACACCATGGTCACCCCTCCCATAAACTAATGTGCCACAAACAGGAAGTTAATATCACCAACCATTCCCATTTTATTTCGGTGTATCCATATAAATGGCCCACCCTGTACAACTGGATCCGTTCATAACAGATGCAGACGGTTGTATTATCAGTAACGGAAGTGTTTTTGCTGATCACTGCCGGATCCAGCAAAAACACTAGTGTGAAAGTAGCCTTAGATAGAAAGATAATTACGTAGATAATTAGATGGATGGATAGAGAGATGGATAGATAGATTTTTTTTGGCTTGCTTTCAAGAATGGCTTTCTTCTTGACACTCTTCCATAAAGGCCAGATTTGTGGAGTACACGACAAATGGTTGTCCTGTGGACAGATTCTCCCACCTGAACTGTGGATCTCTGCAGCTCCTCCAGAGTGACCATAGGAGTGACCATGGCTGCTTCTCTAATTAGTGCTCTCCTTGCCTGGGCTGTCAGTTTAGCTGTAAGGCCATATCTTGGTAGGTTTGCAGTTGTGCCATACTACTTCCATTTTCAGTGCTCCGTGAGATGTTCACAACTTGCTATATTTTTATATCACCTAACTTTACACTTCTCCACTTTATCCCTAGCCTGTCTGCTGTGTTCCTTGTTTTTCATGATTCTGTTTGATCACTAATGTTTTCTAACAAACCTCTGAGGCCTTCACAGAACAGCTGTAGTTATACTGAGAATACATTACACACATCTGGACTCTATTAACTAATTAGGTGATTTCTGAAAGCAATTGGCCACACAGTAATTTTTTAGGGGTTTCAGAGTACAGGAGGCTTGATACAAATGCACACCACAAATTTTGAAATGATTTTCTTTTCACTTCACACATACTTTCTACTGTATGTTGGTCTATCACATAAAATCCTAATAAAATACATTTATGTTTGTGGGTTTAACTTTAACCCCTTTCCAACCAGCGCTGTACTAGTACGACGCTGGCCAGGTCTTTAAAGATGGCGCCTGCTCCTGAGCAGAGCGGGCGCCATAGCCGCAGGTGGCCTGCTGTTTCTTGTAGCAGACACCCATGGCTGATGTGCGCTACCAGCAGTAATGCCGATCGCGGACATTTAACCCCTTGCAAAAAATTAGCTTCCATACAGCCCCATACACATAAATACCAAAAAGTTATAGGGTTCAAAATATGGCAACAAAAAATTTTCCAACTTTATTATTATTTTATCACTATCAAAATGCAAGAAAAACTATACATATAAGATATCACCGGATTCGTACTGACCTGTAGAATGAAAGTAACTGGTCAGTTTTATAGTGCATCGAACGTTGTAAGTAAGAAAACCCGTTAAACTGTTGCTTTTTTTTTTTTTTTTGGAATTTTTTTCCCGCTTCCCACAAAAAGCAACATCATATGCAATATTAAATGGTGGCGTTGGAAAGTACAACTTGTCCCGCAAAAATCAAGCCCTCATACAGCTACGTGAACAGAAAAATAAAAAAAAAGTTATAGCCCTTGGAAGGCAGGGAGCGCAAAACGAAAAAGCAAAAACAAAAAACCCTCTGGGGCTGAAAGGGTTAAAAAAATGTGTAGAAAAGTTCAAGGGGTATGAATACTTTTTTAAGGCACTATATGCATGGTGGAATTCCTTTAATCTGGCGTCCAGTAATCCAGAAATTCCCATAGCCTGTCCTGCATTATCAGTCTCTTGGATAATTCGCTTAGTTTTCAGTAGTCAGAATACACAGAAGTTGGTAAAATTACAAGACGTTGGGCATTAACAGGGGAAACCCGACACTGAGTGTTCTCCACATCTGCGCGTTTGCCTCGGAGGACATACTGGTGTAATTATGAGCCGGTTGTCACAAACCACAAGGCACTTTTATTAGCATTGTAATAATGGCTAGAAGCATTGTGGGCTACACCGTCTAATTACAGTATATCCATCTTCCATGATGTCATCTACCTCGCGTTGATTATTTCATGTCATATGGGAAACTGGAAGCATTTGGCGCAATCACCGCTGTGCACTTCATTGTGTCGTACGGGAAGATCTTTCACAATTATCCTCCAGTGTGACCTGTGTTACACGGCTGGAGCCATGTTGCTACCATATGTAGGTCAGATGCCTTCCCACCTTGAGTTCTTATGTAGAACTTGAAGCACTAAATAATAAATTTCTTTTGACGTTTTCTTAATTTTTTATTTTTTCAAAATTCCAGATGTAGAAAAAGTTACACAGATCTTCATTGCGTCTCCTGCTTGCTTACTGATTATTTTGAATTGTTGATACTTATTTTACATACACTCGATATTGAAATTGCAACACCAAGAAGGAAAAGTCATGAAATTATGGAGATCACGGAATCGATGGACATGTTAATGATATGCAAATGATAAAAAAAATGGGGGGAAAAATTGAAAAATCTAAATTTATTCAGTATCGAGTATGAGCATCACACACAGAAATATAAGCACTTACATGCCTTGGCCTGGTATCAGTGAGGGATGTTCCCCCATGCTGAATGCACGTGGGCACGCAAATCATCAAGATCTGCTGCTGGTTTCTCACTTTGCAATTACCGGCCGATGATCTCCCAGATGTTCACCAGCAACATGAGGCCTGTTGTTGTCCTCAGTAATCGTGTCTCCTCGGACACTTTGGAAAAATGGCTCTACCACTGGTTCCATGACCAAATTAATGTAACGCCGAGCTGTTAGTGTACCTGAAATAAATACTAGAGGGGTCCAGCTGTTGTGACGTTTCCTTGTGAAGCCCTCTTCATGGCATTGCCCACATGGTGTCTACACCAATCTCTGGCTGTCATTGCATTCAAGACAAAGCAGGACTCGTCTCTGAAGAGGATAGACCTCCATTGCAGCCTCCATTGCCATCTTGCTGTACTTTATGATAGCCTTTGAGAGTGGTGACATGAGGTCAGTGGAGCGCCTGTAGCTGGACATCTGGCTCATAGCTCAATGTTGTGCAGATGGTTTGTGTAGACACTGTTTGCCGCCCTAGGCTTGGGATGTGACTTCCAGTTTCACTTGCAGTGCAGAATGGATCACTATGCGCCATTCTTCTGATCATACAATCCGTCCGTGCAGAGGTTCTCCTCTCCAGTGCTGACATCTTGGCCTAGGTGCATAATTATCTACTGGAGTGATAAACCAAGGCCTCTCCGTTCATGGATTCTGTCCCTCTCAGTGTTTGATAACTGGCACATTGATTAACAGGAGGCATCATACACTCATCCCACATGACTTGATCTGATCTTTTATGCCCTTCCCTCTTGCCACAGATTGGGGCTAGGTGCTTGAAAATTTTATCATCTGCAGATCTTAGCGACACTTGCTACTTCCTTGATTGGCATAACCTTATGGCTTGTCCGTCTTGGTGTTACAATCACAATGTAGTACGAATCTGTGACAGTAGGTTGTATAGATAATCAGAGGTGCCATTAGTTACATTGTAGCACTTATGAAAGAAAACTAGAGAGGATTCTAAGACCAGGGAGGAGAATTCTGCAACAAATTTTAATAACATGCACAGCGGTATACATCTGATTGCAATACAATGGGCAGATTTAGAAGTAAGACTGCCAAGGGCGTGGTACTGAAACCTATTAAACCCCAATAAAGGGTTCTGGGCCGGGACCTTGTGGTCACGTTCTTTTAAATCCAGAAATAGTTGTATCAACGGGGAATAGATGACATTTCCATAAGCTTGTAGAAGCAGAGAGCAAGGGGCAGAGGGTGGTAGCTAAAGAGGGTGCAGAGTAAATAATTGTACGTGATAACATTGGGTAGCCATCTCAGGGGCACAGATATTTCAGAGGACCAATACTATGAATGATAACTTGTGCAGGGCCAGCACTTGGTAGCCAACTCTTGGTGGTGACATCCTGAGGAAGTCTGTGGTGTCTGATGGACATGTAAAGATGTTTTCAGGTTCTGTTCTATTCTACACTTTATGTTCTACACCGGTCAACTTCTTTTATATTTAGTTTTCTTTCCATTTTGTAGATATATGTTTGCTGTCAGTGAATGAAACAATTATTGTTTCCATCCAGAGGCAATAAACCTGTCCATAGCCAGTCCTGCTCACGGATGAGAAATGGATACAATTTTATCCAGTCTAGACAATGCTCTTTGAACTAAACAGCCCGGACCCCAGACAGATACAGTGTAGCAAACCAGCAGAGAGACTTGTGCAGCTGCTGCAGATGTGTCTAGCTCATATTGTCTAGACAGAATATAACTGTGCTGATTTGTTACAATGTATCAGTCTGGAGTCCGGGCTGTTTGCTCACAGAGCATTGTCTAGACTGGATACAATTTTGCTGGTTTGTTACAATGCATCAGTGTGGAGTGCAGGGGTTTAGCTCACAGAGCATTGTATCCACTTCTCAGCAGGACTAGCTGTAGACTGGATTACTGCCTCTGAATGGAAACAAGTGCATTCTCATTCACCGACAGAAAACGCACATCTTGAAAATAGTGAGAAATTAAAACCCAAAGCACAGGGAAATACATTATAGCCCCTACGTCTGTTTTGGGAGTAACATAGTAACATAATCCATCCAGTTCGGCCTGTTATCCTGCAAGTTGATCCAGAGGAAGACAAAAAACCCCTGTGAGGTAGAGACCAATATTCCTCACTTTAGGGGAAAAAATTCCGTCCCGACTGCAATCAGGCAATCAGAATAACTCCCTGGATCAACGACCCCTCTCTAGTAACTATAACCTGTAATATTATTACCCTCCAGAAATACATCCAGGCCCTTCTTGAACTCTTTTAGTGAACTTACCATCACCACCTCCTCAGGCAGAGATTTCCATAGTCTCACTGCTCTTACCGTAAAGAATCCTCTTCTATGTTTGTGTACAAACCTTCTTTCCTCCAGACACAGAGGATGTCCCCTCGTCACAGTCCTGGGGATAAATAGATGATGGGAGAGATCTCTGTACTGACCTCTGATATATTTATACATAGTTATTAGATCTCCCCTCAGTCGTCTTTTTTCTAAAGTGAATAACCCTAATTTTGATAATCTTTCTGGGTACTGTAGTCCACCCATTCCAGTTATGACTTTAGTTGCCCTCCTCTGAACCCTCTCCAGCTCTGCTATGTCTGCCTTGTTCACAGGACCCCAGAACTGTACACAGTACTCCATATGTGGTCTGACTAGTGATGTGTAAAGTGGCAGGACTATGTTCTCATCACGGGCATCTATGCCTCTTTTGATGCAACCCATTATCTTATTGGCCTTGGTAGCAGCTGTCTGACACCGGTTTCTACAGCTTAGTTTGCTGTTCACTAAAATTCCTAGGTCCTTTTCCATGTCAGAGTTTCCCAATGCTTTACCATTTAGTATGTACTGGTGACTTGCATTATTCCTTCCCATATACATAACCTTACATTTGTCAGTGTTAAACTTCATCTGCCACTTCTCTGCCCAAGCCTCCAGTCTATCCAGATCCATCTGTAGCAGTGTACTGTCCTCTTCTGTGTTAATTACTTTACAGTTGCCGCAGATTTGTCGGCTGCACATCCATGATGCGAATTCTCCCGTTCCACCACATCCCAAAGATGCTCTATTGGATTGAGATTGGTGACTGTGGAGGCCATTTGAGTACAGTGAACTCATTGTCATGTTCAAGAAACCAGTCTGAGATGATTCCAGCTTTATGACATGGCGCATTATCCTGCTGAAAGTAGCCATCAGATGTTGGGTACATTGTGGTCATAAAGGGATGGACATGGTCAGCAACAATACTCAGGTAGGCTGTGGCGTTGCAACGATGCTCAATTGGTACCAAGGGGCCCAAAGAGTGCCAAGAAAATATTCCCCACACCATGACACCACCACCACCAGCTTGAACCGTTGATACAAGGCAGGATGGATCCATGCTTTCATGTTGTTGACGCCAAATTCTGACCCTACCATCCGAATGTCGCAGCAGAAATCGAGACTCATCAGACCAGGCAACGTTTTTCCAATCTTCTACTGTCCAATTTCGATGAGCATTGTGCAAATTGGTAGCCTCAGTTTCCTGTTCTTAGCTGAAAGGAGTGGCACCCGGTGTGGTCTTCTGCTTGCTGTAGCCCAATCTGCCTCAAAGTTCGACGTACTGTGCGTCAGAGATGCTTTCTGCCTACCTTGGTTGTAACGGGTGCAATTTGAGTCACTGTTGCCTTTCTATCAGCGTCGAACCAGTCTGCCCATTCTCCTCTGAACCTCTGGCATCAACAAGGCATTTCCGCCCACAGAAGCTGCCGCTCCACTGGATTGTTTTTTTCTTTTCGGACCATTCTCTGTAAACCCTAGAGTATGGTGGGGGTGAAAATTCCTAGTAGATCAGCAGTTGTCTGAAATAACTCAGACCAAGCCGCTTCTGGCACCAACAACCCATGCCACGTTCAAAGGCACTCAATCACCTTTTCTTCCCCATACTGATGCTCGGTTTGAACTGCAGGAGATTGTCTTGACATGTCTACATGCCTAATGCACTGAGTTGCCGCATGTGATTGGCTAATTTACTGGCAAGCCTCTACAAATCATAATAAATATATTGAATAGAATAGGACCCAATACTGACCCCTGTGGTACCCCACTAGTGACAGTGACCCAATCTAAGTATGTACCGTTAATAACCACCCTCTGTTTTCTATCACTAAGCCAGTTACTTACCCACATACAGACATTTTCTCCCAGGCCAAGCATTCTCATTTTATATACTAACCTTTTATGTGGTACAGTGTCAAATGCTTTGGAGAAGTCCAGATATATGTGGCATCCATTGATTCGCTGCGGTGAAGTCTAGAACTTACCTACTCATAGAAACTGATTAAATTGGTTTGACATGACCGATCCTTCATGAAGCCATGCTGATATGGAGTCATTTGCTTATTTTCATTGAGGTACTCCAAGATAGCATCTCTTAGAAAACCTTCAAACAGTTTACCCACTACAGATGTTAAACTTACCGGCCTATAGTTCCCGGGCTCTGTTTTTGCACCCTTTTTGAATATTGGCACCACATTTGCTATGCGCCAATCCTGTGGAACACTCCCTGTCAGTATAGAGTCCTTAAATATCAGAAATAAGGGTCTGGCTATGACATTACTTAATTCTCTTAGGATACGGGGGTGTAACTAACTAAGTCGTAACTAACTAACTAACTTTCCTATTAATTGACATTTTACGCTGCCCTCTCCAATTTTCCAAAAAGGGGGAATGATGAGGGCGGAGTGCTCATTCATCATTATTTACTTTACAAAGTGGCATAAATAATGACTGCAAATTATAATTTTACGGATATCATTCCAGCGTATGAACCACCGGAGGAGCCATGTCATTTATGATGTCATTACTCCTCTGCCGGAGCAGGCCCCATGAAGCCAGGTGTAGCAGACACCGGTCTTGATGAAGCAGAGCTAATGTTGTAGAACTTTTCTTGTATACAGTGATTAAGTTTTGTTCATTTAAAACTAGAAATCCTTCTATCTGGTGCCCCCTACCCCTCCCCCCCCCCCCCCCCCCCACACACACACACACACACACATACACACACATACACACATGGGGCGGGCCACAATTTTAGTTTTCGCACAGCATCCCGCAGCAGTACAGAATCCTTCATAGGATAACGTAAGCTCTGTATTACAGATCTGTACCACATGGAGCTGGTCTTGTGCTCGAGGCCTCAGACATTCTGTAAAGGGAATGACAAACATGAATCCGATGGAATTCCCATATCCGCTGCTCGGCAGAGCCATGAGCACATGCTCTCCATTACATACTCCTCAAACGTTAATTAAGGCTGCAGACTGACTTTCTCATTAGGTAATAATCAGTCGGAGGCTTCCAGACTGTGCCGATGCCCATATTACCTGGTATTATATGATTACAGCGCATCATAAGAAATCTTCTCCGTAATTGGGAATAGGAGCCGATAATGTTCCACTTATTGAACCTGCCATGAAGATATTCCGGGAGGGGTGGGGGGAATTACAGGCGCCATGTTTGGGACCCTCCTCTATGAGCCAGAACAGAGAGGAATGAGCTGTCATTGTACTACATGAGCAGACGTATTCTGAAGGCTTTTAGCATATGTGCTGCTCGATTTCCACCAGCGTGTCTGTCATATACATGTGCCGTAGCTGGGTGTGCTTTTGTTTAGTTAGAAAAGTGAATTTATAAATTTGATAATTAGGTCATTAAGGAGCTCAAGGGGCTGTTACCAGAGTTTGGCCGCTTTCAGACAAGCGAGTGTCATGCTCCAGACTGGCAACACAGCTCCCGTCCTGAACTTCCAGCACTGTCGGGGTCGCATAGCATTATATTGATTTATGATGCCATGTAACCCTTACAGTTCTGGAATGTATAGGATAACACTGATAGCATTATTTCAGTGTTATACAATACATTCCAGACCTCTAAGGGTTATGTAGCATCATAAATCAATATAAAGCTATACAACCCCGGCAGCACTAGGAGGTCAGGACGGGCGATGCTCTGCCAGTCCGGAGTGTGACACTCGCTTGTCTGAAAGTGGCCTTTCAAGAGCCCAGCAGCACCCCGCATCCTCCAACTCCCCTCCCTGCTACCCCGACATCATGCAGTTCAAGCACCATAATCTTGCGCAGGACAGCTAGCACATGCGCAGTTCACAACCTTAGACTGATGCCAGCGCAGGACTTAAATGGGTTCTGCCATCTGCATCTGATGGTCCGTACCGCAAAAAGTAGCGCACGCACTACTTTTTTGAGATGAGGAGGCACTGACAGAAAACTCACAGAAGCACTCCGTAGTGTTTCCGGTGGGCTTCCAATCCATGTCTCTGTTCCACGGAGCGACCTTTGTGCTGCAGCTCTTTCCAGCAAGTTTTAGGCAAAAAAAAAATCTGTATTTCCTCATTTTCCTGGTTCTCTTCTGGCCCTTTGTTAACTGCAATAACAACAATCTCTGCCCCTCCCCCTGCTCTGCAAATTGAGTGAATACAAGTGCTGCCCTGAGGGACATGTCTGGCTGCTGGGATACTCAGTAGCATGTTGTATGTGTAGGACTAAAAGTCTCAGCTGCACAATGACACTGCTGATACACACAGGATCTTCCCCATACCTGTTTTTCTGCAATGCTCTGCAGATCTTCTCTAGTCTCTCAGCTCCTGTGCCCAGCATTTGTCTCCTCGCTGCATGCAGCTTCTCAGTAAAGCCTTCAACCCTGAGTCTGTGCTGGCTGAAGGGGTTAATGTTTGCTAATTAATCCAGTAAGTAGGAGACACAGGGCAGTGCAGGGGGTGCAACCAGCACATTGACCTCTCCTGTACAGACTCTTATCTAATCTCTGAGGCTTGTGCACGAAACATCAGCAGGGCAGGGAGAGAAGCTGACATCACAGGTCATGTGACCCTCAGTGAAATCTGAGACAGGGGCCACTGAAGTTAAAGTAAGTGCATTGGAAAAAACATTACATTTGTCTAGTTAGAGAAATACAAAGGACAAAAAAAATAACTTGGACAACCCCTTTAAGGACAGTACATATTTTCTACATATTGCACTGGAGGAGGCAGAGGCAAAATATGTACCCCCTGGAGCATACAAATATAAAAGATGTTTTTCTCTTAGTTTTTTTTTTTTCTTTTTTTTTATTACTATTTATATTGCATTCTGGATGTGGATTGAATAAGGACGGGGCACATACCTTGTTTTATACATATTTTAGAGTCACATCACCAAATAATCAATGACTAAGAACGCATTTTTTGACTGATCCCTCTCCACAGAGACACAATAGAGAAGTTTACAAGTTGTCTTACTAATAAAAGCCAGTAAAGACCTCAACGCTGACATTTTTGTCAAAACAAGAGAAAAAGAAGAATTTGTTAAGGGCTTAGAGTTTTGGTCTCGGGGGAGCAGTAAGAAGACTGGCTTGCTGCTAGAACTCTGCTCCATCACAAGTTGGGAAGGAAAAATCATTAGGCAGTGGACGAGGCTTGAGCCAAACTCACTAAAGGAGGCCCAAAAACCCAAGGCCAGAATTAATGATCTAGAAGATACGGCCCAGCTCAGCCGCGTGGATCAGATTCACAGCGTATAGAAGGCTCCATGAAACGTAACACTCGGAGGCCTGCACATCAAGAGCTTAATGATCCCATATTAGTCAGAAGGCCTGTTTCCTTCTCCGGATTTATGTGCTATCCTCCCTCATTAAAATACTCAACCCAAGCGAGCCCAGTCATTTTTATCTTCACCCTATGGAGGAGAGATACAAAAAGTACAACTGCTGGTGAAAGTCACCAGAATAATATGAACAGGTTATATGCTGGTCTAAACTCAGCTTTGCTTGGTGGTAAAAAAAAAAAGTTTTTAAATTCCATGCATATTGGACATTATTACTGGGTGTGAACCTCAACACTGTTTTAAATTCCACCAAACGTTGCTGCGGTTGGCCACATTTATAGTGCAATATCACCCATCTTGTTTCAGTAAAAATCACTGTAGGCTATTGTCCAGGGGTGGGGTTGTTAGGAAAGAGGAGGGGCCTAAACATTGCAACATTATGTGTCAAGATTGTGCCACAATTCTGGTGTAAAATTCTGTGGCAAAGTAAGCCACCCATTTGTACATAGGAAGCAATATTATAGTAGTTATATTCTTATACATAGGAGGCCGTATTATAGTAGTTATATTCTTGTACATAGGAGCAGTATTATAGTAGTTATATTCTTGTACATAGGAGGCAGTATTATAGTAGTTATATTCTTGTACATAGGAGCAGTATTATAGTAGTTATATTCTTGTACATATAATGCAGTATTATAGTAGTTATATTCTTGTACATAGGAGGCAGTATTATAGTAGTTATATTCTTGTACATAGGAGCTTTATTATAGTAGTTATATTCTTGTACATAAGAGGTAGTATTATAGTAGTTATATTCTTGTACATAGGAGCAGTATTATAGTAGTTATATTCTTGTACATATAATGCAGTATTATAGTAGTTATATTCTTGTACATAGGAGGCAGTATTATAGTAGTTATATTCTTGTACATAGGCAGTAGTATAGTAGTTATATTCATGTACATAGGAGCAGTATTATAGTAGTTATGTTCTTGTACATAGAAACAGTATTATAGTAGTTATATTCTTGTGCATAGGGGCAGTATTATAATAGTTATATTCTTGTACATAGAAGCAGTATTATAGTAGTTATATTCTTGTACACAGGGGACAGTATTATAGTAGTTATATTCTTGTACATAGGGGCAGTATTATGGTAGTTATATTCTTGTAAATAGGAGGCAGTGTTATAGTAGTTATATTCTTGTACATAGGAGCAGTATTATAGTAGTTATATTCTTGTAAATAGGAGGCAGTATTATAGTAGTTATATTCTTGTACATAGGAGCAGTATTATAGTAGTTATATTCTTGTAAATAGGAGGCAGTATTATAGTAGTTATATTCTTTTACATACAAGGCAGTATTATAGTAGTTATATTCTTGTACATAGGAGTAGTATTATAGTAGTTATATTCTTGTAAATAGGAGGCAGTATTATAGTAGTTATATTCTTGTAAATAGAAGCAGTATTATATTAATTATATTCATGTATATAGGAGCAGTATTATAGTAGTTATACTCTTGTACATAGGGGCAGTATTATGGTAGTTATATTCTTGTACATAGGAGCAGTATTATAGTAGTTATATTCTTGTACATAGGAGCAGTATTATAGTAGTTATATTCTTGTAAATAGGAGGCAGTATTATAGTAGTTATATTCTTTTACATACAAGGCAGTATTATAGTAGTAATATTCTTGTATATAGGAGCAGTATTATAGTAGTTATATTCTTGTACATAGGAGCAGTAATATAGTAGTTATATTCTTGTACATAGGAGCAGTATTATAGTAGTTATATTCTTGTACATAGGAGCAGTAATATAGTAATTATATTCTTGTACATAGGAGGCAGTATTATAGTAGTTATATTCTTGTACATAGGAGCAGTATTATAGTAGTTATATTCTTATACATAGGAGCAGTATTATAGTAGTTATATTCTCGTACATAGGAGCAGTATTATAGTAGTTATATTCTTGTACATGGGAGTGGTATTATAGTAGTTATATTCTTGTACATAGGAGCAGTATTATAGTAGTTATATTCTTGTACATAGGAGGCAGTATTATAGTAGTTATAATCTTGTACATAGGAGCAGTATTATAGTAGTTATATTCTTGTACATAGGAGCAGTATTATAGTAGTTATAATCTTGGACATAGGAGCAGTATTATAGTAGTTTTATTCATGTATATAGGAGCAGTATTATGATAATTATATTTTTATACATAAGGAACAATATACTACTTTTATTTATTGTCATTACTTTTATGTGCAGTATCATGTTGTTTAATGTTGTTTAATATATTCAGACTATTTTCAGGACAACTAGTAGGGCCTATGGAAAGGGATAGTTGTCACGAGACAGCCCCTCTTTAAACTGGAGTAAAACAATCATCGTAGAAAGTCATTATACTGTAACCTTATAGACATCCTAGGAGGTGAGTATACAAGTATTTCTTCACATGCTGGACTGCAAGGAATCTCTGATTAGCAAATAATAAGGAAAGTGACTTGACAACTTATTGAAACCAGACTTGCTCCTTAAATGTTTGGTAAGCATTCTCCTGCCGAGTCACTGTCATTCCTTTGCTGTACAGTTGTACAGCGCTGCCAAATGCCTGCTGGTTCCCGGTTAAATTAACTTTACTCTGACATCAAAGAACCAAAGAACAATTATTGTGAGAAGGTGTTAAATGTGACGGAAAGTTCTACAAGCCACCCAAAATGTAGGATGCACTAGTTAATTTTCCGGCAGGAGTGAAAGCTTGTTTGGCCACAATTACCGAGCCTTTAAACATGTTAATCCTTTAACATCTGCTCGCACTTTGCTTGGGATAATTATTCTTTAAGTTAAATGGAATTGATGGGAAAATAAAATTAAAAAAATTACTAATCCTAAAATTATCCCTCGTATCTGGCATCGTGTGGATGTTTTTTTCCCATCTGTATTCGTGCAAACCTTTTGGCAGATTCAAAAATTTTTGGGAAATATGACAAAAACTGTCAGTGGACTTGGAGAGGGGATGTTTGTGCGTAGACTCAGGCGGAGAAAAGGAATGATGGGGGTTTTAATGTGCGGCGCCTCCAAGTTTCTGACTAAATCGACATTCCATAAAAACAAAAATTCTACACATTTTAGAAATTGATAGCCCTTGTGTTTTTGGCCAGTTTATGTTGAATTGTGTGGAACTGAGAATGGAAATTAAATGTAGAACACAAGTAAAAAATTGTTGTAGCAACCGATAAGGGTTTGCAACTGCTGGGTCATGGGTTCGAATCCGACCAAGGCAACATCAGCAGTTTCTGTCATTTTGAGTTAGAACAACATTTTTACTGGTTAGTATGAGTCTTTGAGATTATAAAAGTGTAAGTTCCAGCATAGATAGGGATAGGTTTTCCATATACTAAAGTGTATATTAAAGGATATATTATACACATGCCACGCTGATAGTATATGCCGCCAGACCACTCACTTGGGTATCTTTTACTGATTTGTATTCATTTTTGTAAATAGATGAGGGGTGATAAATATTTCACATCCGTGACCCTCCTGTATCGTCTCAAAAAGCCGTGTGCTTGTTCCTTTCTGTTTGTCATAGGGAAGAGTGACCCCTAGTGTGCATCTCTTGGAATGACTGAATGAATGTTCTCCAACTTTAAATTTAAAGGGGTGTACCCAACTTTATAATTTTAGGATATGACATGTTGTACCTTTTACGTTCTGTCTGACCCCAGGACTTATTCTCTGCCCAGTGTAAGTCCCAACCACCCACTCATCTTCTGTCAGGAACTCACATCTTCAGATGATAGTGGCTTCTTTCTCTTGGGTGGGAAGGGTTGACAGGTTCCACATGCATGGTGTTTGTGGCCTTTAGGCCAATCATCGCTAAAGCTACCAGACTTAAGGCCCTTTTACACGGGCCGATGTGTCTCTCTGCCCGAGCGCCGATCAGCGATATCGGCGCTCGGGCAGGGAGCCTTTACACGGCCCGATGAATCGAGCGCCGGGCCGCACGAGTGATCGCTGTATCGCTCGTGCGGCCCGGAAGCTCCATACTGTCAGGCGCACATCGCCTGTTTACACAGGCCGATGTGCGCCCGACAGATTGGATCTTTTGGTTTCTACAAAAGATCCAATCAGCCGACGAACGAGCGTTTTGCTCGTTCGTCGGCTGATTAGGGCCACTTTTACACGGGCCGATTATCGGCACTAGTGTTCCTAGGAACGATTTTTCGGCCGATAATCGGCCCGTGTAAAAGGACCTTTAAGGTAACTCCTCTGTGGCTTTTGTTAAAGCTACTTCTGTTGTCTCATACATGTTTGCTATCATTGCTTGAACTTGACTTAAGCTGTTGTGATTCCACTTCCTTGACAGCTCTTCAGTATCTTGGTTGTACCGCATGCCTGCTTCTACATGACCTCCATTACCTGACCCCCGACTACGCTTATATCTAATTGAAGATTTTTCCTGACTTTTGTTATTTTTTGACTTTCTGTTGTTGTTGCCCTTGCATCAGTAACTCCAACCCATGCCCATGTAATCTAGTCCCACCTTCACTAGATGCTATTTCATGGAACTTCATTTCAGGTTCCTCTTGACTTCCATTATATTCTTACATTCAATTTTCTGTTGTTGTTGCCCTTTAATCAGTAACTCATATCCATGCCTATGTCCTCTGGTCCCACTTTCACTAGACACTATTTCATTGAACTTCATCTCAGACTCTTCCTGACCTCCATTATGTTCTTACAGTACATTTGACTTACTGTTGCCATTGCATCAGTAACTCTAACCCATTCCCATGTCCTCTGGTTCCACCTTCACTAGATGCTATTTCATGGAACCTCATCTCAGGTTCTTCCTGACTTCTGTTATGTTCTTACATTCAAATTTCTGTTGTTGTTGACCTTGCATCAGTAACTTCAACCCATGCCGATGTCCTCTGGTCCCACCTTCACTAGATGCTTGAGGGAATCAAAAGCCAGGTTACCTTATGACATCAAAGTTCTTGGGCCAGCTGAGAACTTTGACCCGCTCCACAGTCCTATAAGTGAATTGTGCCTTCCAGTAGATTCTTTTCTTCATTATATCTGTATTAGGCCCCTTTCACACGACAGTATTTTTTGCTGGTTCCGATCCGCATTTTTCACATGAAAAATGCGGACCCATTCATCTCTATGGGTCCGCAAAAAATACTGAGAGCATACGGTGTGCTGTCCGCACCCGTATGCCCGTTCCGTAGCCCCGCAAAAAAGATAGAACCTGTCCTATTCTTGTCCGCAAAACGGACAAGGATAGGCATGGTTACAATGGATCCGCAAAAAAATGGATGCCATACGGACGGCATCCGTTTTTTTTGCGAATCCGCAATTTGCGGACCGCAAAACACAACGTTCGTGTGAAACCGGCCTTAGGCTTCATTCACGCGACCGTATGTGTTTTCCGTTCCGTATAGTGCGGATCCGCAAAAAAAAAACGGATGACGTTCCGTATGTCATCCGTGTTTCCGTTTTTTTTGCGGATCCATTGTAACAATGCCTATCCTTGTCAGCAAAACGGACAAGAATAGGACATGTTCTATCCTTTTTGCGGAACGGAAATACGGACATATGGAAACGGAATGCATGCGGAGTACCTTCCGTTTTTGCTGACCCATTGAAATAAATGGTTCCGCATACAGTCCGCAAAAAATAAAAACGGAACGGAAACAAAATATGGACATGTGAATGAAGCCTTATGAGAATCAAGGGGCCCCAGCAGTTGGAGCTTGATAATCAGTAAATAATAGCATACCCTAGTGAATATATAAATTATCACTATATTAAAGGAGTTCTCCGTGTTCAGAGCTGAACCTGGATATACCATTAAATTCACCCAGGCAGCCCGCCTGAACAGGGCATCGGAGCATCTCATGCTCCGATGCCCTCCTTTGCCCTGCGCTAACTAGCGCAGGGCAAAGGCATTTAGCCTGGTTCCGGTGACGTACCGGGCTCTACCAGGCGGAGGCTTCCGCCCAGCAGTGAGCCCGGTGACGTCACCAGCGCTGATGGGCGGGCTTTAGCGCTGCCCTAGCCAGTAAAACGGCTAGGGCAGTGCTAAAGCCGGCCCATTACAGCCGGTGACGTCACCGAACTCACTGCCGGACGGAAGCCTCCGCCCGGCAGTATGTTATGTAAACAAAAGAGCCCTTGCCCTGCGCAATCCAGCGCAGGGCAAGGGAGGGCATCGGAGCATGAGATGCTCCGATGCCCTGTTCAGGCGGGCTGCCTGGGTGAATATAAGGGTATGTCCGGGTTCAGCTCTGAACCCGGACAACCCCTTTAAGTTATGGCATTTCACTAGGATGTATCAAAGCATAACATGGTCGTCTCATGAAGACAACCCATTTCCATACTTCCTTGGACTTAATTTGAGGGTTCCCCATTTAGGACCTCCATCTATGACAGTGGAGACCTTCTATTAAAAACACAGCTTTTAATCCAGAGGTCGGATCAAGGGCAATCCAGCTGCAAGTTCCCCTGTTAATTATAGCTGAATGCTGGGGGTTTCTAAAGCAAGGCTCATATTGGTCAGCAGGAGTCAGCTTTAAAGCTCTGTCACTAGTTTTAACCATATAGCATGAGATATATAGGCACATAGGGCTCATAACCATTTCCCCACACATACCTTTATTTCCAAGAAGGAATCAGCTATTATCCAGGAAAATGCACTTTTAAAAATATGGTAATGAGGCATCGGAGCACTGGGAGGTGTGTTCTGCTCTTCTGAGCACCACATCTGTGACGCCCTTCTTGCTGCTAATGCTGCCCTACATGATTAAAACACGTCCCCCTGCTGCATGATGGACAGCGCTAGACTCTCTGGTCTAGCACTGAAATCCCGCTCCTGCGCACTGACTCGTTGTAAGGCGCGTGTGCACTACGCTTGCAGCGCCGAACTCTGCAAGCCCTTTCTCTGTAGTGCGGGATTTCAGCGTCCATCATGCAGCAGGGGGGCGTTTTTTAATCATGTAGGGCGGCGTTAGCAGCAAGAAGGGCGTCGCAGATGTGGTGCTCAGAAGAGCAGAACACACCTCCCAGTGCTCCGATGCCTCATTACCATATTTTTAAAAGTGCATTTTCCTGGATAATAGCTGATTCCTTCTTGGAAATAAAGGTATGTGTGGGGAAAGGGTGATGAACCCTATGTGCCCATATATCTAATGCTATTTGGTTAAAACTATTGACAGAGCCTGCCACCATGTGCGATCTGCAGGCATCTGGTATAGAGCAGGAGGAGCTGAGCAGATTGATACATCGTTTTATGAGAAAATATTTGGTGTAACCACCATAGTGGCAGACCAGGCAACTGCTATGGGGCCCAGGACAAGAGGGGGCCCAGTCTTAATTGGGATCATCTCCTCTTCTACTGGAGGTGAAAACTTGGTCAGGACTCTACCTTCTAAAGGAACAACTTTTAGAAATGAAGAAGTGGAAAAATGGCCCAAGGGTCATTGAAAGGGGTTTAGGCAGAAACCCTTCTGTCCTGTGTGGGGGGCCTGGTCTGATCCTTGCTATGGGGCCCTTACCTCTCTAGGTACATCACTGGGTATAACCTAAAATTTATTCTTATAAACTCTGCTTTGGAGCTGCAAATTCAGGGCTCAGTGAGTCTTCCCTGTGAAGCTACTCTCATCCCTTCTCTACATGTTCTAACTGGAGTGCCTGTGTCTTCCATGCTTGTCACTTTTACTTGGTATACAATGCGAATAAAGTGTAGCTTAAAAGTCTCCTAAAGAGATTATACTGCTACGTGTGAATAATACTAACCTGAACTGATCCCAGAGATACTCCCATAACTCAGGAAGACATTAGCACGAAACAGGGAGTGATAATTAACTGTAGTCTAACCATGGAATCACATCTGTGAGCATAGGAGCTGCATATGCCAAACGGTAGATCTTTAAAGGGGTTACGCCATGACTAATGTAAAAGAAATGAAAATCAGACATCATATAGTACATGACAATACCTTACTAACAGAGCTAGAACCAGCCCTGTACCTCACATGGATCCAGAGATTATTCATTGCTCCAGTTGCTGCTAGATTTATATCAAGCTGGCAGCTCTGTGGGCGTGTCCTCCCTGTAATTGGCACACCTTCTAACAGAACATATGCCCGGTGGCAGTTGAAGATTTAAACTGATTGGCCATAGACCTTACGTGGAAATTCCCCGGTGGGCCGATGCCCAGGGGGCCGCCTGAGCCTTCCTCACGGCCGGTCAGTTGAAGTTTTTGGGGATGTATTGTGCGCTGCTGGCAGTATTATGTGATGCATAATGTGGTATTTGGCTCTGTTGGGCTGGTATAATGTGCTGCAATACGGTATTGCTGGCCCTGCCTTCCATCAATTTGGACCCGACTACAAAATGGGGCCCTTTTTAGTATTTTTTTCCAGGGCCACTTTAAGTTCCCAGTCCGCCCCTGCTGAGTACGTTCGACCAGCTCAGTGAGACGGACATAAATTAAGGAAAAGAACAAACAGCAGGTGGCGCTGTATGGATAGATTGTATTGAATAGCTCAGTGGCTATACTAAATTTTTTAATTAAATGCAATTAGAAAAGTATTGAGATCCAGATGCTGGTTTGAAAAATGTAGAATATGTTTTGGGACACAAACCCTTTAATCAAAATTATTTGCAAAGTTTACATTTTTTGTTTTCATTTTAGACACATCGGAGCCCAGAAAACATGGTTATATAAGCATGCCCTTCGAGGTCTGTTTTTACTGGAGCCACTCATTACAATCGCTGATTAGTTTTGGATACTTTGCCTGATACAGATATCCTAACCTAATATCTACCCTCTAAACAAATGAGAACTTGATACCTGATAGCAATTAACAATGGAAACTGGTTCTATTCATCAGAACCGACCCCCGGGAGCAGGAAAATTGTTATCAAATACCTTGTGCACCATGTTGTCTATGAAAATAGAGCCACTTGTAAAGCACGTCTGCGCCATTTATCTCTTGTAAATCTTTCACTACCCCATGTTTCATTATTTGTTTTACTTACAAGATGAGAGGATGAATAGAAAGGCAATGGTCGGGCGGCAGGAATTACCTTGACATTTACAATGGCTGACTTGATTCTTACAAGATGAGAACCAGATTTCAGATAGAAGGAGAACAATAGAGCGGAACATGTGAGGGTTCTCCCTGCCACGTGTTGCCAGGCTTGTTTCAGTAAGTACAAGGTATTTCTTACATCTTATGGGCTCAGCTTTTTCTTTATTGTCTGGGTAATGGAACGCTGAAGACTAAGTCTTACTGGTATTACTGGAGCAGGGCTGTTATGACAGGTGGCTGGTGCGGAATGTACTCAAGGTGCCAGAGAGGGCCACCAGCAAGGCATTAATATTGCAAGACTAGGATGAAGGAACGTCTAGATACTGGAGATTTTATCTTTGGCAAATCATTTCAAGCTGTGACCTTCTGGAAGTATCTGAGATGGGTACAGCTCCACCATTCCTCCATGCCAATGATGACCCTAACTCTATCCTAACCATAGGGATCTAATTCATAAATGGGACCTACGAATAATAAATGAGACCCAGATGTATATTCTTCAAAGTCAGAGATGGATCAACAATCATTTCCCCGGAATGTTTCCTTTTTTTTTTGGTGTTTTGTAGGGGCCTTTAATTCAGGGTGATGTTATTCATGAGTGCCCAGTTATCTTGTATGTATCCAATCATTTTATAAGGCAGCATTCACACAAGGAGTATCTGTTGCAGATTTTAAGGGCAGAATACACACAAAAAAATCCCCAACAAAATACAGGAGAATGCAAATGAATAGATTTTGACAACACCCTATTCACAAGTTTGGCAGAAACATTTCATGGTCTGATGCTCCCCCATTGTCCTGTACTGCATCGCGCAGGGAAAGGGCTTTTTCTTTACCTCCAGTGACGTACCGGGCTCTTCATAGAGTATGCTAGGCAGAGGCTTCTGCCTAGCAGTGAGCCCGGTGACCTCACCAGCACTAATGGGTGGGCTTTAGCCCTGCCCTAGCCTGTGAAACAGTTTAGGGCAGCGCTGTAGACCACCCATTAGAGGCGGTGATGTCATCGGGATCAGCACAGGGCAAGCGGAAGCATTGGAGCATGAAATGTTTCTGCCAACTTGTGAATAGTGTGTTGTTAAAATCTATTTGTCCTGGACTGTCAGCTTTCAAACAAGACCAGTTGCATGTTTCTAGCTGCTACCACTCAGGAGATAGCAGCATCTAAAGCAGCCCTCCCCCCTCCAGTTTATGCCCGAGCTGGGCTTGGGCAGAACAGTTAGCGACCTTTCCCACTACCTTTTCCCTGCCCAAGCTGGACTCGGGCAAAACATCAGGTGGTTAAAGAGATTCTCTGCATTGAAAAATACCTTGAAAGGAAGCAGATGGCGAAGTTTTACTTTTCTCGACCTCCAGTGATCAACTGTAATCTGTGGAGAAACCTGTTCAATTTGCCTCCGGCGCCACCACAGGGTAAATTATGTATTACACTGTGTCCATTCATATCAGTGGGCAAACTGGGTAGTACAGGACAGGTCCTCCAGAGAGAGAGATACTCTTTGTAATCGTTCTCCACTCGATTTAGGATCCTGAACAGAAAATCCCTTCCAACCCCTTTAACTCTGAATTACCTGATAGGGGTTATGTAAACTTTACAACCCCTTTAAAGAGGTTATCCCGTGACTAATGTAAAAAATGAAAATCAGGTGTAATATTGTACATGACAGCCTCTTTCTAACAAAGCTAGAACCAGCCCTGTACCTCACATGGATCCAGAGATCTCCTCATTCATTGCTCTGCTAGATTTATATTAATCTGACAACTCAAGGGGAGTGTCTTTAGTGCTGCAACTCAGGAGGCGTGTCTATGCTGTCCCTATCACAGCTCAGGAGGTGTGTCTCAGCTCTTCCTGTCACAGCTCAGGGGGCGTGTCTCAGCTCTCCCTATCACAGCTCAGGAGGCAGGTAAAGGATAAAACTGAGCATCTGCGTCCATCTAAGTGAGCAGGTAAAAGAAAAAACAAACAGCAGGTGGCGCTATACAGATACATTTTATGGAATAACTAAGTGGCTATGCTAAATTTTTAATGACATGCAATTACAAAAGTATTCACATCCAGGTGCTGGTTTGAAAACTGTAGAATATTTTTTGTGGGACAACCCCTTTAAGGGTTATGTTACATAACATCTATCATATTCAGAACCTTCCACTGCCCGTAATATTTCTATTCTATCCACTTCAGAAATTTTCTTATTTGATCCTCCTGTGGAATCCAAGTGATTTGACCTTGCGGAGAGGTTCATTCAACATTAGTAGTCATAATTAATCAAATCTGAGCTTAAAGTATTACTATGGATTAATTGAGTGAAATATCCTTTTACTGGGGAGATCAAATTTCCCGATGTGCTGCCCACCCTTACATAAGAAAAATGGAGGCGAAGATAAGCCTGACTCTAATTAATGCCAAGAGATACGGTCCCGTCTGTTGCGGGCCTGCCCGACCATAACATTTTTAAAGCGCCCTTTCCGGACCACACTGCTCTGTGTGCTTCAGCATCACGCCGTGTATCATATTCTCAATAATTGTAGCTTAAACGCCCTTTAACTCTGAATTACCTGATAGGGGTTATGTAAACTTTACAACCCCTTTAAAGAGGTTATCCCGTGACTAATGTAAAAAATGAAAATCAGGTGTAATATTGTACATGACAGCCTCTTTCTAACAAAGCTAGAACCAGCCCTGTACCTCACATGGATCCAGAGATCTCCTCATTCATTGCTCTGCTAGATTTATATTAATCTGACAACTCAAGGGGAGTGTCTTTAGTGCTGCAACTCAGGAGGCGTGTCTATGCTGTCCCTATCACAGCTCAGGAGGTGTGTCTCAGCTCTTCCTGTCACAGCTCAGGGGGCGTGTCTCAGCTCTCCCTATCACAGCTCAGGAGGCAGGTAAAGGATAAAACTGAGCATCTGCGTCCATCTAAGTGAGCAGGTAAAAGAAAAAACAAACAGCAGGTGGCGCTATACAGATACATTTTATGGAATAACTAAGTGGCTATGCTAAATTTTTAATGACATGCAATTACAAAAGTATTCACATCCAGGTGCTGGTTTGAAAACTGTAGAATATTTTTTGTGGGACAACCCCTTTAAGGGTTATGTTACATAACATCTATCATATTCAGAACCTTCCACTGCCCGTAATATTTCTATTCTATCCACTTCAGAAATTTTCTTATTTGATCCTCCTGTGGAATCCAAGTGATTTGACCTTGCGGAGAGGTTCATTCAACATTAGTAGTCATAATTAATCAAATCTGAGCTTAAAGTATTACTATGGATTAATTGAGTGAAATATCCTTTTACTGGGGAGATCAAATTTCCCGATGTGCTGCCCACCCTTACATAAGAAAAATGGAGGCGAAGATAAGCCTGACTCTAATTAATGCCAAGAGATACGGTCCCGTCTGTTGCGGGCCTGCCCGACCATAACATTTTTAAAGCGCCCTTTCCGGACCACACTGCTCTGTGTGCTTCAGCATCACGCCGTGTATCATATTCTCAATAATTGTAGCTTAAACGCCCTAAATCACCGTCTGAATGTCACATATGCGAGATTTACGGGATTTTTCCTGTGGGCCGTATAGTGATTAAGTAGAACCATTGCGATAAGTGTAAACGATTTATGTCTGTGGCACCGAAATGATTATTCATTTAAATAAAAACCACATGAAAGGAGGGGGAAAACAAAAAAAAAGACATCTGCTTGAAATTGCAGGTTTAGGAATTTCAATGATGCAGATAGATTCTGATGTAAACCATATTATGGTCATTAAGCTAATAGTAGAGAGAGACTATCTGATAACTGAGATATAGCGGAGGAGATGATTTGATAATCCATGTAGCCATTAGTATGCTAGTGCCTTTCTAGCCAGACAAGTGTGAATCAATCCTTAGGCTACTTTCACACTAGCGGCAGCACGGATCCGGCACCTAAAGGGTGCCGACGGATCCGTACTGCCGCTGATACATGTGTGGAGCCGGAGCAGCGCTCCGGCCCCACACATGTTAACACACGCATTGGAACAAGACACAGACAAACATACATACATACATACATACTTACATACTCCAGCCAGGGACGCTGGCAGAACGTCTTCACACGCCTCCTGCGAGTAGTGATGACGATTACCCACAGCGCCCTCTGCTGGGCGCAGTGGGGAAACGTCATAGTTGCGCCCAGGAGGCGCGTGAAGACATGCTGCCGGCGTCCCTGGAGTATGTGAGTATGTATGTGTGTATGTATGTATGTATGTATGTCTGTCTGTATGTATGTATCTATCTCTGTAGCCGGATCCGGAATGACCCCCCATTGCAAGTCACTGGAGGACAGACCTGGAAAACTGGTGTGTCCACACCAAACGGATCCGTCCCCATTGACTTGCATTGGGGGTCATTCCGGATCCGTCTTGGTGCGGATGCCTGGACCGGAGAGCAAACCGCAGCATGCTGCGGTTTGTTCTCCGGTCTGAAGACGGAACGGAATGCTTTCAATGGGGACAAAACTGAAGCGTTTTTTCCGGTATTGAGCCCCTATGACGGAACTCAATACCGGAATTTAAAAACGCTAGTGTGAAGCCTTAGTCACCAGTACTAACAGTGTTTTGTGTTGAAAAAGTCGCTTGACTTGAATAGTCTCCCCCAGGGTTTATTTTATATAAAATGGGGCCTTGAGTCCTTTGTAGCTTATTCACACTTTCCATTTATAGACAGCTTTTCCTATAGCTGCATTCATAAAATAATACTGTCATACAGTATCCATATAATATTACCATATAGCGCAGGGATGGCCAACCTGTGGCTCTCCAGCTGTTGTAAAATTACAATTCCCACCATGCTCTGCTGTAGGCTCATAGCTGTAGGCAGTCTGTGCATGCTGGGAGTTGCAGTTTTGCAACAGCTGGAGAGCCACAGGTTGGCCATCCCTAGTATAGTGCCATCATAACACTCTACTTCATTGACCATGCAGTACTGCAGTTCAATGCACCGTAAAGTAAAAAATACCATTCAGTTTCCAAAAAGTACCACCATGCAATGTCTAAAAAATACTCCCATACAGTCAGGGGTGCACCTAGCCTTTCTACTACTTGAGGAGAAAATTGAAACTGTGCCCCTCCCTCCCCAATGCTCTTCGGCTGCCCCTTTCCTGCCCCTACCTGGTGCTGCCTGAGGCGATCGCCTCACCTGGCCTCATTGGTGGTGAACCGCTGCATACAGTGTCTACTTAATACCGCCATATAGATGAAAGCAGAGCAGGAGACAGAGAGGACTGTGCAGCTGTGATTTAACAGCTGCACAGTTCTCCTTTCGTACTATTGTTGGATGCACCGCCCAGCGTAAAGGAGTGCTCTGCAGACTACTGGGAATGTTTTAGTGGGGTCCTGTGCTCGGGGACTCCCATTTGCAACTCCTTAAGACAGCCCATTATCCTTCCTATATTTGGCAGATGTGTGCAACCAGGAAAACACCAAAGTTATAAATACTTGTGTTCTGTTGCCATTTTTGAAAAGTATACCTTGATTTGCTTAAAGGGATTGTCCACTTTGGACAACATGAGTCCATATATCTTATTAGGGCACATGAACATATAAGACCCATGGTTGAAAATCTCTGCAAAGCACATTTCTTGCTGTACAGAACTCATCTCAACTATGTACTGCATAGCTGGAAAACAATTCATTGGGTAGTGTTGTATAATAGTAATCCCCTGCAGCATCACTACTGGAGAAATGTGGACTTATGGATGAGTAACTACCCTGATCTGCACGGGCCATCAAGACCCCAAGATTGCTCTGCTCTTGATGACTTGTCCTATGAATAGACCATGAATGTTGTAGTCATGGAGAATTCCTTTACTGAGCACCTAGCAAACACGGATACACAGTGCATTTGGAAAGTCTTCAGAGCCATTCACTTTTTGTTGGAAGCTAAACTTTCAGCCCAGTCTGAAGCCCAGAGCACTCTAGATCAGGTTTTCATTAAGAATGTCTCCGTACTTTGCTCCATTCAGCTTTCCCTCAATCCAGCAGGTGATGAACAGTGCCTGGTTAAATCCAGACTTGATGTTTAGAAATGAGGCCAAAAAGTTCAATCTTGGTTTCATCTGAGAGTCCTTTAGGTGCTTTTTTGCAAACTGTCTCAAGTCTTTTACTGAGGAGAGGCTTCATTCTGGCCACCCTGCCTTAAAGCCCAGATTGGTGAATTGCTGCAATGATGGTTGACCTTCTGGAAGTTCCTCCCATCTGCAAGCAGGATCTTGGGAGTTCAGCAAAAGTGACCATTGCATTCCTGGTCACTTCTCTTACCAAGGCCCTTCTCCCCCAATTACTTTGGTGAGTCGTCCAGCTCTAGGAAGAGTCATGGTTGTTCCAAACTTCTTCTATTTAAGAATTACGGAGGCCACTGTGTTCTTGGGAACTTTTAGTGGAGCAGAAATTTTTGATACCTTTCTCCACATCTGTACCTCCACACAATCCTGTCTCTGAGCTCTACAGGCAGTTTCTTCCTCCTCATGGCTAGCTTTTTGCTTTGTTATGCATTGTCAACTGTGATACCAGATAGGAGCGTACCCTTCAAAATAATGTCTAAGTGAATGTAGCACAGGTGACTCCAACCAAAGTGTTCAAACATCTCAAAGATGATCAAGAGAATTAGAAGGCTCCCAGAGCTAAAGTGTCAAAGGGTCTGAGTACTTTTTTAATACATTTCTAAAATTCTGTTCTCACTTTCTCATTATGGGTTATTGAGTGCAGATTGATGAGAAAAACCTATTTTTTTTCTATTTTACCACAAGGTTGCAACATTACAAAATGTGAAACAAGTGAAAAGGTCTGAACACTTTAAGAATAAACTCTATGGTTTTAGCTGAGAACAAGGTTGAGAGGAGACCATATCAGGTCCTGTTTAGGTCATGGACTATTGTTTTGGGATATAGTCCCCCTTGAAGAGTCTCCTTGACTAGTTTCAATGCTCACCTAAAACCGGGAATGTTGGGAGCCAGTATGAAGGTCCATTAGAATGGGTGCAGCACTAGAGAAGTCCTGCAGACAGGACTGAGAGAATGTCATAAGGAAGGATTAGAGTCCTAGGCCACTGGTTGAGCCAAGAGCATCGCTCCTTAAAGGGGTTGTCTCATGGTGGACAATGGAGGCATACCGCTGGGACCCGCACCTATATCCAGAACGGAGCACCACAAGGTGGTGGCTGGAGGACTCTGGTCTGGCCACCACCAAGCCGGCTCCCCATAGAAATGCGCGGCCCCCGCTCACATTAATTTCTATGGAGCCGACGGAAATAGACGAGCCAGCACTTCGGCAATTTTCGCTGGCCCCATAGAAGATGAATAGAAGGCGGCTGCGCATGCGCAGTGCACCCTCCTTCACTTTCGGGGCTCCGTTCCCAATATAGGTGTGGGACCCGCACCTATAAGACAATGGGGGCATATCCTAGCGACATGCCCCCATTGTCCATCATGAGACAACCTCTTTAAGGAGTGATTGAGGATTTTTTTTTTGCATTGTAACTATGCATATGGTTTAAAGTACAACCAGATTAATGCTACGTGACTCTAAACCCCATTTTATCCATTCCATACACACAAAAACTTTAAGCAATAATAAGCAGGTCTCTCTTCCTCCTCATGAAGACAAGTTTCCTGGAGCAGTGACAAAGACCAAAAATACAATAAAACCTCCTCTAGAATGTCAAACTGGACCTATAGAAGCTTTGGGGACCTATTTGAGACTTTAATGGCCACAGTATAGGTAAGAAATGGAATTTAAGGTTTGCACGGCTCTTCAATAAAGCAACGCTCAATAATAATCCAATATCAATGAAGATCTTGTATCATGCACAGACCAGCTGTAAATGCTTCATCACCACTAATGGTCAGATAGAGAAGATGTGCCATTATATACACAAGTGTCCTGCTCTTGGACTACAGTCCCTTTCTCCTCAGTTATTTTCCATACTGTTGTCTTTTTTTAGAGCTATTGTACTGTACATTACTCTATGGACTGACTCATCCTTTGGCTCCGTCTTGCTTGGCTCCTTCATTCATAGTAGCATCCACATTGTATTCCTGAGGACTTTTATTAGTATGTGGTGTTTGCAGCTTTGTTTAATAAGCCCAGGTTTATGAGCATTTACATCCGTGGTCAGCCAGGGTTTTGCAGGAAAGCCAGAGAATGATAGAAGATGTGGTGTGTTTTTCATGACATCTTTAGGGAGATATCCAACTTCGAGCAATGGCTTGGTGAAAACAGTTCGTTCAACAGTTCTGGGGAGATGTGAATATCACTTGCCTGGAGGCCTGAATTCCTGGAAAGGCTGCAGAGACGGTGTCATATGGCCACCTTCTCATATCACCACCTTCTCTTATAGTATGGTGTGAGCCAGACTGTTAGGTGTAACCGAAGGTAAAAATGGAAAGGTCACAGTATATTCCTATTTATAGTTAGATGGTCCTCTAACGATACCAATTGAAATATTTTCCCCCAAAATTGGTCTGTGGTAGTGTTGGCCAAACTTAATCCTCAAGATCAACTAACAGTACAGGACGTTTAGTTCTCTTTGCAGGTGGTCATATGCATTACGGAAAGGTTGGCTGAACCTGCTGACTTTTAGGTGGGATTGGCCAATTATCTAATGCAGGGGTGCACAACGTTTTCTGGGTGGGGGCCACATTGTCCGACTGAACCAACGTCAAGGGCCGAAAATAAAATTTAAAGGGTTATTACCAACTGAAATACTGTATTTATGGCAGATTGAACACACAGTGTATACCATTAAAGTCTAGTTACAGTTCAAGGAGTCCCATCTAATGGGAGAAATACATGAAAAATGCATGTGAGCAGCCACAAAACATGGACATACATGTCTGTTACCAGATGGATGGGGCCACACAGAATGGTATCAAGGGCCGCATGTGGCCCCCGGGCCGCAGGTTGTGCACCCCTGATCTAATGTGTATATAGATCTCCTAATGCTCTCCTTCAACATAAAATGTCTAGGCAAAGAAGGATCATGCACGTTGGATTTCAACATGGCCAATGCTTTGTTCCCATGGGCAATAAACAGCTTCCAAATGGAAGGGTCTGTTGGGGTCAGAGGGATGTGGACCAACTGTTGTCACCATTGAGAAAAACGTAGACGCTGGGCCAAGTGTTTATGTTCATGGTGGATTCAGGAAGAATATCTGTCTGATGAACATGAAGCTATCTAAAGTGTACCACCAGCATACTAAAACAACAGTTTAAAAAAGGTGTGCATATGGAAAGGTATAATGAAAAAATAATTATTATAATAATAAGGTTAGTTTCACACTAGAGTAAAAATCTTCCAGCAGGCTGTTCAGGCGGAGATACTTGGAGCATCACCAGCCTCTTTAACTATAATGGGACCCGGCAAAGGGATGCTTGCAGCAGTTTTTGTCTGGCCGTATCCTGGTACTAATGGCGGAAATAGGCCGGATTCCCGCCAGGCCCCATTATAGTCAAGGGAAGTACAGGTGGTATCCAGCTATTTAATGCTGTTGTGATACTAGCCTAATAAGACGTCCTAATGGTAAATAATACACAAAAAAATAAACTAGACATGCAATATAGAAAAATTCATGGTAGGCAATGGTGAACACAACTAAAAAGACTTTTTAGGGTAAGATTATACAACAACTAAAGTGTAAAAAAAAAACATACCGTAATTACTACTATTTTTTCAAATTAAAAAAAAAACTAAAAAATGAATATGTTATGTATGTAAAAATGGTTTGAAAAAGAAACGTGCATGATTCAGGAATAGAAAACTCAACAAATATCAACAAACATAAAAAAGTTAGGTTACTTTCACACTAGTCTATTTGCTGGATCCGGCAGGGTTCAGCAAAAACGCTTCCGTTACTGATAATACAACCGTCTGCATCTGTTATGAACGGATCTGGTTGTATTATCTGTTACATAGCCAAGACGGATCCGTCATGAACTCCACTGAAAGTCAACGGGGGACGGATCCTTTTTCTATTGTGTCAGAGAAAACGGATCCGTCCCCCATTGACTTTCAGTGGATCCATCTTGCTCCGCATCCCATGACAGAAAGAAAACCGCAGCATGCTGCTCTCCCGTATGAGAACGGAATACATTTTGGAGCACTATGTTCTGTTCAATTACGTTTTTTCCCCATTGACAATGAATGGGGACAAAACGGAAGCATTTTTTTTCGGTATTGAGACCCTATGACGGATCTCAATACCGGAAAATATTAACGCTAGTGTGAAAATAGCCTTACAGTTGTTTAACGCATGCAAAAAATGGCTAAACAGTACCTGTACCTAAAAATTTGATTTACCTTGGTCTTGATCAGGTTAATATAGGCTAAAAGTTTTCTCAGCCTGGGAGAACGGAAATTCCAGTTTATATAGGGGCCGAAAAATTTCCGGTTAGTGACCATTCGAATTGCTTAGAGAACCTGCACTGCCCTTTCACCGGTAACAGATTATTTTTGCAATTTTTGAAACATATAAAGTACCTAAGACCTAAAGTAAGCGCACCCAGTAACAGCTCAAAACAGACATTCCTTGGCATTTACTTAAGTGAGAAAAGAATTCTTTAATTAATTTCTCTGCCTAATATCTCCCAGTAATACTATCATGGTTATTAGAGGATTATTAGAGGCTTCGGAGCGCGTCTTTCCAGGATATAGCACTTCATTCCCTCATTCTCCTTCCAAGGCAGGAATGTTGTGACGTCCTAAGAGCTAGAAATGTCTGCGGAGAAGTATGCCAGGCATGTGCATGGAACACAAGGTTTTTATACTGTAGCTTGTGGTGACCTTGCTGCTTGTTATTTGCCATTGTAAAATGTGCTTGTTGTCTGCATGCAATGCTTTCCATTTAACTGTGCTAAGGAGGAGTTATGCTTAACCCCATTGCGGTCCCTTCCATCAGTCTATCAGTTTCGCCTTTCTGTAGCCTGTATGTCTTGTATCCACATTGGCTTTTCGATGGTCCATCATTTTCTCCACAAGAACTATGGTATACCAGATATCAGTGCCCACAATGAAGGCTCCAGAGGTCCTAATAGCCAGAACAGACACTAACCGTAGTCCAAATGACCATTTTAATCTAGAATTCTCCAGAGTTGAGATCAAGTATCCATGTCATCTTCAACTGCTGGGGCTGAAGATGAGATGGATGACCTCTGATGAACTGATGAGATGGATGACCTGAGGATACCACCCTGTTCTTGTAGTTTCCAATCTATCTCTTCAACTCCTTCACCCCACCAAAGACATTAAGTAGCAGGGGCAGATTGGCCATAGACCTTACAGGGAAATTTCCCGGTGGGCCCACCTGAGCCCATCTCACGGCCGACCAGTGGAAGTTTTTGGGGATGTGTTTTGTGCTGCTGGCAGTATTTTGTGATGGACTGTGGTATTTGTCTCTGTTGGGGTGGTATAATGTGCCGCAATATGGTATTGCTGGCCCTGCCTTCCATCAATTTGGACCCAACTACAAAACGGGGCCACTTCTAGTATTTTTTCCAGGGCCCCTGTTGAGTAGCCATCTTTTCCTAGGCCTGGACAACTTCTTACTAGCAGCAGCCACTATAATAGAGAGTCACCCATGCTTTATTGATATTCAGTGGCCCTGCTCTCTCATACCCTCCCAACATCCGTCACCATCAGCCGTGCAAAAACAAAACAAGGAGAGTTATCCCAATCCCTGCAAAAAAAATTTCTTCAGGGGTGATCATATCCGCTGTCTACATGGGGGAAAGAGATTCTTTGTCTGGAACCTTTCTCATTGAACACAGTGTCAGATATGCGGGCAGCAAGATATAGAGCAGGAGGAGATCAGCAGACTGCAGAACATGTATATCTCTGCTCATATTGTACAGTACTTAGGAGTCCAGTAGACGGCCCTATCAGAGAGTGGAGCATGAATGTGGACTCATAGACACAGGCAGAGGTGGAGCTAGGCTTTCCCACACCCGGGGCAAAGATTCAAATTTCCCCCCCCCCCCAACTTACATAATAACATGGCAAATAAGTGGCGAACTATGCGCGCCGCGGCAAATTTTTTTTGCACTAAGTCACTCCTCTAACTCTGCCCAATCCATAGCCACACTCACCCAGTACCACCTAAAATCTATCACAGGGTACACGGCGGTACCAATACACCTTGCTATAAATTAAAGAACCAGCTGGTCCTACCTCATCCAGGGTGTCGCTGACGTCGTCGTGATGTCCGCTGGATCCGGATCAAGGTCCCTGTGGTCACAGAGAAAAAAAATAGTCACATAAGGAAGGGATGGTGACTGTGTCTGGCAAATACCTAGCAGCGGGCACAGTACTAATGCCTACATTGTGGTCCCTTCACAATAGTTATGTCCTCTTTATGGCCCCTCACAGTAGTTATGCCCACCTCTGTGCCCATCATAGTAGTTATGCCCATCTTTGTGCCCCTCACAGTACATATGCCCAGTTTATACCTGCTCACTGTAGTTATGCCCAGATACATGCCCCTCATAGTAGTTATGCCAGATTATATGCCCCCCTCACTGTAGTAATGCCAGATTAATTATATGTCCCCCTCACTGTAGTAATGCCAGATTAATTATATGTCCCCCTCACTGTAGTAATGCCAGATTAATTATATGTCCCCCTCACTGTAGTAATGCCCAGATTAATTATATGCCCCCTCACAGGTGCCCCTCACTGTAGTAATGTGAACATTAGAATATATTGCTCCCCTCACAGGTGACCTCACTGTAGTAATGTGACATTAATATATGCTCTCTCACAGGTGACCCTCACTGTAGTAATGTGACATTAATATATGCTCCCTCACAGGTGCCCCCTCACTGTAGTAATGTGACATTAATATATGCTCCCTCACAGGTGCCCCCTCACTGTAGTAATGTGACATTAATATATGCTCCCTCACAGGTGCCCCCTCACTGTAGTCTTGACCCCTTTTGCCTCCAGTCTTTATGAAATTTAAAAAAAAACAAAAACAAAATACATACTTACCTGCTTCCCTGATGACTCGCTCCCTCACTCACATTGCTTGAAATCTCGTGCAGTGATGTGATGACGTTAAATCATCATGCTGGCCAGGTGCAGTGACATCATCACTGATCACTGATGACGTCACTGTGTCGGACCAGCCCGCCGGCATGGTGATGTCATACGTCACCCCTCGTGAGATTTTGCGCAGTTTCTGCAATCAAGATGGCCGTGACAGCCGTGAGTTAAGTATGGTTTATTTTTATTTTTTTACCGCTATTTCGGGAAAATTGATTAATTACCATTGGATCTTGGGGACAATCCGAATAAGAAGACATCCTTTGTAATGCCAAGACAGTATGACCGTGCAGAAAACAGTGAGCGTGCTGAACTTTATACAGCGCTGTTGTGTTTGCTGCGGTTCAGGGCGATCCCCCAGGGAGCGTATATAAAATATTAAGATCTCAAGATATATCTAGCTACTCAATTTAGTTTATTAACTTTCCTAATCAGATTCAGCTTTTGCTTTTTTTCCCCTGCAGCCTTGCAAAATACATCTGGATCCCCGGCTCCATCGCTCATATTCCCACTGTAAATAATGTACAGGGGATTTCCACACGACCATCTATCTTCTCTCTGTCTCAGTGTTAAGAGGCCCATAAAATGGAAGCATCGTGTGTTCACTGGCACTTGTGTAGAGTATATAAGCCATTTATGGCCTGATGCGAGGAACAATGTATTATAGAATAGACGTAGTAGAGCTGAGTGTGTCATAGATTGGCGTGGCATCACTCTATAGTGCCTTAAAGGGATTGTCAAGTATTTAGATATTGATGGCCTATCCTCAGGGTAGACCATTGATATCAGATTAGGGAGGGTCACACTGGACACCCAGCACCCCCCACTGATCAGCTGTTTGGGAGTAGCTCTGGAGCTGGAACTACATAGCATTGTGTAGTAGACGGAGCTGGTTACTGCAGCATTCACTTCAATGGGAGTCCAGTATCCCAGACCAGGGTGCTTGCAAAATAGTTTTGCTATTTAATGCTGGATCATTTTATGCCATTTGTATTCCCATTATGGTTATGGATGGAAATGACAGAGTTAACTAACTCTGACACAGCCCCTGCAGGAAATTGGGTGTGGATCCTGGATCCACCTCTAGTTCAGTGTAGAGTAGTTGGGTGTTAGAGGAAGAGAGAGGAAGCAGCTACATGTGCTCCTCACAGGACAGGACCAAAGATCCAGAGAATCACCTTATCTGAGGATTATCTACTGAGAGAAATACCTCACCATTACTACAGTACTCAAGAAAGAGAGAAAGAGAAAAGAAAGATCCAATAAGGTCCATTATCAGTATGGCCGATCATTCATCCAATTAGGTATTAGCTGATCAAAGCTTTAGATGTTACTGGTGTGAGAGGCACATCCTTCGCAGTGGGACACAACCTGGCCAACTGTATCTTAATGCTGTATTCCTCAGTTGTAAATTGCAGCCATCATTGCGAGAACAATATTACCAGCCTTAGATTCTGCATGGAGAGGCTCTGGGAAGATAGAGAAGAAAGAGTACTACATTGCTCATCCTTGCTCAAATCCATACATTGCTGTCTGGGGAGATTTGCACTATGAACTGTGTTTTCATACCATTAGATGTACTAAAACTCCCATTGTGTACTTTAGTTAAGAGAGAGACGTTTGTTTTCTACTTCTGGTCTGGTTACTGACTCCAGCACCATTCGCCGGCCATTGTACCCTACAACTCCTGCCTTGCACCTGTGGAAAACCTACAAACTCAAGGGCACCCCAACTACCATCAGGCAGGAGCCCCAACATCAGATTGTGCCTTGAGGGAAACAAGGATGCTCCCTTCTTTCACTGCCATGGCCCACTGTACCAGTCGGAACCAAACCCGAGTCCGATCTCCATACAGTATTATTCTGAAGTTTTGAATGAAGCAACTTCGGATTAAGCATCCAAAGCTGGCTTTGCTCATCACTAATCACTAGCAATCATCTGTTATGCTAGAAAAGCTGTCGTATTTGCTGGGCATACTTTTCCCTCCAGTGGCCACTACAGGAGACATATGATATTACATGCCAGAAATTCAGACACTCCACAAGAGGCTCTTTGTGGTCTTGTGTTTGCATACCGTTTTAATCATATGTACTGGAAACACTGAGCAATCTGACCCTTCACTCCATATACACAAACTTATTTATAGAGGAAAATCAATGAGTTGATGATATGACCCTGATACTGTTTATTTTATTTTTAGGAATTTGTAACATTGTAACAGCAGATTCTGAAGCAAGTGTTAAAAGAATAAGTGCACAGTATGCAGTGCCCCTGAATAGGGTACTAGGCTAGCAAACTATTCTGGCTATGTAATGTTATTTAATTTTATTTAGTATGCTAATACCTTGTAATGCACCAGCATAGTTTGGTATGGATCAGTTGGGGTTAACAATCCTGACTCTGCTCCTGTAGAAAGGTAGGAAGACTTAGGTCAGCGTCTAGCTCACTCTTGAGTTAGCTAAGGAAGTGAGAGGAGCTACATGTGCTCACTCCTCAGAGTACTTGGCCTGAACGCCAAGGAATCACTCTCTCTGAGAGATCAACAGTAAGCAAACTATCTCCACTTCACAGTAGACCAGAGAGAGAAAGGTAGAACTAGAAGGTCCAGAATCCATATGACTGAGCACTGGAGACAGTCAGTAAGGTATTTGCTGTTTAAGGCTGATAGACTTTACTGCAGTGAGAGGGTGTCACGGGGAGCCGGCGAGATGTGCGTCTTCGTCTCCATGACAACAGGGCGGGGAGGACCTGGCGTGTGTTCAGTCTCAGCGTGGCCGTCTTCCTCCCCTTCCCCTTGTCGACAGGCAGGAGGAGCTTCTGAGCGCTGGCAAGTGGGCCAGCGCTCAGCTATGAATATGTGTGCTATAGGTCACGTGACACTGGCCACGTCATGTGACCTACCTCCGAGTACTGGCAAGGATGCCAGCACTTCCTGTTTCAGTTTTGGAATTAGGTCAAGTGACGCCGCCTCATCACATGACCTACTTATTGCCCTATTTAAACAGGCAACCTGCCAACCACAGGTTGCCTGTGATTGGTCTTTCATTCAGAGTCTGCTTTTCTGTATTGTGGTTCTGTTTTCGTTTATTTATCATATTTCTGAACACCTTATTTGTATGTGTATTTGTATCTCTATCTTACTTTATTTTATTTTATTTTACTTTTCATACCATGCAATGGTTATTATATCTTCTCTATCATATCTCTTCTAATGTATGTAGAATTGTATATTAAATAGTGGAGACGCACAAAAACCGCACGTGATTATCCATACAAAAGTGCAGCGATAATTTAATTGGATTCGTGAATCCAGTCCAGATTTAACGGACTTCCTATATTGATTATAAAAGGGCAGAAGATAATCATTCCCCCCATTAGCCACTGAGGAAAGAGAGCGATCTCTGAAACGCGTCTGGCGCAATTGGCATTATTGGGTATAAGGTCCGGACCTACAACATTTACCCAGTTTACAAGCGGGGATTCTGCACCTACTGCAAAGAACAAGCAAAGTACGAGGATCAGCTGGAATTACAAACGGACTCCGATCACGTGACCTTCTGATCACGTGACCGTTTACACGTGACCAGCAGGACCCGGAGTACGAGACACCAACACGCTGTGGAAGCGAACGCCGACATTGAACAAATCGGCATACATGTATCCTGGAGTACTCAATATCTAAATTAACCTTGGTGGGGTAAGAGCCCAAGAGGGCACAGCTAAATATTATTCAAATATAACCCCCAGCAAGTTACTATATCTCCAAGTAAACGCAGGACACACTTGCTTATATAGGATCCCACTCTTGGAGGATATTTAACATTTCGCTGAACAATATAGCTGTTCTATTGATGCAACTTGTACACGATTCCTGAACTACAGGCTGCATCTACAGTCATATGTGTCTTCAGAAGCACTAGTTATATCTACAGATATTCGTTAGAGCTGCGGCCTTGATGCGGTTTATTGTGCTTTCCTGATATGAGATCTAAGTAATATATGTGACTAATATTTTATGTAATATATGTAATATTTTATTTATATTGCCATTGGTATTACTTTTACATGAAGATATGGTCCATTGATATAAAACTAATACCAAAAGATCTTTGGGAAGAATATCACTTTGTACCATATTCTTATTTTTATTATATATATTATACATATATTTTATAAATAAATCTAACAAGTTCCAGTAGCAGTGTGCATATCTACTTTTTAAATATGTTTTCGTTTATTGTTTTCTCCTGTTATTCCCTTTCCCTGTACGCCCCTGCACGTATCTAGGCTAGGGATTGTCGCACAGTTGTACGCCGTTGCCTAGGGTCATGCAAGTAGGCAGGGTCAGAGGTGGGGTTCTAGTCAGGGCTGTACTTACCCCCTGACGTGACAGAGGGACATTGTTAAAACACCCTTCACACTTGGACATGGTCCTGGCCCATCTCAATCCCATACTCCTGGGCTGGGAATTACAGTCAAACTTGCAAGAACCTTATTGCCAGCCCTAGATTCTGCAGAGAGAGACTTTAGAGAGATAGAGGGAAGGAGTACTACAATCCCCATTCTGGCCTATATCTATGCATTGCTATTTGGGAGGTTTTGCACTCTCAATTGTATGGAACTGTATTTTCATACCATTCTGCACTTTAGTAATGAGAGACTTATTTTCCACAACTGGTCTGGTTACTGACACCAGCACTATTCGCCGGCAACAGCACCTACATCTCCTGCCTTGCACAGCACCAAACCTATAACACCAAGGGCACCCCAACTACCATCAGGCAGGAGCCCCAACATCATAGTGTGCCCCGAAGGAAGAAAGGATGCACCCTCTTATCACTCCTCACCCCTAGGGAGCACCAGTGTGAGGATTGTCACTGTGGTTATTGCAGCCAGAGCCACTACCACTCCCATCCTCCACTCTGCACAACCAGGGCTTGCCGCAAGTACAATAATGTCCAGTTTTGACCTCAAAGATTTTATAGTCACCACGCCACCTATAGGTGATGCTTATCTACTAGTTATTGTCTTAGCTGCGGGTTCATTAGCACACAGCTGTAGTTAGTGACTCCAGTTTACCTGCATGACCCACTAGAATCTGAGGTAGTCTGAATTCCCTTTCCCAAATCAAATATGTCCAATATTTTGAGCTGCTTTGTTTCTTAATATTTGTTTATAGCGGTCAAAGGTCAGGTTTTCTGCCCCAAATCCTGTGCTAAGCCATAGATTTTAATAGTAATATTTTGACAGCCTGCAATCACCACTAGAGGGAGCTTAGAAGCTTACTGTATACTGTTAATACATTGAACTCAATGTATTAACTCAGTGAGCTCCTCCTAGTGGTGGCTGCAGGTAGCCAACATATCATGTAACGCTCTGCCTATAAAGGTGACTTAGAACTCTGACCACTATAAAGAAAAATTGGGCCTAAAATGACATGGGGTTAAAAAGTGGCAAACCCTGAAATACAGAATATATCCAGTTTGAGATTTTCACCATGTGGTTTTGTATTCACTGTTCACTGTGCAGTTAAGGGTATGGTATTGTTTTATGTTATCACCATGTATAAAAAAAAAACTGTATTTATTGTATTTTTAATTTTTTAAGACGTACTTTTTCTCCAAAAAGTGGGGGGGGAAATGGCAGTGTGTCTTATAAAGTCTTATGGCTTTATGGAAGCACTTATTATTATGCAGGAGGCGAGGGGAGCGGCTAGTGTAGTACTCGCTACAAGCACTTGCTGTCCTCACCGCTCCCTGGTCTTCTTCTGGGCCCCACGCTCTACTGCAGTGCTCCAGACTAAAAAAAAAAACAAGGAGCCATTGGCTCCTAACCTGAAAAATTTAGGAGCCAAATAAAATTTTTAGGCGCCAAATTTAAATACATAAAATTATAACGTCCGGCCCTTAATAGAACTGTCCTATCCTATTTTTTGGGGGGACAAGGTGACTAAAACATAGTGAATTGTGAGGTTTTATTTATTTTTCTTTTACGTGTTCACTGTATAGGATCTTTTTTTTATATTTTAATAGTTTGGACTTTTTGGACATTTATTAATATATTTTATATGTAAAATTGGGAAATGGGGTGATTAATGGGCCATTCAGACGGCCGTAGTATTGTGGATCCGCAAAAATACGGATCTGCAATACCACGGATGCCGCCCGGCCTGTGTTCTGCAATTTGCCGAACATGGCCGGGCGTCCTGATCAAAATGCCTGTTCTTGTCTTCTGTTGCAGACAAAAATAGGACATTTTCTATAATTTCTTGCGGAGCCACGGCTAGGCAAGTTCACAAGCCACCCATTTAAGTGAATGCAGCCGTATCTATTCTGCAAAATTGCGGAATAGATGCGGGCACGTTCACACGGTTGTATATATATTAATATATTGGTGGGTTTTGTTTTTTTTTTTACTTTTTATTTAATAATTATTGCCCCCATCAGACCTCGGATCAGCCCAGCGTGCCCCCATCAGACCTCGGATCAGCCCACCGTGCCCCCTTCAGACCTCGGATCAGCCCACCGTGCCCCCTTCAGACCTCGGATCAGCTCAGCGTGCCCCCATCAGACCTCGGATCAGCCCACCGTGCCCCCATTAGACCTCGGATCAGCCCACCGTGCCCCCTTCAGACCTCAGATCAGCCCAGCGTGCCCCCATCAGACCTCGGATCGGCCCAGCGTGCCCCCATCAGACCTCGGATCGGCCCAGCGTGCCCCCATCAGACCTCGGATCGGCCCAGCGTGCCCCCATCAGACCTCGGATCGGCCCAGCGTGCCCCCATCAGACCTCGGATCGGCCCAGCGTGCCCCCATCAGACCTCGGATCGGCCCAGCGTGCCCCCATCAGACCTCGGATCGGCCCAGCGTGCCCCCATCAGACCTCGGATCGGCCCAGCGTGCCCCCATCAGACTTCGGATCGGCCCAGCGTGCCCCCATCAGACCTCGGATCGGCCCAGCGTGCCCCCATCAGACCTCGGATCGGCCCAGCGTGCCCCCATCAGACCTGGGATCGGCCCAGCGTGCCCCCATCAGACCTCGGATCGGCCCAGCGTGCCCCCATCAGACCTCGGATCGGCCCAGCGTGCCCCCATCAGACCTCGGATCAGCCCACCGTGCCCCCTTCAGACCTCGGATCAGCCCACCGTGCCCCTTCAGACCTCGGATCAGCTCAGCGTGCCCCCATCAGACCTCGGATCAGCTCAGCGTGCCCCCATCAGACCTCGGATCAGCCCACCGTGCCCCCATTAGACCTCGGATCAGCCCACCGTGCCCCCTTCAGACCTCAGATCAGCCCAGCGTGCCCCCATCAGACCTCGGATCAGCCCACCGTGCCCCCTTCAGACCTCGGATCAGCCCACCGTGCCCCCTTCAGAGCTCGGATCAGCCCACCGTGCCCCCTTCAGAGCTCGGATCAGCCCACCGTGCCCCCTTCAGACCTCGGATCAGCCCACCGTGCCCCCTTCAGGCCAGCCCACAGTGCCCCCTTCAGGCCAGCCCACAGTGCCCCCTTCAGGCCAGCCCACAGTGCCCCCTTCAGGCCAGCCCACAGTGCCCCCTTCAGGCCAGCCCACTTGTGCCCCCTTCAGGCCAGCCCGCTTGTGCCCCCTTCAGACCTCAGATCAGCCCACACTGCCACCATCAGAATAAAATTAAAAAAATCTCTCACCTGTCCTGCGCCGCGCCTCCGCTCTGGTGTCCGGCGCTCCTCAGTCTCCAGCGCTGCACTGTCACCTGACTGCGTGCAGCGTCAGGTCAGAGTGCGCGCACTACGTCCTGACGCTGTACGCCGTCAGGACAGTGCAGTGCAGGCCCAGAGAAGAAGAGGAGCGCCGGACACCGGAGCGGAGCCGTGGCACAGGACAGGTGAGAGATTTTTTTTAAAATTTTGTCTGCACGTCTCCATGTTCTCTGATACTAGGCTACGCGATAGGTAGGTGCCGATCGGGTCCAGGCGCAAATGGCGACAAGACTAAAAAGTCTTGTCGCCATTTGTCAAATCTAAGTCGCATTTGCGACCATTTTGGTCGCCATCTGGAGCCCTGTACTGTGTCCTGACTGAGTACAGCATCAGGATGTAGTGCACATAGGCATGCAGTCTTCAGGTCAAAGTGCAGCGGGGGGCCCGGTAGAAGACCAGGGAGCGGTGAGTGCAGGAAGAGCGAATGGTCCAAAGCAGGAGAGGTGAGTTATTTATTTTATCTATGAGGTCTGATGAGGATTGGGGGTCTGATTGGATTGGAAGGTCCGATTTGAGGTCTGAAAGTTTGGGGGTTCTAATACAGACTGGGGGTCCGATTTGAGCTCTAATAAAGATTGGAGGGGTATGATCTGAGGTTTGATACATTTTTGAGTCTCATTGGGGCGTATGATAAAGATTGGGGGTTTGATATGAGGTCTAAAAAAGTTTGGAGGTCTGATTGGGGTTCTGATTGGATGGTCTGATTTGTGGTCTGAAAGTTTGGGTGTTCTAATACAGATTGGGGGTCTGATCTGAGGTCTAATAAAGATTGGAGGGATATGATCTGATAAATTTTTGGGGTCTGATTATAGCATCTGATATGGATTGGGGGTTTGATATGAGGTCTAATAAAGATTTGGGGTCTGATCTGAGGTCTAATGAAGATTTGGGGTCTGATCTGAGGTCTGATAAAGTTTGAAGGTCTGATTGGGGGTCTAATAAAGATTGGGAGGTCTGATCTGAGGTCTAATAAAGATTGGAAGGGTATAATCTAAGGTCTGAAAATATTTTGTGGTCTAATTGGGGCATCTGATATAGATTGGGGGTTTGATATTAGGTCTGATGAAGATTGGGGGTCTGATCTGAGGTCTGATAAAGTTTGAAGGTCGAATTGGGGGTCTGATAAAGATTGAGAAGTCTGATCTGAGGTCTAATAAAGATTGGTGATCTGATTGGGGGGGTTTTGATCTGAGGTTGGTAATTTAGGGGTCTGATTGGGGGTCTGATCTGAGGTCCGTTAAAGATTGGGGGTCTTATCTGAGATCTGATAAAGCTTGGGGGTCTGATAATGATTACCCAGCTTTCCCAGACTACTCTATAGCGCAGGGATCAGCAACCTTCATTCCAGCTGTTGTGAAACTACAACTCCCAGCATGCTCCTTTCACTTCTGTGGGAGTTCAGAGAATGATGGGAGATGTAGTTTCACAACACCTGGAGTGCCGGAGGTTGCTGGCCCCTGCTATAGCTCTTTTCTTTACCTGTAATGAAACATTGGTCGCGGAGGGTGTATGACTTGGCATTCAAGAATTTGATAATGCTGACCCTATATAATGGTGGACTTAGAATATGGTTCTAATAGACCCAGGCTGCTTCTCACAATGCAACTTCATAACCCCAGGAGTTAACTTCACCATAAATATCCATATGTTTAGCCGTTTGTTACTATGAACAAGATTATTTTGCCTGTAATGCAGCTCATTTGCAGAAACAAATATGGAACAGATTATTTCAGAGGAAAAAAAATAAATCCATCCATATTTCTCTTTTATGTAAGAGTGAGGTCAATTAAATTTATGTCCCGACTTTATATTAAATATTAAAATTGACAAGCTTGGAAGCGACATTGGACCTGGGCCAGCTCCCTGTATCTGAGCTCTATGGGATGAAGTGCTGACATAGGAAGGTGTGCAGCAGATGCCCATAGAAGTCGGCATCCCATGGGCATCATAAAGCGCTCATGCCTTGTTTGGTTAATGTAAGTCCTTGTCTGCACCTATGGCCATTTCCCTTAATTTATGAAGCCAGCTCTGATGTCCTGTACAAGGCAATGGGAATGAATAAATCACTCCTAGAGAGGATTTGAAGGGCAGAGAATGTGTCTTGTATCAATCTGATGAATGGGTTTTGCATGCTCATTTCACGAAGCCAAGCTTTCCGTTGACCCCGTGTAGTGATGCATCCAGATCGGTATGAGCTTTCTGGCCCAGGTCCAACATAATGAATAAATGTAATGATAACTGAGATCTTCAAAACATCTTGGGTCATTGACATTCTTGATCAGGAAAGTCAAGTGATACTTGAAAAGTTTCAGTAACTTCTTGTCGACCTTGGTAATAGAAAGATCTCTGCATAGAATATCTAAAGCTGGTCAGTGGTCACACATTAGGGATATCAGATGCTTGTTTTCTGAATGACTTGAGGTTCACGGTTGGTCTGTGAAGGTTGTCGTTTCAGACAGCAATGCCGTGAGTTACTCATTTTTATATTTCACTCTTTGAGTGTCAACTTTTCATCGTGACCAACTTTATACATAAAGTACAAATAAACTTTGCCTCAAGTTTCCACCACGTTTTTTTTTTTTTTTTTTCCAAAACATTTAAAAAAAAGAAAAGAAAAAAATTCTCCCGGCGTTTACTTATTTGCAAAGCCGAAGGTTAGCAGCCAGTTTCAATATGTTGGAATATCAAATAATGTCAAACACACCAGAGCTGCAAAGGATTGTGGGCTTAGCTGTCCAAATAAACACGTCCATTCGTGTCTCACTTCTCCATTGTTGTGTGGCGGCGGGGATAAGTGTACCCTAATCTTGTGCGGATTTTCAGAAGGAACATCTGGAACGCTGTTTGGAGTGGTACATGAAACCCAGGCTGACCTTCGGCAGATCTCACCCACTTGCCAGCGCTGTGACCCCACAACACTCTATCAGCCAACTAATAAAACCGCATTCCTTACTTCACTGCTTTGGCCTGTCCTCGGTTTATAAAACAGAAATGAAGTGCACGTCTTTGTGCCTCGTCTTAAAAAAAAAAATCCTAGGAAATTCAAACCAGTTAAGGAATTTGCACTTTATGACAATTTTGTCATATTTTAGCATTCGGTCCTGAGATATTGGAATTTTTTTTACACGTAGGATTTATCATGGAAACAGCAGGATTCCATCAATAACCTGCATAAAAAGTATACACTCCAATAAAAAAAATTCTCCACTAAATATAAATCGGTGCACGGGAAAGTCTTCTTCCGTCAACTGGTGAAAAGGGTTTTCCAATATGTCAGAGCTAAATGTTAGATTGATGTGAATCCAACTTTTTGGACCCAAAACAAATTTCTAGAACAGGGGACGGCTGCTTTGGTGAGCATATTGGGCCTCTTTAAAAGGTCTTCTCCATGATGACTGTGCAAATTAGGTAAAACAGGTTTGGTGTGGAGGACCTATTTGAACCACTTCAATAAAATCTTTGAGAGTTATGGAAACAGCCAAGCAATTGGTCCATTCAACTCCATAGCTAGCCATTAGAGATGGGGACCGGGGCAATTTGCAGACCGCAAAACAACAATGGTCGTGTGCATGAGCCCTTCGGTTGGTGGTGGTCCATATAAGAGGCATGTGTGTGGTCCTCTCCACTAAGGTCTACGGGAGTTATGTAAATGTCCAAGCCTGTGACCAGCGGCGAATTGGCCATAGACCCTACAGGGCAATTTCCCGGTGGGCCGATTTATATTCACATTGGCCTTTTTATCCACAACAACTATGGCATATCAGATATTGGTGCCCACACCGAAGGCTCCAGAGGTCCTCATAGCCAGAACAGACACTAACCTTAGTCTTAATGACCATTTTAATTTAGAATTGTCCAGAGTTGAGATCAAGTATTCAGGTCATCTTCCACTGGTGGGGCTGAAGATGAGATAGATAACCTCTAATGAACTGATGAGATGCATGAGCTGAGGATACCACCCTGTTCTTGTAGTTTCCAATCTAGCTCTTCATCTCCTTCACCCTATCAAAGACATTGAGTAGCAGGGGCAGATTGGCCATAGACCCTACAGGGTAATTTCACGGTGGGCCGATGCCTTGGAGGGCCAACCATATGCTCCTCATGGCCGCCATCTGGAATGATCTAATTATCTCTTACACACCTGGCAAGCAGCCGCAGGTGCCATCCTGAATTCAACTGTATCGACGTCTACAGGACAGGGATACAGTTGAATACTGTGGAGCAGATGGCAGTATATTTGCCCCCCGCCTTTTGTCAATTTGGGCCCGCCTGCAACATGGCGCCACTTTTACCATTTTCTCCAGGGCCACTTTGAGTTCCCAGTCTTCCCCGGCCTGTGACTCCCTCCAGCCCTTTATTGACCCAGACAGTTTTTAACATTTTTATCCACTTAGTGATCTGAGGGTTTCTTTTTTTGCAGTACAAGCTGTATTTTTTTAAAGACACCATTTAATTTACCATAGCTTGATAGCTGGAAAATGGGGAAAAAAAATCCTTGTGGGCTAAAATTGAAACACAATTGTATCATAGTTTTTGGGTTTTGTTCTTACATCATTCACCTAAATGACATGATGACCTCATTCTGCAGGTCAATACAGTTATGGCGATGCCACATTTTGTATATGTAAATTTTTGTATATGTAAATTACTCCATTTTGCTACTCTAAAAAAAAAAGTAAAACTTTTTTTAAAAAAATAAACATTTTATGCGAGGGCTTGTTTTTTCCTGGCTGCAGTTTTTATTGCTGCCATTTTGGAGTAAATTTGAGTTTTTGGTCACTTTTTTGTGGCAAAGTTACCAAAAAATCATGGAAACTACATTGCTAACCACTGAGCCAACATTACTAACTACTGAGCCAACGCTACTAAACACTGAGCCAACGCTAATAACCACTGAGCCAACATTTCTAACCACTGAGCCAACATTACTAACCGCTGAGCCAGCGCTACTAACCACTGAGCCAATGTTACCACTGAGCCAATGTTACTAATCACTGAGCCAACATTACTAACCACTGAGTCCACTCTACTAACCACTGAACCAACGCTACTGAGCCAACTCTACTAACCACTGAACCAACATTGCTAATTACTGAGCCAATGTTACTAACCACTGAGCCAACGCTACTAACCACTGAGCCAACTCTACTAACCTCTGAGCCAATGTTGCAAACCCGTGACCCAACATTGCTAACCACTGAGCCAACTCTTCTAACCACTGAGCCAACTCTACTAATCCTGAGCCAACACTACTAACCACTGAGCCACCAAACCCTGTCATGGCGATTGATCGCTTATGTTCCAGTCCATGTTCTACAGTTGATCAGTTGTCTCCCAGGTCCATATACTTTGCACTGACACTTTCTCAATGTTTCCTGGTTATTATTAGATATTTCTCCTTTCTTTCACTACAAGAATCTGATATTTTCACAGTTGAATAATTGCAGCGGAAGAAGAAGTTTTTTTTTTGTAAGATCATTGGACTTGTATAATTTATTAGCCGCGGATGGTGGATTAATGTAACGCGCACAATTAGGTTATATTGGCCGTACGGTTACTGGCGACGGTTGTACCACACACATTTCAGGACACGCCCGGCCGCCTGTTACATAGAATTTTATGTCTTCCTGTGGAATATTTTCAGCCAAGTATCTCACATTCGGAAAAGCTTTTATTTCTTCTGTAATTAAGATTTTTTTCCTGATTGTTCGTTTAAATCACAGACTCCTTGTTGAGTGCGGCTACGAACACGATCGCCATGGCGGTTTCTAGTTGTCAAGTCAAAGGTATTTAAGACTGACATCACCCAAAAAATATATCGTAAATTATAAGATCGAGTCATCCCTGGATTTCACTCTCGTGACTAACAAAGAAAATATTGGAAAAAATTATTTTGGCCACTTTCACACTTGCGTTGTTGTTTTCTGGTATAGAGATACGGCAGAGGATCTCAATATCGGAAAAAAAGCGTTTCCGTTTTATCCTCATGCATTCTGACTGGAAAGAGATCCGTTCAGGATGCATCAGGATGTCTTCTGTTCCGGTAGCATTGAATTTTGGGACCGGACACAAAACCACTGCAAGCTGTGGTTTTGTGTCCAGTCATAAAAACTGAAAAAACGGATCCGGCACTGAAAACAATGTAAGTTAATAGTGACAATCCGTTTTTTTTTTTTAGGAGACTAAAAATGGATCCGTTACTCATTGACTTTCAATGTATTTAGTGATGGATCCGTTTTTTTTCCGTTTTGATTTCACACAACCGCCTCCTAATGGAACGGATGCATCCTGATGTGCGAAATCAAAACGGATCCGTTTAATTCCGGTATTGAGATCCTCTGGCGGATCTCAATACCGGAATTACAAATGAAAGTGTGAAAGTAGCCTTAGAAATAGTCCAAAGCCTGAACCATCCTAACTAACATGTCGTATTGTTATTCCGGATGCCTCTTTGCTTGTTTGCAGTGTTGCGGCCATACTTCCGGCCCGCCCCCATTATAGTGAATGTTGCCGGAGCGGACTTCCCGGTGGCACGCGTCCACTAGCAGCAGCACGGATCCAGCAGGCTGTTCAACCTCCGCAGAAGGCTGCCACTAATGTGAAAGTAGCCTTATCCATTTGATTGTAAAGAGTCCACCATGGCAATCTTGATTGAAGATCCAGCACTAAATCCCACACGGTGCTTGATGACATCATCACACTGGCCTGGTCACCGTGCACGAGATTGCACGCGGGATCTTCAATCAAGATGACGGTGCTGGATGCTTCATGCGCAAATGGATAAGGTGAGTTTGAATCTTTTCTTCTCTTTACTGTCTTTTTAGGGAAAATTGATATGTTACCACAAAGCACAAGGAAATTCAGCTTCTCGGTGAATCGAATTTTTCCTGAAATTCGGATTGAAGTCCACTTCGTAAATTTCCATTTGCTCAATGCTAGTAGGTATAGAGCTCAAATACTCACCCATGAGAAGACAACCATGGTGCCCAGATTACTTCTACTACCCAGTTTTGTGACCCATATTTTACTAATAGTAGTGCCTACAGAATACATTATATCGGCAATACACTGCCAGCTTTCATCATCTTGTACTGGTACCAGCCCACATGCACCATAGTGATTCCCCCAAATGGGGTCCCGTGGATGGGACTAAGCGGTAGTACAGACAAGCCACTGTGTAAATGCTGAGGGAGCCATCATTATCAATGAGGGACCAGAGAGTGAGAGCTAGTGTTGACCAAAGCGAGCTTCGGCGGCTTCATCGGAAGTCACTTCCTTCGAAACTTCGGAATAAGACTGTACGGAGATCTGTCTCCATACAGTATTAGAATGTATGGGCTCCGGTGAGCCGAAGTTAGTTATTCACGAAGTCGCGCATGACTTGGGTAGTTGATTTTTAAAGTGGAAAAACATTTTAAAACTTGAAACTGAACTTGGCTTCGGTTCCGACTGGTACCAGTTCAGTTTCAAGTACCTAAGTTATTCACCTAAGTCATGCGCGACTTTGCGAATAACTAACTTCGGCTCATCGGAGCCCATACATTCTAATACTGTATGGAGACAGATCTCTGTACCATATTTTTCTGAAGTTTTGAACAAAGCTACTTCAGATGAAGCGTCCGAAGCTTGCTTCGCTCAAAACTTGTCAGAGCCTCACCGATCAAATATTGGTGGCCTGTCCGAGGTAGAGGTCATCCACATTTAAAGTGGCATTCTCACCTTAGACATTCTGGGTATGTCCATGGGTCTTGCATTGATCAGCTGGAAAAGTTTCATCTCTAAAAGGGGGTTACTTGTCTACATGGGATGCCCTTTAATATCAACATCTTTCTCCGGGATCTAAGGCTCCCATAGCACGTGTACAGGAAAGCGCCTGCGCAGCGTTATCACGGTCTATTAGTCCGGCTCTCGGCTGGGCTCAGGAGGATTTCGAATGTTCGTTCTGTCAGGAAGGATAAAAAGTTTATAAGTGTTGAAAGTGAACTGTTTATAACCTGGTGGGAGTCAGGAAAAAAGAATGGAAACGAGGAAAATGAATGAACATCTGCACCAAGGATACTTTAATGATTACTCCCTGTGCAACAGCTCAACAAAACTTGGAAAAATGATACCGCTCGAGAGAAATTGAATCAAGATCCCAGATTGGCTCCGAGTCCGCGAGTGTCTACAATTTGCCCAGCGTTCCTCCTTCCAAGTAGTGAGAACACGCCAGAAGGAGAGCACCAGCACGCTCATCATACACTGCGGTGCAGGTCCTCAGATAGAGGATTATAGCAGCCTGCATTCTGTGCATTCAGGCAACAGGCAACATGCACACATGCGACAGATTTTCCATCCAGATTTTCAGCATAGCAAGAAAGATGAGATTTGGAATCCAAATATGCCATTAAGCAGTTAAGTGCACTGACATACCCGACACAGTTCCTATGTAATAGTACGAAGTATAGTACAGATATAATAGTAATATGCCAATGAGCAGTTAAGTGCACTGAGGGCGGACCCTTGCTCCTCCTTCTACCAGCCCCTCCCTCTCCTTGATGGACAGGACCAGGTTCCTGAATGATCGTCTCTCCTGACCCTGTCAATCATGAAGGAGAAGGGGTGGCTGGCATAGGAAGCAGGAGGAGCAAGGGTGCACAGAGGGGCTCAGGCCTGCCCTTGGTGCACTTAAATGCTAATTTGTATATGAATTAAAAGCTAAAAGGATCACTAAGTGACAGGTGTCATTACATTCAGCTGAACTAGCCCTGCCTAATCTGTATACATGTGACCCCCAGACTTGAAGGGGTTATCCCACGAATAATGTAAAAAATGAAAATCAGTTATCATATAGTACATGACAATCTCTTTCTCACAAAACTAGAATCAGCCCTGTACCTCATTTGGATCCAGAGATCTCCCGATTCATTGCTCTGCATAGATCATTATATCAAGCTGACAGCTCAAGGGGAGTGTCTTTTCTGCTGAAGCTCAGGGAGCATGTACATGCTCTCCCTATCACAGCTCAGGGGGCGTGTCCATGCTCTCCCTATCACAGCTCAGGAGGCATGTCTCAGCTCTCCCTATCACAGCTCAGGGGGTGTGTCCATTCTCTCTCACAACTCAGGAGGCAGTTGAAAGATGAAACTGAGCATGTGTGGCCATTTCAGTGAGCAGGTCAAAGAAATAAGAAATTAAGTGGCGCTATACAGGTACATTTTATTGAATAACTCAGTAGCTATACAGAATTTTTTATTACATGTAATTACAAAAGTATTCACATCCAGGTGCTGGTTTGAAAACTGTAGAATATTTTTTGTGGGACAACCCCTTTAATGTATCATCACATCACACATGACTACTGCAGCCAATCACAGGCTGCCGGCGATTAATCTGGATTTTCCTTCTTTTTTCATTTTTCACAGGAAATTGTGTATATGAGACCTAACCATGACATACACATGGTTAAAATACCAGCACACAATGCATGAACCATTACATTATAATGATATATCTGTTTTACTAACTTCTTGCATTCCCCATGTCATTCTGAAGCCTCTTTTCATATAACCTTGTGTTGTGCCCCCATTATTCCTACCAGACCTTTATGAATTAATTGCTAGCTGTCTGCAGATAGGTTTTACCAGTTGGGGGCATGTCCCTGCACAAGTTGACACTTCCAAATAGTGCTGCCAGTGTCAGACTGTATAAGGAAACTTCCCCTTCCCCCCCAACTGGTAACCCCCAGTGGACCGTTATGCATAAACTTCTAGTAGGAATAATAGAGGAAGGGGACAACAAAGAGTTGTAAGAAAAGATTGTCCACAGCTGTTATTACATGGAGAATGCAAGTAAAACAGACACGTCAGGAGAGGAGAAGGGTCCTTTTTAACTCGTTAACGTGGATTTTAACGTACACAGTGCACACAAAAGCCTCATTCGTTCTCCTCATGTTCTCCACAGATAGCACACATGCCTATTCATTCTAATGTGTGTATTCAGACATCAGTGCTTTTAGCACGGATGCATGCTCTATTTGTCCGTGTTGCATCCATGTTTCACGGATCATTAGGAAGAGATGCTTTGAAAATTACTTTTCAGCTTCACAGTGTCCGTGAAACACGGATGACACACGGACAGCAAAAATCGGACACACTGACCCAACACGGACCCTTCACAGATGGATGCATCACTGACCACCTTCTCACGGATTTGAGCACGGACACACAGGTGTGAATAAGGCCTTAAGCTGAAAGCCGGTATTTTAACCCCTTTTTACACCATTCATAGAGCTGGTTTAGGAGCTGTACCGGGGTCAGCTGTAACATAGGGCTGATGCTCTGCTCAACTTCACAGACTGGAGGAAACCCTAATCCCCATCATTTACCCCTAAAATGCCTCAGACAATTTTGACAAAATGTTTTATTGGGTAAAAAAAATAAACAATATAAAAATAAAAAGAACTTACTGATAGTTCCACTACTATTAATTGCATATGATGAGTACGGTATAAAATACAATTCTTGAATTAGTATCTTGTTCATGTTTCCCAAATAAGGAAATAAAAGTGATTCGTTAAAGGGGTTCTGTAGTTATTTAAGACTGATGATCTATCCCCTGGATAGATCATCAGCATCTGATCGGCGGCGGTCCGACACCCGGGACGCCCGCCGATCAGCTGTTTGAGAAGGCAGCGGCGCTGCAGGAGCGCCGCTGCCTTCTCTGTGTTTTCCTCAGGCCCAGTGACGTCAAGACTAGTTTCACTGGCCTGGGCGGGGCTAAACTCTGTTCACTTGAATGGAGCTTAGCCCCGCCCAGGACAGTGATACTAGTCGTGACGTCACTGGGCCTGCGGTAAACACAGAGAAGGCCGCGGTGCTCCTGCAGCACTCCGCTGCCCTCTCAAACAGCTGTGCGGCAGGGGTCCCAGGTGTCAGGCCGCCGCCGATCAGATGCTGGTGATCTATCCAGGGGATAGATCACCAGTTTTAAAGAACTACAGAACCCCTTTAAGTCCTATGTACTCCAAAATGTTACCAATGAAAACTACATGTCATCCTGCAAAATACAAGCCTTCATGAAGCTTTGTCCAGGGAAAGATACAGCAAAGATACATAAAAAGAATTAATGAAATGTTTTTACTAGGAAAAAGTAGCAAAACTTGAGAAGACGATCTGAATTTGTCATTGCTGTAATATTATTCATAGCAATAAATGATACAAAAGAATGTAACCCCCCCAAAAAAAACTATTCAAAACATTATATGTACAACTTATCTTTCAAAAATAATAAAGATAAAAAAAATTGGTCAAAAAGTTGCAAGGAAACAAAACAATTTCACTTTTTAAACCTAACTACACTGTGTCCTTAAAGGGTTAAAGGGGTTTTCAAATAAGGGCTCATGCACACGTACGTATTTGCTTTCCGTGTCCGATCCGGGGTTTTTTTGAAGTTCGTATGCGGAAGTATTAATTTCAATGGGTCCGGGAAAAAAAAGCAGAAGTTAATCTGTGTGCATTCCGTTTCCGTATGTCCATATTTCCGTTTCACAAAAAAATAAAACATGTCCTATTATTATCCGCATCACAGACAAGAGGACTGTTCTATGCACGGACCTCATCCATATTTTTTACGGACCACAAAATACATACAGTCATGTGCATGAGACTTAAGTCTCAGCATGGTATATTTACTGCTCTGTGATCACAAAGTCATGGTGGTTATGTATGAGCACGGCTGTTACTGTCCCGTTTAACTGCTATGATGCTGCAGTCAATAGTGATCACTGCATCTCAATGTAGGGGGTTTCTTTTTTCCCTGAATGTCAGTTTACACATGAAGTGATCACTGTGGCTAATGGTTTTAAAGGGGTATTCCCATCTTAAAATAAATCACAAAAAAAGATTATTAGTGCACAAAAATAGATGCAAACAATATATACTGTATAAACTAAGACCTCATTCTGATATGATAAAATCTGAGACTCTTAGCCAATATATTTTGATCAAAATACATCTGTGCCCACCTACCCAGCGTCACGGTGGTCTCAGGTCAGGCAGGTCCTACGCTAAACCTAACTATGCCGTTGGGCATCTATATCTAGGAGCATGGACGCTGCACATATAGGCGTGTTGCTCCTAGTGACCTCTATGTGCATACAGCAACCAATGAGAGGAGGAGCAAACACACCTATATGTACCACGCAATCAAGGCGCTCAATTTGATAGGAAGAGCAAAAGTGCACAAGAATGCTACTCAAGATAAGCTAAGAGCGCATTCACACTGAAGGTGCCACTCCCTCAAGTACATGTTATAGACTAAGCAAAACTCACAGAAACAAAAAGATAAAAAAGGATAAAAAACATCCTGCATGATGTGATAATAATGATTGCGGATGTCAGTGGCTATATATATCAAAATAATCTTAGACAATGGGGGCATATCGCTAGGCTACATTGTCTGACAGGTGCGGGTCCCACCGCTGGGACCCGCACCTATATCGAGAACAGAGCGGGGAGCGCTGAGCCTGAGGACCCTGGGTTTCCTGGGGTCCAGCCACCACCAGGCGCAGCTCCCATAGAAATGAATGGGATTGCACCGCGCATGCGCGGCCACCGCTCCCATTCATTTCTATGTAGCCGACGGAAATAGCCAGCTTTTTTCGGCGGCCGCATAGAAATGAATGGAGGGCAGCTGCGCATGCGCAGTGCGCCCTCCTTCACTTTTGGAGCTCTGTTCTCGATATAGCTGCGGGTCCCAGTGGTGAGACCCGCACCCATAAGACAATGGGGGCATATCCTAGCGATATCCCCCCATTGTCTAAGATGGAAATAACCCTTTAAGGGACATGCATCATCAGAAAATGACCTTTTGTTTAAAGCACATTTGTTTTTTATCCATATTTTTTTTAGAATTTTTGGTGAATTTTTAAATTTTTTTGTCACTATCTATATTTTTTTAAATTCCTAAAATCAGTTTTCACACTGGGCCTAAAATACAGTATGTCAACTTCCTGTTCTGTGCAGGTGACCATCTCATTATCATTAAAGGCAGGATAACAGTGAAAGGTATCACCTCTGTATCGATAACCCAGAATCCACCATTTACAATAGGTGATATCACAGCTTATCTACCCCCTCCTGACCTCTGCACAGGTCATAAAGCATACCTAGAAAACTATCCCATAGAAGTCAATGGGGACCATGTGGCTGCTCTCATAGATCAGGAAGTCTTGACATATTTTAGGCCTAGTGGTGATTGTGAAACAGTTTAATTATTTTTTTTTAATAAATGACTTAGAAAATAAAAAAAATCCACAATTAAAAAAAAATGTAATGCAAAAACATGATTTAAACAATAGGTCATTTTCTGATGACACATTTCCTCTAAGGGATAGGTCCTAATAAAGTTCCTGGGGCTGTCCTATGTGAATTCATGTGGGGTAAGCCCTAAAAGTAACGTTTACTTTGCCTAGGCAGTTGGATCACGTAAATGCATTATAATAAAAAATAAAATAATTATTTTAAAAATGTATACAAAAAAAGAACACAAATATATGTTAAAAAAATCTAAAATGTAAAGCTGAGTGTATGTCCACTAAAAGAATCCGCACCGTCGCATTTACAATCACTAAATTTGGCAAACAGGTACATCAGGTGTCCGGGAAGGTTTTAGAACGGGTCTCAGCTCTCCAGGATGTACCATTCCCGAGATATTCCCAAATAATGCATTAGCCATTAGGTCACATGACCCTTATCAGCCAATAGAAGCTCGCAGGCCCTTACTCGCCACACACACACAGTTTTACAACAAGTTTCCATAACATCCCAGCCATTTTTTCTTCACTGCTGTAGGTCTGCTTTAAAGGGGCAGAGCGCTGTGGATGACACTGTTGCAGGGGTATTCCAGTTACCGTAAATATAACTTATGTTTTAGACTAATGCATCATGAATCATTACCTTATATAATGTAAATTTCACATATTTACCATTCAGTAGGGGTCAGTGATAAGGTTTGGGCGGCTGTGGAGGTCACTGTTAGGGAGGCGGGGTGCTGTAGAGGTCAATGTGGATATCTTTAACGTCACACACAAACATTAAATGAAATATACCCGGGCGAAACAGGGTCCTTCTTCTAGTTAAACATAAAAATATAAACCATAAAAACAATATAAGCAGTAATTATGCATTCAAATATTGTCCTAGAAAATATACGCAGAGAAATTAAGGAAATATGACCTCATATAGCAAAATAAGCGAAAAAGGAAAACAAACCCTCTGCCTGGTTTTTTAGTTGGCTTTGTAAGAAGTATTTTCCAAAAGTATTCCTGATAGTCGAAGATATAAATTGATATTAACCATAAATAATAAGAATTCGAAGAAGAATGCAAACACCAGATCTGGAGACGTCTCGATTGATGGCCGACAAGAGATTTGCTGAAAATAAAAACGCGGTCGGCTTCCAGCCCTTTTGAGCCGCCTTTTGGAAAAATTGATCGCCAGCCACCCAGCTGCTTGGCTGAGTTTCAGGAAGGATCTGAGGCGATTTTGCTTTGGATCGGTTTCTAGAACAATCGTTTTCTATCTACAAAGGCCCAAAATACTAATAAAACTTCTTACAACAGCAGTGCCGTGTGACGTGGCCACCGATCACAATCCTGCCCGCTGCCACTTTATGTAAGGCATACGTCCACACGGTCCCGCTACTGATTTTGCAACATTTCCCCAGCAACATCTGTGAGGAATCAGAGTCAGGATGTTCCACTGAATTCACCCACTGCATTGCAAAGTTGGAACTCGGAGTATACATTGACATGCAGGAGATTTAAACAGCACCTGTCAGCAGGCTCAACCCTATTAAACCAGGCACACCACCTGGTAAACTTGATCCTGCTGATCAAATGATACCTGTCTTGTGAAAAACAGTTGCAATGTCCATGAAAATAAAGACTATTCTTTTTGTAAATGAGAGCTTCAGTGCACCAGGGAGCAGGACCTAGCCACTGAGTGCACTTCAAATCTTGAGCTTTCCAGTGCTGGCCACGCCCCTGCGTGCACTGAAGTCCTCATTTGCATAACAAATAAAAGTCCTTTTTGTTTTTGAAATGCCGCAAGTGATTTTCATGAGACAGATGTTATTGTGGTCCGCAGGATCAACCCTACCATGCAGCCCCCACTTATCGTCCAGAATGGTGTTCATTCAGGCAGGAAGGTCTAATATTTTTTTGAAAGAACACCGTTCAGGCTGTGTGCCTAAAGAAGGTGGTCCATTTCTAAAGATCATTTCTTTCTGTGATTTTGCTTTAGCCACTATTTTGAGCTGACAATCTGGGCTTTAAAATAAGACTAAGATGGCGGCACTACCCACCGTACATTGCTAGTTACTGTCCTTATAAATGGGTCCCAGTGAGAACTGCTTTTGCTTCCAGGTTTCACTCCTGACCGGATTTCTAAAGGTTATATCTCTCGATGTAGCTCAGCTAGCAATGAAATCTTGGTCTTGTTTAAAACCTTAGATTGTCAGCTTCCACATCTGTAGCTGACACAAAACCTTACATATAAAGCATCTCCCCTACTTCAGTTAGCTCTGAGCTCAGACAGAGGGGGTCAGTGGCGGACGTGCTGACAGGCTGAGAGAAGAGACATAGGTCCTTCTCTCTCCCTTTCTAAATGTACATCCCAGAGGAGGGTAACAGGGACTTCATGTTAGCAATCCCTCTTAGGCCTCATTCACACGTCCGTATAATGTGTACGCATCCTTTCCGCATCCGTTTCTGCAGTTGCGGACAATTATGCGGATAGGATGCGGATCCATTCATTTCAATGGGTCCCGAAAAAATGCGGACAGTACACCGTGTGGTGTCCGCATCTGTGTGTCCGTTTCGACTGTCCGCATAAAGAAATCCTCCTGTCCTAATTTTCTCCCGAATTGCGGTCTGTAGCTCAATGAAAGTCTATGGATCCGCAAAAAATGCGGAAGACATGCGGAAAGGTATCCGCATGTCATCCGTATTTGCAGATTCCGTTCCAGGAGGGGAGAAAAAAAAAGAAAAGGTACAGTTGTTATTCATCCTTCTGTGGTACAGAGCAACGGATGCGGACAGTGCACAGTGTGCTGTCCGCGTTTTTTGCAGCCCCATAGAAATGAATAGGTCCGGATCTGAGCCGCAAAGTAGCTCGGAAACTGTGAAAACAATGGTCGTGTGAATGTAGCCGTAGGCTACTTTCACATCTGCGTTTTGATCTCCGGTATTGAGATCCCTCATGGGATCTCAAATCTGGAGGAAAATGCTTCAGTTTTGTCCCTATTCATTGTCAGAGGGGACAAAACTGGACTGAAGGAAACGGAGCGCTCCAAAATGTACTTCGTTCCATTTCATCGCGTTCCCATGACGAACACAAAAGCGCAGCAAGCAGCATTTTTGAGTGTGTCATGGGATGTGGAGCAAGATGGATCACAAAATAAAACATCTTAGTCATTTTAGAGATAATACAACCAGATATGTTCAGAACGGATGCAGACGGTTATATTATCCTAACGGAAGCGTTTTTTCTCATCAGTGACAGATCCAGCAAAAACGCTAGTGTGAAAGTAAAATCACTGCTTAGGGCAGATCTGCTGCAAAAAAAATCTATTGTAGATTCTGTTGCAGACTAATGCAGATTTCGCCCTGTGTGTTGCAACATAAAATGACATGCAGAGAATTCAATATCCACTCTGCATGTGGATTTTCCAAAGCAAGGACAAGCATAGTAGATGAAATTTTAAGAAATCTCATTCACCCACTGCAGAAAATAAATCTTGTAATGGAGATAAACACCAGCAACAACTCGTGGGAGATCACCTCATGAATCCATGGCATGTTCAAGCCCAAGAAACCAACAACAGTTGCAGAAAAGGATCCAGTGTGCTTGATAAAAAAAAATGCAACTTTATTCCAGCATTCACATAAAAAAAAAAAACGCATTTTCAGAACAGTCAACAGAATCACGGTCTTAAAGGCTCTCTCCCATGACTAATGTAAAAAATGAAAATCAGACATCATATAGTACATGACAGTCTCTTTCTAACAAAGCTAGAACCAGCCCTGTACCTCACATGGATCCAGAGATCTCCACATTCATTGCTCTGCTAGATTTAGATCAAGCTGACAGCTCAAGAGGAGTGTCTTTTCTACTGCAGCTCAGGGGACATGTCTCAGCTCTCCCTATCACAGCTCAGAGGGGCGTGTCTCAGCTCTTCCTATCACAGCTCAGGGGGCGTGTCTCAGCTCTTCCTATCACAGCTCAGGGGGCGTGTCCATACTCTCCATATCCAGGAGGCGTGTCTTAGCTCTGCCTATCTCAGCTCAGGAGGCGTGTCTCAGCTCTGCCTATCTCAGCTCAGGAGGTGTGTCTCAGCTCTGCCTATCACAACTCAGGAGGCAGTTGAAGGATGAAACTGAGCATGTGCGGCCTTCTCAGTGAGCAGGACAAAGAAATAAGAAAAAGAATAAACAGCAGGTGGCGGTATACAAATGCAGTTTATTGAATAGCTCAGTGGCTATGCTACATTTTTAATTACATGCAATTACAAAAGTGTTCAGATCCAGGTGCTGGCTTAAAAACTGAAGAATATTTTTCGTGGGACAACCCCTTTAATCATTTAATGTAAATACTGGGTTGTATTTTTTTTATCAAGCATGCTGGATCCTTTTCACAACTGTTGTTGGTTTCTAGAGAAAAAAAAAATCCAGCGTAAATTGACCAGCAGGACTGATTTTCAAATCCTCAATGTGTCAATTTATTCTACAGATTTCCACCCCGGAAATACCATGGCGGAAAATATGCCTAAGGTGCTCATACACATTAGAGAAAAGTTATCAAATTAATGAATAAACTAAAATGTTGGAACATACAAAAAATAAATAAACAAGTAAATAAATAAATAAAACAAAGGAAATTTAACCTGGTTTGACAGCAAACAGAAAAGGGAAGGCGGGGGTGGAGCAGTTATGGGTGATTTGGTGGTGGGGTCTCATTATCAGGACATACCACAGCTATAGAGAAGGGGTGTGGCTGACATTGATTCTTATTTGGATATAGTTTCAAAAGGGGTTGCCATTTTTGTCAAGGCTAGGGACTAGTTAAAAAAACAATATTCTGATTGACACAACAATCTCAGACACAATTGAAAAGCTTTTCTGGGAGAAATAAGAAAAATGGGCCAAAAATGTTAAAAAGTTAAAGGATGTGCATTAGTGTTGAGCGAATCGAATCTGACGAAGTGGAATTCGATCCAAATTGCAGGATAAATTCTCAAATTTCCTTGTGCTTCATGGTAGCGAATCGATTCAACCTGAAATAGTGTAAAAAAAAAAAAAAAAACATACTTACCTCCTTCATTTGCTTGAGAAGAGCCAGCCACCGCCATCTTGACTGAAGATCCCGTATGACATCACCACACGGGCGCCGTCATGCCGCCATATTGGACTGTGTGAGGTTTTGCGCCAGATCTTTCAGCAAGTAATTCGTCACAAAGCAAATTTTTTGGGTAAAATTCGGTGAAGCAGCTGAATCGAATTTTGAAGAACTTCACTCATCTCTAATGTGCTTTAAAGGCGTATGTGAGAAGTCATCCCCTGTCAATAAGTTATGGGATAACTATTTAGATTGGTGGGAATCCTACAGCTGAGGCCCCCACCCATCATGAAAATAGGGACAATGTATCTATTGGGGCCCCCAAAAAATGAACAGAGCGACAGGTGACCGGAGATAGCTCGATTACAGTGCTAATTTATTTTCAGAATGCCCATGAAGCGACAGTAAGCATGCTCAACCTGCTGCTCTGTTCATTTTTGGGGACCCTGAGGGGTCCAGGGTTCTTATCTTTGTGATTAATGGAGGTCCCAGCGGTAGAACCATCCGACCCACCTCCCCGAACTAATAGTTATCCCCTGTCCTGTGGCATTTGCAGTGAGTCAAGCTGGGACTAAAAAATGTAGAGCAGTGTGGACCCTGACCAGCATCACAACTGCAATGGCAGAGGATTGGTGGAGGTGAATAATGCTAATTTTTTATTTTTAACATTTTCTGTCCATTTTTTTAAATTATTCTCCAGAAAATCCCTTTAACACTAAGAAAAGACTTATTAGAGGAACACCTTTGGCAAAACATAGACTTTGTTGAGGGATCTTGAGGGGGTAGGGCAATGGCCATCAAAAACAGAATGTCTGTGACCTTCTATATTCTTCATTACACAGTTTTGCCCCCGGAGTGTCCCTTTAATGACACAAATGTCAGCTGCAGAGCATTGGAAGAACCTCAGACCAGCCTACTGCTTGATGAAACTTTTGACAAAATACTCTTGCCTCTGTTTTTTTTTCTATAGATTTCTAATTTTTTGGATATCTCATAGAGGATCCTCTCTGTCAAGCAGATGTTCTGGCAGCAGGTTTTGCCGTTTATGACCTTCAGATTTTTAATGGAGCAGCACGTGTTAAATCCATGTTCAGGGTTTGGTAATCGAGTAAGGTTGTACAAATAACACATGTTTTCATCGTTGTGTTGTACAGGAATTGGCAGCTGTATAAAGACAAATTACCAAGTCATGCAAAGCAATTCATTATTCCCGGGCGATGTGTGTAGTTTACATTAGTGTTCACCGGCTCTGTATCTGCTAGTCATCGTGCCTGCCAGATGGGTGGCATCAAATGTATTGTATTGGTCAAATTATTAGGCCTATGTGATTGCTTTGGACTCGTTGTATGGTCATTTTTGGACATGAGCCTAGATGCAACTTATACATTGACCCACCATGGCAAAGTCCTCTTCACATCATCATGCTATATAGAATATGTATACCTTATAAATGAGTTCTTGTCAGTATATTGAGCTGTAGACCGGTAATATTTATAATATTTTTTTCTTCCATTCATCATGGTTTTCAAATCTGTCCATAAAAAATGTTGGAATGTTCATGATTTTGAGATACGTTGTCCAGAAAAAAAATTCTGGTTGGCAACTCTGGCTTGTAGGTCAACATACCCTGAGGGACATACAAAATCCTGAGTGTAAGCCTCAAAGGTTCTTCTGTGCCACCCTCAGATGTCCAATTAGCTAAGCCACATGTATCTTCTGCCACAAAGATGCACCTTTAAAAAAAAGTGCTATAGATGCCCCCACAATCGCTGCACCCACCCTCACCACCTGATGTCTTTGACCTTGTTATGAAAGTGATGATATTCCTAGAACTGGGCCATCAGGCAAAGGAGTAGTATCCACCACTTTCACGGATCAGAAGCTACTCTGAGGACCACGACCTGGTGACTTTCCTGCATTGAGGCCTCATGAAACAGTCAACAGTGAAACAGTCGGGAAAGTGATGATGTTCCTAGATATTGGCGATCAAGCAAAGGAGTAGTATCCATGATTTTCATGGATCAGAAGCTACTCTGAGGACCATGACCAGGTGACTTTCCTGCATTGGAGTCTCATGAAACGGTCAACAGTGAAACAGTCGGGAAAGTGATGATGTTCCTAGAACTGGACGATCAGGCAAAGGAGGAGTATCCACCACTTTCACTGATCAGAAGAAGCCTCATGAAACAGTCAACAGTGAAAGAGTCGGGAAAGTGATAATGTTCCTAGGACTTGGTGATCAGGCAAAGGAGGAGTATCCAACACTTTCACTGATCAGAAGCTACTTCTGAGGACCATGACCAGGTGACTTTCCTGCATTGAAGCCTCATGAAACGGTCAACAGTGAAACAGTAGGGAAAGTGATGATGTTCCTAGAACTGGACGATAAGGAAAAGGAGCAGTATTCACCACTTTCACGGATCAGAAGCTACTCTGAGGACCGTAACCAGGTGACTTTCCTGCATTGGAGCCTCATGAAACAGTCAACCGTGAAACAGTCGGGAAAGTGTTGATGTTCCTAGGACTGGACGATCAGGCAAAGGAGGAGTGTCCACCACTTTCACGGATCAGAAGCTACTCTGAGTACCATGACCAGGTGACTTTCCTTCATTGAAGCCTCATTAAACAGTGAACAGTGAAGACACATAATACTTCATCGGTATCTTTACTACCTTCCACCTTTATCTTCCCATTCAACAGTGTCCTGACTTTTGGTTTCATCTGTAGCTTGCCAACCCCCATGGTTTGTTGCTTTAGTTTAGGTTATTCTCATGGTTTCATACCTGGCTCCATCTTTTGACTACACATCTGGTTTTGTTCCTTGGTATGGCCTCCTTGAATTACTGGACAGACCCTAAATGTCTTCTATATTTAGTGTCCCCAGCTTTCTCTTCTCCAAAACTACCCTGAGGACCATGACCAAGAGATTTCCTTGCACTGAAGTTCAGTGTAGACATACTGTACGCATCACTTCATCAGACCATGGGTGGAATTTACTATCTACTGTCTTTCTTATATAGAGTCGTCTTTCGCTTCCTCTACATTATTTGTTCTTGGCTCCTCTGCACTCCTGCCAGCAAAGCGGCCGAAGCAATTTTAACTTCTCTTTAATCAGAACCAAATCCCGGTGCTTCATTTCATGCAACAGGAAGGCAGGAACACGCTGACGGGAAGCTAAAACCAATCATCCCAATTTATCTTTGATATTCGTTTTCCAGCTGAAAGTCTATTGAAATTGGCAAAGGATACAAAGTTTAGTAGTTCATTGAAAGGATTCATGTAGCATCCACCTAATGATAAAAGGCTACAAGGATTTTAGGAGGTTTAAGAGCAGTTAAACGTGCGATCTGCATTTCTGGAGCCGTACCTTAGATACTACTATCCAAATAGTAACAGCAAATAGAACCACATGTGCAAATGTGGCTGCGGAGAGAGGTATAAGAAACACATGGGGAAGTTACTCTTACTCCATTTGGTTCCAGTACAACGTTGTAAATGGACGAGAGTGAGATACGAGGCATTGTTGCGATTCCTTATGGATAATCCCATCCAAAAACCTCATCTTTATTTGGGTTTGGCTGCAGTATCGGGGTGTATCTGGCCAACGCCAGCATTCCAGGGGCATGTGTGAAAGTCTGGCTCACGTCCTATCCATCTGCTGATATAACCTTACCATGCACGATAACTGTTGGGCGCATCTACAAGTCAGCACATAGGAACTGTAATTAAAATGTGAGACTCGATTAGAGAATCTCATGAAAACACGTTGCAGTATTTTAGGATTTCCAAACCCTAATGTTCCTAGAAGAGTCAATGCAAGTATGGAGACGTCTAAGCAGTTGTAACATGGGAAACCTGAATTAGTCCTACCACGACCATTGCTGTCCATGATACCTGCCCCCCCACTTTTTCCGAAAGTCTGGAAAGGCAAAGCAACCTATATATGAATATAGGGGCGGTGGTGTATCAATGCATCCCAAAAAAAGATTATCCAGGATAATCACAGATTTGTTAACACCTTACCCTTTTGAGAAATTGTACTTCTATTTCAACAGAGTGAATGTCCATTCACACATTGACCCCTTAATGCATACTCAACTACGTTAATTTATGTAATTACCATTAAGGGGTTGTATGTATTTCGCTCACATGCTGAGCTTGTTCCATACATGGGGGTTCCAGCTGTATAATACAGCAGGCATCATCTGGCAGTGACCAGAATCGGCGATGACGCCGATCGTGGTCATTTAATCCCCTCAGATGCCTCTGTCAGTAATGACTGCAGCGTCTGTGGAGTTAGAGAGATGGAGGGGCCTTCCTGTGTCCTCTGATTGGAGCCCCTGCACTTTCACTACAGGGGTCTCCGATCACTTGACATGACAGCCTAAGGCATTTTGAAGGTTCTTAGGTCTATCATGGCTAACTGTGAAGCTGTGTCTGAGGCAAAGCTTCATAGGCAGCTTGTCAGAATACCATAGACTGCAATAGTATTTATTGCAGTCTATGGGACAAGTCATCAGAAGATCACATGCTCAAGTTCCCTAAGAGGACCGACAATTACACTGTAAAAATTGGTTTAAAAAATACTTTCCTAATTTAACATATAAAAATGAAAAAAATCAACATAACAGTTATTGCCGCTTCAGAAAGTGTCCAAACTATTAAAGGAGTTCTCCAAGTTATATATATTGATGACCTATCCTCAGGATAGGTCATTAATATCAGATCGGCGGGGGTCCGACACCCGGCACCCCCTGCCGATCAGCTGTTTGAAGAGGAGGCGCACACTGTGCCAGTGCTGCCTCCTCTTCACTGTTTACATGCTGGCCGTAACGGGGGTAGTGGTGAGTAGGTGTAACTACACCTACTCACCACTACCCCTGTTACGGCCAGCATGTAAACAGTGAAGAGGAGGCAGCCCTGGCACGGCGTGTGCCTCCTCTTCGAACAGCTGAGGATAGGTCATCAATAAATATAACTTGGAGAACCCCTTTAAAATATCAATATGTATCATATGTAGAGCCTTGAGAACCCCCTCACAATCTCACATTTCACAGATCTTTGGCCAAAGACTAAATTAGGCTTCCTGTACTCAGGATTACCAAACGTCCACACATTTCTGGACAGTCCTTAAAAATAGGCGACTTTTTTACTGTGTGAAAACAAATTGATTTTTTTGAGCCTGCTGGTAGTTGACTTGATTATTTTGGTGGTAATTATCATCTTCCAGCTCACAGCAAATGCTGATGATGACTTCTTATCAGTATAATGAGCTATAGAGATGTATTACTTATATATTTATCATTCATTATGGTTTTCCTATTTGTCCATAGAAATTATTGGCTGTCCGTTATTTTGGGATTAGTTGTCCAGAAAGAAGACAAATTCCGGTTGGCCACCCTGGCTGGACAAGTGTTTGTCTAATGGTGCCATATTAATCAGATTTTTGAGTTTCTTTGTCTGATGGTGCCATATTAATCAGATTTTTGTGTTTCTTTGTCTGATGATGCCGTATTAATCAGATCTTTGTGCTTCTCTGTCTGATAGTGCCATATTTAATCAGATTTTTGTGCTTCTCTGTCTGATAGTGCCATATTAATTAGATTTTTGTGTTTCTCTGTCTGATGGTGCCATATTAATCAGATTTTTATGTTTCTCTGTCTAATTGTGCCATATTAATTAGATTTTTCTCAAGCATACATTAAAGTAGAAAACCTACTATGAAACTGTCTAAAATAATTTTTTTTGCCTGTAGCGTCCCCACCCCATAGTATTAACTATGTAACCCATCAGGGTGCACCTTTTATTTTGTATTCTGCTCTTGAAAAATGAACAATGTCCTGTGATTGGTTGGTATGGACAACAAAGACAATTTCTCTTTTTGACAGTTTTTATAAATCTGGCCCTGCCAATGATTGAAGCCATGAAATGTGTATACCATATACTGTATGCACCAGCATCGGTTAGATAACTCGCTTGAAGAATTTCTAATACCTAAACGTTCAGGCCCTGTCCTGTTTAAGTCATAAAGCTCTTTCTGACTACATTCCATGTGTAATGTGATCTAGTGGATTTTACCGGCGACTTATCTGGGATTTCTTGGACATTATTTAATAAAGTTTTCTGACAACTTTTTGAGCTTTGGACAGGTTATGAAGCCAAAAAAGTTTCCTGTCCTCAGAAATCTAATTTTTCTTCTGCTAAGGAAAGTTTTAGTTGCTGTTATTTACTTTATTTGTTCTTTTTTGACTTGAAGAACATATCAGCATGACCATCTCTATTAAAGCAGGCATAGAGGCGAAGGGGCAGTCCCAAAGAAGCGATTGAAAAGGTGGCTGTGCATGCAACGTGCCCTCTCCATTCACCACTTTGGAGAACAGCCAAAAGCAATCGCTTGGCTATTTTCAAAACTTTTATAGCTATGACTGGAGTATACCTGCGCAGTGAGCCCTTCTTTACTTCAGGGTCCCCATTCTGGAGATAAGAGTGGGTCCCAGAGGTGGGAGCTGCACCTATCTCACTTTGATGGCATATCCTAGCGATATAACGTCAAGGTCTGAAATGGACCAGACCCTTTAAATTTTACAGTATGGGAACTAATTTTGGTGAAGCCTCAGGGGTGCACTAAAGTTGGTCCCTAGTATTCAAAAACAGTAGTTTAGGAAATCAAAAGGTGAAGGAGAGTTTATCGCACAGACTGCTGAGAAGACCGGAGCACCAAGGGGTCGGCCAGAGCCCTTGGAGCACCAGTTTGTTACATCCCTTCAGCTTTAGTCCCTCCCACCTTCCCCTCGATTGTTAGGACTAGATATCTTATCTAGCTCAGTGTTCTTGAACCTGCATTGTATCTCCCACTGCACAAGCACCAAGAACTGTCATCTCACATCTGCACTGTGTCTCCCGGTCCCCGGCGGGGGTCTGACACTGCACGTGCCATCTCCTCATACAGATGATCGGTATCGGACCCCCGGGACCCCCACCAATCTGATATTGATGACCTCTCCCTTTAACCATATCCGCCATATATTACATGTATCAGTAAGTATCTCTTCTTCATCTTAGACCACTGGAGCTATTAGATTTTTAACCCAACATCACTGTAGACCACCAGGAGTATCGTCGGAATACTGTCACTAACTCTGAGTGTAAACGTATATGATGCTATATATGTAGAAGGTAAAAAAGTCCATATATTTTCAGGGGTATTTTATCTTCATTGTGGGCACCAACTACCCTGGAAAACCCCTTTACAAACTCATTTGCCTTGGAGTTAGGAGATCTAATAGAAGACACTGCAACAATTTTTTGCCCCTCTTTTTCAGATATCCCGGTCCCTTCATAATAGTGATATCAGCCTCATTGAGTTAAATACTGCTTCTGCGCCTACTGAGACCTGTAATCTTGCACCTGTGCTGTGCCTCCTGGTCTTGGCACTTGTGCAGTGGATTTTCAACTGCTCTCCAAGCAGTGCTGGGACCGGGAGACACAGCACAGATGCCAGATGACAGTTCTTGGCGCTTGTGCAGTGGGAGACACAGAGCATGTTCAAAAACATTGAGCTAGATGAGATGTCTAGTCCTATCAATCGAAGGGAAAGTGGGAGGGACTAAAGCTGAAAGGATGTAACAAACTGGTGCTCCAAGGGCACTGGCCGGCCCCTTGGTGCTCCAGTCTTCTCAGCAATGGGAGGTCTGTGCGATAAACTTTTCTTCACCCCAGGGGACCATTCTGGAGAAAGGTGTGGGTCCAGGGGCGTAGCTATAGGGGGTGCAGAGGTAGCAGTCGCTACCGGGCCCAGGAGCCTGAGGGGGCCCAAAGACCCTTGTGCCACATAAGAAGACACACAGAGCTCTAAGGGAAGGGGGGCCCAAGCTGAACTCTTGCACCAGGGCCCATGAGCCTTTAGCTACGCCCCTGTGTGGGTCCCAGAGGGAATTGATGGCATATCCTAGCAATATGCCATCGACGTCTGAGATTAGATAAGCCCCTTTAACCACTTCTGCCCCTCCTGTATACTGTACATTAGCATATAGCTGTTGACTTTCTGACAGATCCTGATTCTTAGCAATTCCTTTTGGTCTATGAAATGTTTTTAATTAACCATTCACTTCCCAGTGCCAAAATTTTGCTTGGAACTAATGCAAAAAACTTTCTTGTCTTCAAGCCATTTCTATTTTTGGACGGGATTCTGCTGATTTAATCTGACTTAGCATTTTAGTACTTGATTTACTTTACATTTTCCCCTGTAACATGTGGCAAAAGTGAAGTCCTAAAAATTGTTGGCATCTCAAGGTCACTGGGACAGAGGCCTTCAAGAGTGGTGGCTTTTTAGATGCAAAGGTCATACTGTGGTTGACCATTATTATCTGGTCAACCAACAAAGATCATGTCGAGAGCAAAGTACGTTATATTTTGAGAGGTCAAAAAGGAACTCAAGGTAACCTCAAAGCAACTAAGGGCAGTCAAGAGTGGTGGCTTTTTAGATCATACTCTATTTGACCATTATTACCTGCCCCAGGAGTGATCAACCAACATTGTAGTTTGCGAGGTCGCAGAGGAACTCCAGGTAACCTCAAAGCAACTAAGGGCCTTTCTCATGTTGGCTAATGTTGGCAAAGGAGAAAGCCGCTGCTCTCCAAAAAGAAAATTGCTGCCCATCTCTGGTTTGCTAAAAGATCACCCGGACAAGTCAGAAGGCTATTAGAACAATGTTTTTGGTTTTAATTTGGAATGGTATGTTTGCAACAAGGAAAACACTGCATTCCAGCATAGAAACCTCATCCCATCTGTGACACACAGTGGTGGCAGTATTATGGTTTGGGCCTGTTTTGCCGCATCTGGGCCAAGATGGCTTGTCATCATTAATGGAACAATGAATTCTGAATTATACCAGCAAATTCTAAAGGAAAATGTCAGGACATCCATCCGTGAATTGAGTCTCAAGGGAACGTGGGTCACGCAGCAAGACAACACATTGTTCTACCCAAGAATGGTTGAAGAAGAATGAAGTTAATGTGTTGGAATGTGTTGTCAAGATCCTGACCTTAATCCAATAGAAATATTGTGAAAGAACTTGAAGCGAGAAGTTCATGGAAGGAAACCACCAACAAAACAGAAGTGAAGTTGTTTTGTACTGAGGAATGGGCTAAAATTCCTCCCAACCGATGTGCAGGAGTAATCTACAATTACCAGGAATGTTTATCTGCAGTTATTGATGTACATGAGGGTCACACCCGATACTGGAAGTAAAGGTTCATATGTGATCGATCTATCTATTATCTGTCTATCTATCTATCTATCTATCTATCTATCTATCCTATCTATCTATCTATCTCATATCTATGTATCTATCTATCTCAGATCTATCTATCTATCTCAGATCTATCTATCTATCTCAGATCTATCTATCTATCTATCTATCTATCTATCTATCTATCTATCTATCTATCTATCATACTTCTCAGAGCAGACATTTGTGCTTCAGAGCTGCACTCCCTACCATACCAGAGACCTCAGAGTTGAAACCATATGGAGCCTTTTCATAAGATAAATACATATATCCATGCCCCCTTCCCCAACCACCTGGTGCCTTCATAACCGTCTTGGATTAGTATATAAGACGGCAGCACTGGCATTGCTACACTGACAACCCACATGCACTGCTACACTGACAACCCACATGCACCCATGAGCTCAGGAATGCAAGCTCTACATCTTTAAATGTCCATTTCTTTCTACGGAGGTTACATTCTAGAAAAACATAAAATATTACTAGACATAACATTTTAAACAGTAATGTAAACATATAGAAGACGTTGTCTCTGGGCTGAAATGTCCACAATACTGGCAGACTTTCATATGAAGTGAGGTCTGCCATGACAGATTCCTCGGAGGCCTCATTACCATCAGGCCCGCTCTATGGTGTAAGGTCAGATATTATGAAACAGCCCGAGAAAAGCTTTTTTCCATCATCAAAGTCATCTCACCTGCCTGAGGGTGGCTTTATTTTACTTTATTGAGACATAATTCCAACCAGATGCCACTAATGGATCCGTAACCCTAAATATATGTCACAGAGCAATATATATATATATATATACTGTATATAGGTACAAAGTCATGTTCAGGAGGAGGCATTCTGGATCTACTTACTGTACACCAAGTAATCTGCTACTAATGCACAACGCCTGATGATCGTGGAGGCGGAGCGTTAGTAAATTTACTGACAGTATACATAAGGTTTGCTTAATCACAAAGCGCATTTCTTTGTAAGTAGCGTGTGCAATGACGGAGCGGCAATAGCGCCCCCCCCAATCCTTTTACCCCTCGGATGCCGCGTTCATACATGATCGAGGCATCTGAGTGTAAAAACAGTGTAAAATTAACATAAAAAAAAAAAACATTAATCAAACTTAGTTCTCCACATCTGGAGAACTCTGTCAGGTTGTTCTATGCCAGAGGGGACAGCCGGAGATATGAAAATAGCCATCTATCTATCTATTATCTATCTATCTATCTATCTATCTATCTATCTATCTATCTATCTATCTATCTATCTATCTATTTCATATCTATTATCTATCTATCTATTTCATATCTATTATCTATCTATCTATCTATCTATCTATCTATCTATCTCTATCCATCTGTGTATTTATCTATCTATCTATCTATCTATCTATCTATACATCTATCTATCTATCTATCTATCTATCTATCTATCTATCTATCAATCATCTTTCTATGTATCTATCTATCTATTTATCTCATATCTATCTACCTAGCTATCATCTCTGTCTATCTATCTACTATCTTATCAATATATCTATCAGCTTTCTATCTAGCTATCTACTATCCATCTGTCTATCAACTATCCTTCTATCTAAATATCTATCATCTATCTGTCTACTAACCTTCTGTCCTTGGATTGAGACCCCTACATTGCGATTTGTCATCCTTCTGCTATTACCTCACATTATGGAACTCCTCATGCATGACCAAAACAGGTTTCCATCACTTAGAAAAATAAAATAAAAACTGCCTTAGAAATGTGGTAGAGAGGAGACGTTGCTTGAACTTGAACAGATCATGATGTAATACATATTTATGATGCCTAAAAACCTTCTGGCGCCAAATATTGATTCGTACAGTATGTTTCCACATAGAAGGCATAATAATAACAAAGTCCAACCTTTTACAGGACCAGCCCTGAGGTATCTGATGGCTAGGGAAATTCCATTAAAGTATGACTTGAGAGTCGTATATCAAATTAACAGAGAGCTAATTAGTTAACCATCCCTAACTATCCGACCGTGACATATTAAGATGTAAGGAAATGTTGGCTTTAGTGAGATAGATTGGAACTCTGTACCCCAACATATTCATGACTCTCACCTAGCAGTGGAAGTCCTCCTCTAAATAATTATCTGAAAACCCACCTCTCAGACAAGTCTACACCACACTGCCATGAACCAGCTTTACCCTCACCTACTGTGTCCTCACATACCGCATAGATTGTAAGCCTTCACGGGCAGGGCCCTCTCTCCTTCTGTACCAGTCTGTAACTTGTTTGTCCTAGAGCAATTGTCTAGACTATGTATGTAAACCCCTTTCAACATGTACAGCGCTGTGGAATGAATGGCGCTTTAATAATAAATAATAATAATAATAATAATAGATTGGACATCTCTATACATTGTGTGCACTATCCTGCAACCTTAACCGAAACGTAATGCTTTGACATTTGCGGAATGGACACATCCAAAAAATGTGGATCAGACACGGATACAAAGTAAGATTGTATGGATAATGCTTGAGGCCCTAGGCTACATTTGCACAGCCTGTTTTGCACTCCGCAAACAACGGATCTGCAAAATACGGATACCGGTTGCGTGCATGCCATATTTGTCACAGGCCTAATAGTAGAAATGCCTATTCTTGTTTGCCAAATGGATAAGGATGGTACATGTTCTATCATTTGTGGCATGGATGTGAACAGCACATGGATCACTTCCGTGTTCTGTTCGCATTTTGCGGATAGGGAGTGGACCACAAATACGGTCATGTGCATGAGGCCCAAGACTGAAACGTTAAAGTAAGAGATAGAAACTAGGGTTGAGCGAACCTGAACTGCAAAGTTCACTGAGTTCGGGTTCGGTGTTCAGGTGATTTTATTGTTTTCCATTATAACATGGTTATAACGGAAAAAATAGCATTCATAAGACAGAATGCTAAGTAAAATGGCCATTGAGAGGTTAAAAATAATTAAAAAAAAACTCACCTCATCCACTTGATCGTGCAGCCATTATCCTCTTCTTTCTTCTTTCTGCAGGACCTGTAAAAGGACCTGCAATGACATCACCTCAGGTCCTTCTATCTTCATTCCGTAGGACTTGCGATGATGTCACCGCGTCCACCACGCCATTGCAGGTCCTTAATAAAGTGAAGTTCATGTCCCCATTGACTTTAATGGGGTCCGGTCGAGGTGAAGTTTAGGTCCCGAACCCGAACTTTGACCTGAAATTCGGCCGAACCCGGCAAACCCAAACTTTAACAGGTTCGCTCATCCCTAATAGAAACACAAAAAGGGTAATAAGTGGGGACTATCCTGCTAAAAAGGGACTATTGTGATGTGCGCAGTTGTTTCTAGGGGATACTTAGTAGAACTGAGGGAGAAGTCAGGCATCACCAGGGTGGCTCCAGGTCAGGTGCGTAGGGTGTAGAGGTTACAGTCACGATTGAGCCCAGATGATAGAAGGGGCCCAAAAGCCCCTCTTAAGATATCAGTATTATACATGGTATATGGTAGATGGGCCTGTTACATATTTGGAGGGGTGCACCCAAATTAATCCCAGCCTATGGCTGACCTCTGTAGGGCATTTAAGGCAGCATCCGCTGTAGGAGGGTGCCTGAATAATAGTGTTTCTAGCTTGCTAGTTCTCTGCAAAGGTGCACTGTACTAAATTCTGATCTCCCTTTCCCAACCTTGTATTGACCCTGTGCTACTGACCCTGACCTTTGACCTGATTGCTGGATTTAACATACTCCCATCTTGACCTTGGCTCTTCCCTGGACTACAGTTCTGCCTGAACCCTGGGTGTATGGCACCAGTGCCTCTTGACCCCTGGGGGTCAGCAGCCACATGACAGAGAGTACTTCAAGAGGTAGGGGCTACCTAGATAGGGCCCCAAGTCAAATCTCTTCATGTGGCAAAGCAGATCTGCATCCACTTTTGTTACACATACTATAATTTCACACATCTCCCCAGTTAGCTTTATTATCTTTTTGGTCCATTATTTTGCTTTTTTGTTTTCACGTTTATTTTTCTAACTTTTTAAATCCAAACTTTCAAAAACAAAAAACAGAAAAACTTGACCCAAAGATGACATTTTAATGAAGAACAGATGTAGATAAATTAAATGTATTTTATGTTATAATTTTGAACATTATTATTTTTTTTTCTCTTGTTTGTTTTGGTCAGTATTGTGTATTACAGGACCTTCAAAAAAAGTCATCTCTCTTAAAGAAGAACTCCCGCAAAAATTTTTATTCCATGTCCTGTTAGAAATGTACATGATGTAATCTCTAGTGAATGTCATTTTCTTACCAGTGTCTGTATTTGTGATTTATATCTCACTGATGTTTCTCATCTGTGTCATGTGACCAGCAATCAGACTCCCCAACTGACACAGCATCTTATGTGTGGACAGGAAGTCTATTTCTCTATGTATTCCTATGGGAGCCTCACTCTGAGTCTCATAGGAATGAATAGAGAAGTAACTGGCTTTCTGTCCTGCGTCAGTTAGAGATCAGAGAGTTGGTCACATGACACAGCTATAATTAGAAGAGAGGGGACAACTCACAAATACAGTCTCTGATAAGAAGATTACATTCACTACAGATTACATCATGCACCTTTCTAACAGGTCACAAAATAAAACATTTTGAGGGAGTTATACTTTAAAAGGAGGGAAATGAACTCTAAAAAATGGGTATACAAAATCAATTTCATAGGGGGCGCCTCTATAAACAGTGGTGGAGACCTACTATGAAGAACAACTCTGGACGGCTCCACATGATCATGTATTCCGTACACATTTTCCCAACTTTTTGTGGGGTGGATTGTCAAACTCTGCTGAAGCAGGTGCAGGTAAATAAGGTCATGAAGTCATCTTATTTGGTCATGTCTGTAAATTTTGGAGTATTTTGAGATTTTGGAAATTGACAGCGAGATATCCCAGCTCAGATCTAGTTTCTTGGCCTGGACTCAAAAAGACAAATATGAAAGTTTAACAGATTGCTTTATAAAGTCGAACTAAGTGAGGTCTCAGGTTGGAAGCAGTAGGGACCTTCCATCTACACAGATGTCTCTGAACATTGATGAACGTGTCCTGGCAGACCGTGTGGCTTTTTGGCATGGCTTTACCATATGGGTGTCACCTGTGTAGCAGACCTTTTTGTAGGAAGTGATTTGTAGATGGTTTATGTTCGACTGAAAGGCCTCGTCGGGCTTAGTAAGTAATAGAAATCAGATCTTAGAATGAGTGGAAGGTTCAGAGAGCAGAAAGCAGCACTAGAGGCTGCTCTTTTTATCTTCTAGGATGTTAAAAGGTCAACTGTGTTCTGTGAGTGAGGCCTTCGAAAATCAAGTGTGTGATAAAACCTGGGAAGATAACATAGGTGGCCTATCCTTCTCCTCATTGTTGGCGGGCTATGAGTATCCTTCTGTTTTCTAGTCATAGTGCCGTACATTTGGGACTGAGCTCCAATACCAGGCACAGCCACTATAAAATGTATGGCACTTTGTCTGGTAAGCGATGAAGGTGAGACATTGTTCACTTCAGTCAGGTGATGGCCGAGAGAGACGGAAGTGGAAACCACATTGAATTGACATTAATGGCCTATCCTAAGGAAGCTCCTTTAATTTTGGGGAGGAAAGTGGAGCACAGAAAGGAGAGGAGGACCACCATACCTTTCCTTCCCAGGACAGAGGAGACCAATGCTCCTATGGTCTCCTATGTTTTGTATAAGGTGGCAAGACCTTTGGGCTGTCCTATCCTCAGCTAGCTCCCCTTGTCCCATCCCTTTGCCTTGAAACCTATCCAGAAATTTGTGCTACAGTCGCTCTATCGCTGGTCACCGGTTGTCCTTCCTTGGACCACTATTGGTCGGTACTGGTGCAGTGCTGGGTGCAGCAGTGAATCTTCTAAGACGTAGTCCAATGAGTGCAGGCTAAACCGGGGTTTTAGAATCTGATGGATTATGTATTCTTCGCCCTTAACCTATGCAATGAAATACAGTGCTCCCTCAAGATACAATGGCCTCAGGATACAATATTTTCAACATACAATGGACTTTTCTGACCCATCGTAAGTTGAAACCAGACTCAACATACAATGTCTCAGATCCATCCAATCACGGCCACTTCTCTGGTAACTGTATGTAAGGGCTTGTTTTATCTGTCTTAGTTATCTGCTTATTTTTTCTTAAATCTTGATTTTCTCTTATCTTGGATGACAATTTGGGGCTTTGAAACTGATTCAAGTTACAATAATTTTCCAAGACCGTTCCTGCAAAATTGGGTGAAAATAGGTGGGGCTTATGTAAGCTCTGCCCACAGATAAGTGGTCCAACACTGATTGGAGCAATCTCGGGGAAAAGCCTTAGTTAGGATGTAAGTATTGGTTTGCCCTATCTCTTGTACACCCTGGGGTATCAGTCATGTGTTATAACTTGGTCAACAGCATAATCGGCCGGATCCCAACCCCATATTTAGGCTAGTGATGTTTATTAACTTTTTATCATTCTGTATAGGATTTGTTTGTGTAATCGTATATTTAATTGCACTTAGTAAATATATTTATTCACTTAGCCTGCGTAAGTTTATTTATTCTGAAATCTTTTGAATTCACGTTAAGTTACAGCCTATTTGTCTGCACGTATGGAATCAGGCTGAGGTTGGTAAGAGAGTCGTAGAGAGAAAGTCATTCAGATCCTTACGCTTGCCCATTTTTCCTGCTTTCCGAACATCGACTTCAAGAACTGACTGTTCCCATACTGCCTAGCATATCCCACCCCTTCCTGATGATCAGTGTTATTCGCTTCACCTGTTGGGTGCAGACATGAATACCATGGCTGGGCCGCACCCTCACTATTACTTTTGGATCCATTCTTCTGTTTCTACATGAAAATTCCAGCTGTAGACCGGCCTGAGGAACGTTATAAGACCTTGATCTAGGCGCCCAGTATATCTCCTGTGCTAAGCTTATAAAATAGATGCATGTAGGATTTGTTCCAGGCTTTCAAGAGGCCAACGCTGGAATCTTTGATCATCTGGAAGAAAAAGCTTCAGGGGTTGTAAAAATAACCGAAAGCTGTTTTCCTTTAATGTGGCGCTGTCACATTAAGCCCTGAACATGCCGTCTCCTCCACAAGTGTTTCATTTACCCCGATGATAAGAGAATTGGACTCCTCATACTGTTACCTTAGCTCAGCGCTCTGCATTCCAATGTGTTTCGTGTTTGGCCTGGCCACAGGGCTCCTCATCAGCTGCTGCTCCTCGTACTTACGTGTCCAGATGGACCCTCTCACATAGGAGGATACCAACCAGCAGAATCAACAGCATTTCCAAGCAACCTGCCTGGACAAAACATTTCGGAATGAATATTCATAGTCACGTAGCTGCAACAGCCGGATGAATGTTCAATATCAGAGCAAAGAAAAATAAATTTGCAAATTACCGTCCAGAGTTTCCCCTTTGAGTACGTTGCACAGGATCTGAAAAATACGGCTGCTGTCTTCTGAATATAGCGCCACACCCTTACACAAGTTGTATGTGGTATTACAGCTCAGCCTTATTCACTTCAATGGAGCTGAGATGCAATATCGGACTCCAACTTGGACAGGTGTAGCGCTGTTTCTGGAAGTAAGCGGCCATGTTTTGTGTTTTTTCTTTGTTTTTTTTTTATTTGGACTATCGCTTTAAAGAGTGTGTTGGTTTATTTGCTTATAGGTTTATTCACATGGTTGTTTTGGGGAGAGGGTCTGATCCGTTCTCTTGCCATGGCTCCAATATACTTTTGTCAAACAATACACAGGCCAAAGATAAAGCTGTGTCTAAAGAGAACCCGTCCCCTCCCCTGACAAGTCTGTTTTAAGTAACTACTTGCATCCCCTTTAAAATAACAATTCTGGAGCATCTATTCTTATGACTCTATGGTGTGCCATTCCTCTGTTATTCCTACTGTAAGTGTATGAATGAATTGCCATCAGTCTGCAAAAAAAGTCCAGCTTGGTGTTACCAGTTGGGGGTGTGCACTCAGTAAGTGCTGCCAATGACAGATTGTGCAAAGACATACACCCCAACTGGTAACACCCAAATTTAGTTTTATTGTAGGCCAAGGATGCTCAACCTGCAGCCCTCCAGCTGTTGTAAAACTACAACTCCCACCATGCCCTGCTGTAGGCTGATAGCTGTAGGCTGTCCGGGCATGCTGGGAGTTTTGCAACAGCTGGAGGGCTGCAGGTTGAGCAGGCCTGTGTAGACTGATGGCAATTCATTTATTAACTTTTAATGGGAATAATAGAAGAACTGCACAACACAGTCATAAGAATAGATGCTCACAAATTGGTATTACACAGAGAATGCAAGTGGTCACTTTAAGAGACATGAATTTTCACTCTGTTCCATCAGGCAGCTTGACTGACGGCTCCTTATCTCTGCTCTCTGACATTATAAATACTCATTATAGCTGAGTTCTTATCTTACTGATAAAAATGTGGCTTAGGCTACTTTCACACTGGCGGCAGGCCTGATCCGGCAGGTGAAGGGTGCTGCCGGATCAGGCCTGCCGCAGTGACATGTGTGGAGCCGGAACCGCGCTCCGACCCCACACATGTCACACAGTACATACATACACATAAACATAAACATACACACACATATAGACATACAAACACACATACATACTTAAATGCTCCCCGGCAGGTCTTCGGAGCGTCAGAGGGACAGGACGGCTCACACAGATCACGATTCCGCACAGCGCCCTCTGCTGGGCGCCTGGTGGAATCATGACGATTCCACCAGGCGCCCAGCAGAGGGCGCTGTGGGGAATCGTGACCTGTGTGAGCCCTCCTGTCCCTGACGCTCCGAAGACCTGCCGGGGAGCATGTAAGTATGTATGTGTGTTTGTATGTCTATATGTTTGTGTATGTTTATGTTTATGTGTGTGTCTGTGTCTGTATGTGTCTATGTGTAGCCGGATCCGTAATGGACTCCATTGAAAGTCAATGGAGGGTGGATCCGGTTACCATTATGGTCACACCAGACGGATCCACCCCCATTGACTTGCATTGGGGGTCATTCCGGATCCGTCTTGGTGCGGATGCCTGGACCGGAGAGCAAACCGCAGCATGCTGCGGTTTGTTCTCCGGTCTGAAGACGGAACGGAATGCTTTCAGGAGCATTCCGTTGTCTTCAGTTCAGTTTTGTCCCCATTGACAATGAATGGGGACAAAACTGAAGCGTTTTATTCCGGTATTGAGCCCCTATGACGGAACTCAATACCGGAATTTTAAAACGCTAGTGTGAAAGTAGCCTTAAGTAAGTGTTTATGATCTTTTAGTAATTTAGAGATAAGGTTTATTAGGCACAAAGTAAAAGTAAAAAGTACATTCACACAGCTAGAAAAAACTATTAACCCCTTGTGACAGAACAGGTCAATATTTTTAATAAAGACTAATTGAAAAAAAAATTATTTTTAGCCCAAAATGAGTAAAATTTAATCATAAAAAATGTCCCTGAAGGTGTCCATAGCCTTTAAAACGCCATGGAGGAGAGTTATCTAAACTGGTGTAAAGTAGAACTGGTTTAGTTGCCCCTAGCAACCAATCAGACTCCACCTTTCATTTTTACAGCTCCTTTGGGAAATGAAAGGTGGAATCTGATTGGTTGCTAGGGGCAACTAAGCCAGTTCTACTTCACACCAGTTTGGATTAATCTCCCCCTATACGCCGTGAGTCATCCTCTTTTGTCGAGTTGGTAAAAATTCTCTTCACTTTCATGTTTTACAGGAAAAAATGCTGCAAAGGATTCAAGTTTGTCCTCGGGCAATGCATCCCAGAGGGTAAGTCACATTCCCAGAGCTTATCATTTCCTTTACATTTCGGGCATATGGTTATTATGGGGGAAGAGGGGTCACAGGTAAAGACATCCGTAGACCACTTTCAGATACATGGCCGCCCGCAAGGGGAAATATCAGGAGAAATGTGGCTACTGGCTTCTATTTATAAAGGTATTGGGGGTCACTTAAAAACCCAGTGCACTGTCGGTGGATCAGCCAAAGTTATGAAGCTTCTGCACATCCACCGCCGGTCTAAATAGTAACATAGTAACATAGTTACATAGTTTATAAGGCCGAAAAAAGACATCTGTCCATCCAGTTCGGCCTGTTTTCCTACAAGTTGATCCAGAGGAAGGCAAAAAACCCCTGTGAGGTAGAAGCCAATTTTCCCCACTTTAGGGGAAAAAAATTCCTTCCCGACTCCAATCAGGCATCAGAATAACCCCCTGGATCAACGACCCCTCTCTAGTAACTATAACTTGTAATATTATCACCCTCCAGAAATACATCCAGGCCCCTCCTGAACTCTTATAGTGAACTTACCATCACCACCTCCTCAGGCAGAGAGTTCCATAGTCTCACAGCTCTTACCGTAAAGAATCCTCTTCTATATTTGTGTACAAACCTTCTTTCCTCCAGACGCAGAGGATGTCTCCTCGTCACAGTCACAGTCCTGGGGATAAATAGATGATGGGAGAGATCTCTGTACTGACCTCTGATATATTTATACATAGTTATTACATCTCCCCTCAGTCGTCTTTTTTTCTAAAATGAATAATCCTAATTTTGATAATCTTTCTGGGATCTGTAGTCCACCCATTCCAGTTATTACTTTAGTTGCCCTCCTCTGAACCCTCTCCAGCTCTGCTATGTCTGCCTTGTTCACAGGAGCCCAGAACTGTACACAGTACTCCATGTGTGGTCTGACTAGTGATGTGTAAAGTGGCAGGACTATGTTCTCATCACGGGCATCTATGCCTCTTTTGGTGCAAACCATTATCTTATTGGCCTTGGCAGCAGCTGTCTGACACTGGTTTCTACAGCTTAGTTTGCTGTTCACTAAAGTTATTACCCAATATTTTAAAATTTAGTATGTACTGGTGACTTGCATTATTCCTTCCCATATGCATAACCTTACATTTGTCAGTGTTAAACCTCATCTGCCACTTCTCTGCCCAAGCCTCCAGTCTATCCAGATCCATCTGTAGCAGTGCACTGTCCTCTTCTGTGTTAATTACTTTACACAGTTTAGTGTCATCTGCAAAAATTGATATTTTACTGTGCAAGCCTTCTACAAGATCATTAATAAATATATTGAAGAGAATAGGGCCCAATACTGACCCCTGTGGTACCCCACTAGTGACAGTGACCCAATCTGAGTATGTGCCGTTAATAACCACCCTCTGTTTTCTATCACTGAGCCAGTTACTTACCCACATACAGACATTTTCTCCCAGGCCAAGCATTCTCATTTTATATACTAACCTTTTATGTGGTACAGTGTCAAATGCTTTGGAGAAGTCCAGATATACGACATCCATTGATTCGCCACGGTCCAGTCTAGAACTTACCTCCTCATAGAAACTGATTAAATTGGTTTGACATGACCGATCCCTCATGAAGCCATGCTGATATGGAGTCATTTGCTTATTTTCATTGAGGTACTCCAAGATAGCATCTTTTAGAAAACCCTCAAACAGTTTACCCACGACAGATGTTAAACTTACCGGGCTATAGTTCCCGGGCTCTGTTTTTGGACCCTTTTTGAATATTGGCACCACATTTGCTATGCGCCAATCCTGTGGAACACTCCCTGTCAGTATAGAGTCCTTAAAGGGGTTCTCCCGGAATTAAGAAAATGAAAATACTTAAATATTACTTTATTATAAATATATTCCCAAATACCTTTCATTAGTTATAATGGCTCATTTTCTCTGGGGAGCAATGATTAGGAGAAACAAAATGGCCGCAGTCCTATCAGTCCACACAAAACCTGTCCTAATCACACAGGAGGAAAAGTTACCTTACAACACTGAGGTAAAAGAGCTGCCTCATCCTCCTCTCCTACTTGTCAGGGATTATGATCCTGAATACAGATAAGATCTTTAGCTGAATCTCTGTAGCTATAGAGTTCATGAGCAGATGTGGGTAATGAGCAGCAGCTCTTGTATGCAGTCTCCATTACCACAGTCTGTCCTGTCCGTCCTCTCTGTACTTCATGTCTCTTGATGTACTCCATTCCCACAAAGATTCAGCTAACTATCAAATTAAACTGTAGTCAGGATCATAATCCCTGACAAGTAGAGCAGAGAGGAGGATGAGACAGATCTTTACCTCAGTGTTGTGAAGTAACTTGTCCTCCTGTGTGATTAGGACAGGTTTTGTGTGGACTGATAGGATGGCGGCAATTTTGTTTCTCCTAATCATTGCTCCCTAGACAAAACAAGCCATTACTAATGAAAGGTATTTGGGAATATATTTATAATAAAGTAATATTTACGTATTTTCATTTTCTTAATTCCCGGAGAACCCCTTTAAATTTCAGAAATAAGGGTCTACACTAGCTTTCTTGCTGTCGTAAAGGGGTTTTGTCACTTCAGCAAGTGACATTTTTCATGTAGAGAAAGTTAATACACAGCTCTTACTAATATATTGTGATCGTCCATATTGCTTCCTTTGCTTTGTTTTTTCATTACATTGTACACTACTTGTTTCCATGATTATGACCACCCTGCAATCCAGCAGTGGTGGTCGTGTTTGCACCCTATAGGAAAAAATGCCAGCCTCTCTGGTGTCCGGGACTGTGGGAGCGCACATAGGCTAGTGCTTTATCCTATATTGTGCAAGGACGACCACCACTGGCTTGTATTAACTTCCTCTACATGATAAATGCCATTTACTGAAGTGAGAAAACCCCTTTAAATTTAGACCATTTTCTACGCCTAAGACAGGCAAAGAAAATCGTAAATGAGACAGGCCTGCATCCTCACCCACGCTCCTTTTTAGACCTGGAGTGAGCTGGGAAAAGTCACAGCTTGTGGTACAAATAACTTTTGCCTCGCAATCTGCGCCAGAAATACGCCAAAATTGGGCGAATTTCTGTAAGTAAATTACCTTTAAATGATTCTGACAACCTTAAACATGGCTGACAACTCCTTTTACGCTCGTTTTTATAGTTCTAGGCCTTCATTTTAAATTAGTGCTTACATAAATAAAACATAGAGGGGGATCTCCCGCTCAGGACCCTCTCCACCCGGACGGAGATCCTTGGTCGTCACGTAATACTACATCTCCCTGTAGCGTCCAAAAATGTGCAAATGGCAAAATCAACTCTGAAACCCTCCACTGCCACCAGAAATTCTGTAGCTTTCCAATTCCTTACCATTGTCAAGATCTGTGTTTGCTGTCAGTGAATTGAAACAGTATTGCTTACGTCTGTTGCCTCGAACAGCTGAGCATTTGCTACAGTTGCCTCCGGTCTAAGCAAATCTTCTATGATCCAAACAGAGCGTCCAGCATCACACATCTGTAGGTTTGCTGCAAGGTGTCAGTGTCGGCAAGAGCTAGGATCATGTAGCCCAAGCTGTTAAAGAGGTTTAGGACTTTGATGTCCTATCGTTAGAATATGCCATCAATGTCAGATAGGTGTGAGTCCCACCTAGAAAACGGGGCGCATGCACAGCCACTCCACTCCATTCACTACTACGGGACTGCTTATCCAGCGCTTGGCTATTTTCAGAACCCCCATGGGCTAAGGGTGGCTGCGCACGCGCGGTGTGTGCTCTCTTTCACTTCGAGGGTCATGTTCTGGAGATAGGGGTATGTCCTACCTGAGGATAGGTTATCAGTTCTAAAGTCTGGGAAAATCCCCTTTAAATGGATCTGAGCTGCAATACCGCACACAGCCCATGCACAAGGGTGGCGCTGTTTCTGAAAGCAAACAGCTCTATTATTTCTGAGCTCGTCCACCTCCTTTAAGGGGGAAATCCTCTTTCAACAAGAAGAAAATATTGCAATTAAATTGTAATCTGTCAGTCCTTTCCTCCCGGAGGTAGTCCATTTGTTCCGACCTAGGTCACCGCTGGCAGATCCATATAGCGAGGAACCCCTACAGATTTCTTAATGTCCATCTGGCAGCTCATGGTTTTCTTCCATGGTCTTCATGTTCTAAGTGGTCTCCCAGGTCGCCGGGGGGCTTAGCAGCGAGATGAAGGTGTTAAAATCTTCCCGCAGATTACCGGATCTTTTGGCATCCCGTCCCCAGCTGAGTCATAACTAACATATTAAAATCCGTTGCCAGCTCGCATCAGACTCCCCGAAGTGTCGAGCGGTAGATCATCCGAAGCAGAGCGGCGAGAACCGCTTCACTTGGCACCAGAGAGAACGGCTAAAAATCAAGTCGCTGACTCGCGGTGATGACAGGCCCTTCAGCGCGTGCGTCCCTCTGCCCGGACCCTGTTGCTCCGCCATGTGTTTCACCCCCGGAGCAGGTTGCTGATTTTTACAGACTTGGGAAAATAAATTGAAAGCTTAGGGTTTGGTTTTCTAAGACTCTTTATTTAAGAACGAAAATATTTTCCAGCGTGAAAAGCTGATTTTAACATCCCGGGTCCCAGTAGGTGGTTTAGAAGAAAAACATCGTACAGTACTTAACCCTGCGCTGAGAAAACAAATGTGAAGGGGCTGAGAGCTGCAGATATCAAATGTACTATGAATAAAGCCAAATTCTGGCCTGATTAGGGCTACTTTCACACTAGCGTTTCTATTTTCCGGTATTGGGATCCGTTATAGGGTCTCAATACCCGAAAAAAAACGCTTCCGTTTTGTCCTTATTCATTGTCAATGGGGACAAAACGTAACTGAACAGAAGAGAGCGCTCCAAAATGCATTCCGTTCTCATACCGGAGAGCAGCATGCTGCGGTTTTCTTTCCGTCCTGGGATGCGGAGCAAAATGGATCCGTCATGATCCACAATGCAAGTCAATGGGGATGGATCCATCATGACCCACAATGCAAGTCAATGGGGATGGATCCATCATGACCCACAATGCAAGTCAATGGGTATGGATCTGTTTTCTCTGACACAATCTGATCCATCCTCCATTGACTTTCAGTGAAGTTCATGACGGATCCGTCTTGGGTATGTTACAGATAATACAACCGGATACATTCATAACGGATGCAGACGGTTGTATTATCAGTAACGGAAGTGTTTTAGCTTAACCCTGCTGGATCCAGCAAAACCGCTAGTGTGAAAATAGCCTAATTCCTTAATATATCTTGATAGCGATTGGGGGCCTTTTTTTCTGATACAGAGCCCCAAATTCCCTGTTTATGTTTCACCAAGCCATAGGGTGTAATGATAACATTCTGATAATCACCACTAGGGGGAACTCAATGCATATACATTTATACTGGTCTCACTATGTATTAGTATGCAGTGAGCTCCCCCTATTGGTGGCTGTAGGGAGTCAGAATTGTGCAGTTTTATGCTATGGCTAGGGGAAGCATGGCAGTGGGGCAAACTGAAGTCTATGCCATCTATGGGCTGGTGTAGATTTTTCTGGCATAAATCATAATAAATCTGTCAGACCAAGGAGGTCCTGTCCATTCTGCTGAGCTGCACCCAGTTTTTGTAAAATGCTAAAAAAAAGTCACATATTTTAGCAAAATATAATGTTGTGTTTTAGGCAGTTGTTTACCAATAGCTATTCCACTTGATGCACCCTCCCCCTACACATGCACTCTTGGCTTGGCTGAGTATGCTGACAGACACACACAGAACCAAAGATCAGACATGTGGAGATTCAACATCCCAAGGGCTCATTCAATTGACCGTATGAATGGGTCCGGATCCGTTCCACAAATTAATTTGAATGGAGCCGCAAAAGGTGCGTACAGCACACCGTGTGCTGTCCACATCCGTAGGTCCGTTCCGCGGCCCTGCAAAAAAAGATAGAGCATGTCCTATTCTTGTCCGCAATTAAGGGCAAGAATAGGCATTTCTATCATAGTGCGGCCATGTGCGGTCCGCAAATTGCGCAACGCACACAGGCCACTATCCGTGTTTTGCGGATCTGCAATTTGCTGACCGCAAAACACTATAGTCGTCTGAATGTAGCCTAATCCTAATTTCCGCCTGACATCTGTGATGCTGGGATGTGCTGACTGACCCCCCTTTTTTTTTTTGCATCTGTGGCCTGAGTCAGGACGCCACCATACACATTAGATGTTTGTCCGGTCATGCAGTAGACCACCCTAAATATATGGGCATAACATTGACCTTTTCCAAAAGCTTCAGTATCGGCTCCTTCATACACAGTTTTGATCCAGGGCCAAATCAAAAATGCCTCAAAAACACCTGTCTTAATTAATTTTCGTAACTTTTTTTGAGGATTTTTTGCCCATTTATATGAAAGTATGTATCCCCCTTCCTGTAATGTCACCTCCGCTGAAGAGTTGTTTGGGTTAAAAATCATTGGGGAAAAAAAAGCCATTGCACATGCAAAGTGTGAAAAAAAAACTATGGAGGCCTGTGGGAGAAAAATTGCCAGACCCAGATTGAAAAAAAATGCCATTGACTCTAAAAGTGCGGTGAAAAACAGCGCTACATAAAAACACCTGTGTTTAACATTTCCCACAGACTTTGATGTAACATCTGGAGCTGGCGTTATCTGACAAAGGCCGCAAAAAACAGCAGCCAAAAAAATCACCACAAACTGTAAAAGTCTTCAAAAACGCTAGAAAAAAACCTGTGTGTGACATCAGCCTTTGCTCGGTTACACGCACAGCATTTTTGTGGAAAAACACCTTACTTGCCATGGTGTTTTTATGGTGTTTTTCCCAAAAACCCTGCAGTCAGATCTCATGTTAAAGTCAATACTGAAATGTATAAAACACTTCTTACAATGCATTTTGGTTTGTGGAGTTTTTGTAGTGTTTTTTTTTTTGTTCAGTGGCATTTCTATCATATGCCATTTTTTCCCAGGAACCAGAAATAAAAGTTACAAAAATAATGTTACAAAAAACCAAAACGTTACAAAATATAAAAAACAATCGCCATGGGAAAAAAAAACCTGTGAAATTCATGGCTTTAAAAAAAACTACTTATAAATTCTTTAAAAAATGGGGTATGAGACTGTATCTTGATGTTCACATCATACTTCTACATGTCGGGGGGTATTTTTTTGGTTTCCATTCACTTTTACAGTACAAGGAGCAGCTGTCACTGGACGGCAGCTCAGCTCTCTCTTTTTAGCAGGGACTTTGTATAAAACCTACAGTGATACAATGTAGCGTTACCTGGCAACAAAGAATGGTTACCACGATGGATACAATACCTAATGGATACAATGTGACTGTACGTATGACTACCTGTCTGATTTCTGTTCTATGATATGTGTTTTTGGTCTCGTTACAGATTATGACGTTTGCTCAGAGGCTCCGTGTGAACAGCAGTGTACAGATAACTTTGGTCGGGTTCTGTGTACATGTTACCCTGGGTTCCAGTACGACCGGGAGAGACACAGGAACAGAGAGAAGCCATATTGCTTAGGTATGTACACCATATATACGTGTACTGCATGGCGCCGTCGCTAGGGTCCATGGACTTTGGGGGCCCATGACGAACTAGAGATGATATCCCTGGAGCCAACCCTGTTCATGCTGGCAGACATACTGGTTGTCCTATGAATTTCCTAGCCATAGATATAACTGAACTAGACAATTTGGTTTATATTACTGCTGATTTCTTGTTTTTTGGGGGGTCTTGACCTTCATGGTTTATGGGGGACGGCTTGTTTTCTAAATTATTCCACAAAACTTTTCTCTGCTTTTAGCTTCTCCCTTGGAATTTGATATTTAATGAAATCAAGAGGAGACAAAAACAAGCTGCATTCTCCGTCCATTGTTCATATTCTGGAACGTGGATGAAATTATAAACTAATATTGTAATGTAATAATTTAGGCCACACGCGGGTCAATAAGCTGGAGGTGCTGATTCTCAGCTCAGCGTATTCAATGCAAATGAGAATGAAAAACTTAAGAACGAGCACGATCACAGTGTGAGATAACATATATTGTAACAATGTTTCCATTATTTAACCTGCTTCATTCAAAGACTTTGATCACACATAGCCGATACCTTGCAGATTTTCCTTCCAGATTTGCAAGCAGAAAATATGGGCCACTGAGGAAAAACAGCCACAAAGGGTCCCCGAAAAAAAACAATAACTTAATGAGACTTGAACAAACATAGGATATGAAAGGGAATGCTGCCATACAGTGCTCAGAGAATACCAAGATACTGTGACCAGATAACAGCTCCATACATAAAAGAATCTAATACTAATGTTACACAATGTCTAAATAATAGTTTTTAATAATTTCTTATGAATCAGAGAGAGCAGAGCCTCTAGGTGTAATAGCAAACCGCCCAATGCTCCTACGAGGGGTGTTCAATAAGTTATCTACCCCAGCATCTTCTGTCCGTGTTAGGGAGCTGAGCTTGTCTGTGTAGGTTGAGACATTTCAGGACATGCAGCACACACAGTTCAGTCTGATGAAAGCACTGGAAGTGACAAGATGGCAAGTACAGTACAGTGCTGGTCTACAAAGACAGTTAGGATTCTGAGCTTCGTTCCGTGATTAAATTCCTTACAAAGGAGGAAAAGAAGCCTAAAGAAATCCATGAAAGTATCATTGCTGTATATGGTGATGATACACCTTCCTACTACCAGTTAAAGCTTTGGGCCAAGAAGTTTAAATGGGGCAGGAAACCAATTGAAGATGCAGGTGAAGGTGACCTGTCAAAGCGTCTTCAGAGGAAATGGGCCGTAAAAGGGAGGCCATGATTTTGGAAGATCGTCTGGTCAAAGTCAGTGTTATAGCTCATGAATTAGGCATTTCAGCTGGCACAGTATCATTCATGATGTTTTGATGATGTCAAAGGTCAGTTCCCAGTGGGTGTCATGAATGTTGACACCTGAGCAAAAAAACTGTCACCAGCAATTTAGATGCTGTATGCTTACAAAAAATCCAGGAGACTTCTATTCTCGATTTATTACGAATGATGAAACATGGGTCCACCACCATGATCCTGAGACCAAACAAGAGTCCATGCAATGGAAACACAAGGGGTTACCAACTCCAAAGAATTTTTATGAGCAGCATTCGGCTGGAAATATTGTGGCAACAGTTTTTTGGGATACAGAAGGCGTTTTATTACTAGAATTCATGCCACACAAGACAACAATTACTGGAGACACCTATGCTTCAACAATGAAGGCATTACGTGAGGCAATCAAAGAGAAACACTTTGGGAAGCTGTCAGCAGTTGTTGCTGCTTCACGACACTGCACCATCTCACAAGTCGCAAGCTGCTATCAGGGAATGCAGCTTCATAGAGTTTAAAGGGAACCCGTCAACTAAAAACTGCACAATAAACCACCAGGATTACCTTACAGATCATGTTTCTAAATTTGTTTTTTTCTTTGGTCTCTGATGCGCCTAATTGCAGAAAAAACTGATTCCCCTGCATGTCATATGTAAATTAAGTTCTTGAAGTCAAGCTCGCAGCGCCCCCTAAGGCTACTTTCACACTTGCGTTTTGGAATTCCGGTATTGAGTTCCGTCATAGGGGCTCAATACCGGAATAAAACGCTTCAGTTTTGTCCCCATTCATTGTCAATGGGGACAAAACTGAACTGAAGACAACGGAGTGCTCCTAAAAGCAACATGCTGCGGTTTGCTCTCCGTCCTGGGCATCCGCTCCAAGACGGATCCGTCATGACCCCCAATGCAAGTCAATGGGGACGGATCCGTTTGGTGTGACACACTCAGTAAACAAGTGTTGGATTCTCGATCAGGAACAATCACATCATAATAGCAAGCAATGCAGAAATCCAGGTCATTCCAAAGGGTCAGTCACTGTACATAAGCTTAAAGGGGTCTTCCCGTATGTACAAGCTATCCCCTATCCTGTGGATAGCTATCAGATCAATGGGCATCCTACAGCTTGCACCCCCACCGATCGCGAGAACAGGGGCCCTGTACCCCCTACAGGCCCCTTGCTGCTCCCCTGAAATAACTGGAGCGGCCGGTCACAGGTGTGCGCTGTCACTCCATTCATTTCTATGTGAGTTCCTGAGATAGGTGAGTACAGCTCTCACCTATCTCCGGAATTCCCATAGAAATGACTGGAGCGGCCGCGTGCATGTGTGACTGGCCAGTCCGGTCATTTCAGGGGAGTAGAAGGGGATATGGGACCCCCATTCTCGTCATCAGTGGGGGTTCCAGCGGTAGGATGCCCATTGATCTGATAGTTATCCCCTATCCTGTGTATTGGGGAGATAACTTTTACCTACCAGAATACCACTTTAAGGATATACTGTACATAAGGGCTCATTCACATTAACGGATTTTCTTTCATGTCCATTCTGTGCTTTTATTTTTTTCGGACCGTATGCGGAATCATTCATTTCAATTGGTCCGCAAAAAAATGAAAGTTACTCCGTGTGCATTCCGTTCTGTTCTGCAAAAAACTTCAACATGTCTTATTATTGTCCGCATTACGGACAAGAATAGGACTAGGACAATTAGGGTCCAGCTGTTCCGTTCCGCAAAATACGGAATGCACACGGACGTCATCCGTATTTTATGCAAATCCGTGTTTTGCGGACCGCAAAATACATACGGTCGTGTGCATGAGCTCTATGGCTACTAGATTGTAAGCTCTTGTGGGCAGGGGGCCTCTCCCCCTCTGTACCAATCTGTAACAGTTTACTGTATTTTTACATTATGTAACCTTCTCTTGATAGACAGCGCCAAGGAAGTAATGGTGCTTTCAAATAAGTAATAATAATATCCCGTCTGGCCATGAGAAGGCGCTCCGATCCATCCAGCGATCATCCAGCGATGGGATGTATGTAGATGTATAACTTTCATGTGGTGAGACATGTCATTTACTAAACAGAACAGACATGTTTTGTAACCAACGTGTTAGTAATGAAGGACATAAAGCCTCTGTACATGGATTACACGCTCGGAACGCGGCCATACAATGTAACCCGCTCTACGGGAAGGAAGCCTGGTGCAATGGGAAACATGTGCAGAGCAGAGGCTGGATGAAGAAGAGGCTTAATAACAAGAAGAGTTCCTGCAGCATACCCTGTGTGTAATGGAACATATGTATCACTGAGAGATCCCTGCGAAACTATATTGTAAGTTTTACTAATTAATAATATCTACTGAAACATTATTTTTTTTTTCTAATCGGTTTTGAAAGGGGTTTTCTGGGTGTTTAATATTGATGACCTTATCTGATTGGTGGGGGTCCGACTCCCGACACTCCTGTTGATAAGCTATTTGAAGAAGCCGCCATGGTCCTTTGAGCTCTGTGGCCTCCTTGCCTCTTACCAAACACAGCGCCCTACGTTGTATAGTGGCTGTGCTTGGTATTGCAGCTCAGCCCATTCATGAGCCACTCCTAGGCCATCTGAACTATGAATGTGACGTCACTGGCCAATGAAGAAGCTGGAGCGCTCACTGGAGTGCCTCGGTCTCTTCAAACAGCCGATTAATGGGCTTCCACCTCCACTGATCAGATACTGCTGGCCTATCCTGAGGATAGGGAATCTCAGACAATCCCTAAACTCTATTTTCTGTACATAATGTCATGGGTGTCCATCTTTCTCAAGCTGCTTCTCTGTGCAAAGATTTACTTTACAGCAGCCTCCTGACATCAGAAACCTCAATCCAAAAATTTGCTTCTACAGGAGAGTATAGTGGACATATGATGTATGAAGAGGTCATTGTGCTGGGGGGTGGAGGAGGATTTGAGCTGCCCCCATCACCTTATGGCAGTGGTGGATCCCTTCTTATCTGCCTCCAGTATTATACTGTATTAGATATGTTACCTTGTATTCAATCCCTGCTGCCTGATGATAATGTAAAGACTGCTGACTCTCTCCCCCTGTATACACAGCACTAGCTGAAAACTGACAGGAAGTATCAACCTGTTGTGAGGGTCAGTCTGAAAACAGCAAGATTTCAGGATTGTTCTTTTTTAATATTGATTTCGGAAAATTTAAGGTGTGTTCCAGTTATATCAAATTATGCCCTATCCACAGATTGGTGGAGGTCCGCTGTAATCAGGAATCTCCAGCATTCCCATAACGATTAATGGAGCAGTAGTGCAAAAGCTTGGATCCCCACTGTATTTTTCAACCAATAAGACACACCTGCCCATAAGACGCACCTAGGTTTAAAGGAGGAGAATAAGAAATATTTTTCATTAGACCTCAAATCCCCAATCAGACCTAAGCTCAGATCCCAATGTGAATGACCCACAATAAGACCTCAGATCAGACCCACAATGTGAATGACCTCCAGACCTCAGATAACAGCCCCATTCTTGATGCATCTCAATCTTATTAGTCTGTGATCTTGAACCTAGCCTGGTTTATTCATTGAAGAGGCTGTGGATCTCTATGGAAGCCTAACTATTGTACTGGAAAATAAAATGTTATATGGGAATTATATCTCTAGTGTGCAGATAATGTATGTTTTACTGCACTGATGTAAAGCCTCTGATCGATATATTAATTCTTAGAGGAGGCATCTCTGCTCACTAAATATCAGGATACATTTGTGAAATTTTTTGCAAAACAGATTGCAAAATATTGAAACAGTCTGACATTGGAAGCAAAATACCCGAATGCTTCAGCTCGTGAGTTGATTCTGCCACCTAGAGGAGGGAGTGTGTAATGTGTTCATTTATGCAGGAATTTGCTCAGTAGGCATCTTTTAAATATGTATTTTATTAGGTGTCTGTGCTCCGATGTTAAGTTTCCCCCTCCTCCAACTACTAGTGACCAGAATGACTGTATTGCTGCTTGCATTAGGGGGCAATAAATTACTGTATAGGCAATGGTGAGCAGAATTAGCAACAGCAACATAGGTCTGGACCTCAGAAGGTAAAGTTGTCTCTGCAGTGCACGTGCTACTGTCAGTTTTTGACAAAGCAGCTAATTTTTGTGTGTCATGCTTACAGGACACACCCCCAGGCTGCAAAATTCAGAATTTGTTCACCCTTCATTGTACATCAAAATAAATACAGACCCCAGAACCCCATAAATTAATACAAACCCCAGACCAGCCCCCCATCATATACCCATAGACCACATCCATAAATAAGGATCCCTAAACTTTGTCCACACTGCCTAAATAACTACAGGTTCCCTGAAACCTCAGGACCCATACATGAATAGCCACCAGACCAGTCTAACCCACCCCAAACAAAAACAGACCTCGGACCAGATCCTCTAAATAAAATATCAATCGGGGCAACTCTTTAATGTAGACTTCTGACCAGACTCTATAATCTATAATAATAATAATCTATCCTTACTGCAGCAGCCAGGCTCGTCTAACTGCTATTCCGATGCCTCCATCCTGTACCAGTCATTGCACTGGTTACCCATACAGTACAGAATCCAATTTAAACTGCTTGTCCTCACCCGTAAAGTTCTCCACAGCGCTGCACCTCCCTACATCTCCTCCCTCATCTCTGTCTACCACCCCAACCGTGCTCGCCACAGTGCTGCACCCCCTACATCTCCTCCCTCATCTCCGTCTACCACCCTACCTGTGCTCTCCACAGTGCTGCACCTCCATACATCTCCTCCTCATCTCCATCTACCACCCTACTCGTGCTCTCCACAGTGCTGCACCTCCATACATCTCCTCCTCATCTCTGTCTACCACCCTACTCGTGCTCTCCACAGTGCTGCACCTCCATACATCTCCTCCCTCATCTCCGTCTACCACCCTACTCGTGCTCTCCACAGTGCTGCACCCCCTACATCTCCTCCCTCATCTCCGTCTACCACCCTACCTGTGCTCTCCACAGTGCTGCACCTCCATAAATCTCCTCCTCATCTCCATCTACCACCCTACTCGTGCTCTCCACAGTGCTGTACCTCCATACATCTCCTCCCTTATCTCCATCTACCACCCTACCTGTGCTCTCCACAGTGCTGCACCTCCATACATCTCCTCCCTCATCTCCGTCTACCACCCTACCTGTGCTCTCCACAGTGCTGCACCTCCATACATCTCCTCCTTATCTCTGTCTACCACCCTACTCGTGTTCTCCACAGTGCTGCACCTCCATACATCTCCTCCCTCATCTCCGTCTACCACCCTACCTGTGCTCTCCACAGTGCTACACCTCCATACATCTCCTCATCTCTGTCTACCACCCTACTCGTGCTCTCCACAATGCTGCACCTCCATACATCTCCTCCCTCATCTCCATCTACCACCCTAACCATGTTCTCCACAGTGCCTGCATCTCCATACATCTCCTCCCTCATCTCCATCTACCACCCTACTCGTGTTCTCCACAGTGCTGCACCCCCTACATCTCCTCCCTCATCTCCGTCTACCACCCTACTCGTGCTCTCCACAGTGCTGCACCTCCATACATCTCCTCCCTCATCTCCGTCTACCACCCTACTCGTGCTCTCCACAGTGTTGTACCTCCATACATCGCCTCCCTCATCTCCGTCTACCACCCTACTCGTGCTCTCCACAGTGCTACACCTCCATACATCTCCTCCCTCATCTCCATCTACTACCCTAATCGTGCTCTCCACAGTGCTGCACCTCCATACATCTCCTCCCTCATCTCCGTCTACCACCCTACTCGTGCTCTCCACAGTGCTGCACCTCCATACATCTCCTCCCTCATCTCCGTCTACCACCCTACTCGTGCTCTCCACAGTGCTGTACCTCCATACATCTCCTCCCTCATCTTCATCTACCAACCTACTCGTGCTCTCCACAGTGCTGCACCTCCATACATCTCCTCCCTCATCTCCATCTACCACCCTACTCGTGCTCTCCACAGTGCTGTACCTCCATACATCTCCTCCCTCATCTCCATCTACCACCCTACTCGTGCTCTCCACAGTGCTGCACCTCCATACATCTCCTCCCTCATCTCCATCTACCACCCTACTTCTGCTCTCCACAGTGCTGCACCTCCATACATCTCCTCCCTGATCTCCATCTACCACCCTACTCGTGCTCTCCACCATTGTTGTACCTCCATACATCGCCTCCCTCATCTCCGTCTACCACCCTACTCGTGCTCTCCACAGGTGCTACACCTCCATACATCTCCTCCCTCATCTCCTCCCACCACCCTACTCGTGCTCTCCACAGTGCTGCACCTCCATACATCTCCTCCCTCATCTCCGTCTACCACCCTACCTGTGCTCTCCACAGTGCTGCACCTCCATACATCTCCTCCCTCATCTCCGTCTACCACCCTACCTCTGCTCTACGTTCAACTAATGACTTACGACTGACATCCACCATAATCCAAACCTCTCTCTCCCGGCTCCAAGACTTCTCCCGAGCTGCACCGGTTCTCTGGAATGCCCTACCCCAATAAATCAGGTTAATTCACAACATACACAGCTTTAAGCGCTCCCTAAAAACACATCTTTTTAGGGTGGCCTATCACCTCCCCTGATCTAACTCCTCTCCATATATTGACCATTTATCATAATTATCATTATTTCCTGAACCTGATCCTCCACCAAACCCATAAGCACTTCATATATCGGCTGGTGACCGGCTCATGCAGCCTCTATATCTGCTCCCCTATTTTCCAAAGATGGCTGGACCATTGTACAAAACAAGCACTTCTATCTTCTGTGTCACCCCTATCTCCTCATAGGGCCCTCATTCCTCTTCTTGTAATAATTGTCTTGTCTGTTGCCATGTTATTTATGACTGTTTGTACATGAAACCCTGATTGTACAGCGCTACGGAATATGTTGGCGCTATATAAATAAAGATTATTATTATTATAATTCAAACCTAGACCAGAACCCCCCTTAAAGGGACGTTAATATTGATAGCCTATCCTTGGCAAAGGTCATCAAAATTAGATTTGTGAGGCTATGATTCCCTGCCTCCTCTCCCCAATCAGTTGCCCTAGAACAGGCACCAGAGCAGCCACAGCTCCATACATTGGTTAGTGGCCACAAATGGTATTGCACTGTTCCCCCCCTTTACTTGACAATGACTATTCAGTAGAACAAATAAAATTCAGTAGAACTGTACTGCAGCGTAGTATGTCGTCTGCATGGATGATGTGGTTGCATCTATAATGTAGAGGTCAGTTTCATCATGTCGGACAGACTGGAATTTAATTACAGAAAATAAAGCCTCCCGCTCACTTAAAGGGTTTCTGTCACCAGAAATGACCCTATTAAACCAAGTGTCATTTGCAATGAGCAAATGACACTTGATGCCAGTTAATGTTACTATTATAGTCCTCAGTAACGCCGTTTTGCTAAAAATTACGATTTTATAATATGCTAATGACCTCCCCTAGGTGCAGTAGGCGTGAACCTGCACCTAGGAGAGGCCGTAATTATGCCTCTTACCACGCCCCCGGTCGCGCTGATTGACAGGGCCGGGCAGCCAGCTCTTTCGGCTCCCGGCCCTGTACGATCCGAAATCCCGCGCCTGCGCAGTAATGAAGCGGGACCCGGGCGGGGCGCCGGCTCTCAACGCACGCTGATCCCGCGCCTGCGCATTGCGATCAGCGCGCGTTGAGAGCCGGCGCCCGCCCGGGTCCCGGCTTCATTACTGCGCAGGCGCGGGATTTCGGATCGTACAGGGCCGGGAGACCGAAAGAGCTGCTGCCCGGCCCTGTCAATCAGCGCTACTGAGGCGTGGTAAGAGGCATAATTACGGCCTCTCCTAGGTGCAGGTTCACGCCTACTGCACCTAGGGGAGGTCATTAGCATATTATAAAATCGTAATTTTTAGCAAAACGGCGTTACTGAGGACTATAATTGTAACATTACTGGCATCAAGTGTCATTTGCTCATTGCAAATGACACTTGGTTTAATAGGGTCATTTCTGGTGACAGAAACCCTTTAAATATTAAAGATAGCCTCTAATATCTAATGTCCTGCACCACATTAGGGTTTGACAAACTGAGGCTGGAAATCTTCATATCATCTCTCGAGGGGAAAAACTATTGTGATGCAATTCCTCGTTTTCCTCATTAAACTAAAACATTTGAATTTCACATTGAATCCGTTTTATTGGTGTGTTCACTGCAGAGGACAGAGAGAGATCAGTACATGCAGCAGTCGCCATATCAGGGGGGGGGTGGACATCACTTTGCCCGGATCAAAGCTTGCTGGGATATGTCGCTATTATAGGGTGAGGATCAGCAGGAAATTAAAATAATATAGTAATAATATATATTTATAAATTGCTCTATAGGGAAGATTTGAGCCTCAAAAATGTATTTGCTGCCAATGCCTAGCAGGTGGCGACGAGTCCCGCTGTATTAGACATGGGATTGGCTAAAAAGCTGCACATAACTAGTAGAATTGGTTTCTTACAACCTTGAAGGGGTTGACCAAGATTTTGATATTAATGACCTATCCTCAGGATTGGTGTTAGATCAGTTGTCTGTAGCTGTCACTGCCCTGGTCGCCCCTGTATGCATGAGACTCGCTCTACTCACCAGGCTGCTGTCTCCATGCTTCTGCCTCGTGCGTCAGCCTCTGTCTCCTTAGAGCGCACATGTACTCACCGACGGCCTCTTAAAGGGGTTGTCTTACTTCAGCAAATAGCATTCATAGGAAAATGCACTAGCCTGTGTGCGGTGCCATGATACCTACCACCAGGGAGGCCGGCGCATTTTCCTATAGTATTCGAGCACCACCACCACTGATGGATTGCAGGGTGGTCGTAACCATAGAAACAAGCGGTGTATAATGTGATGGAAAAATGAATCCAGCCAGCAAAGGAAGCAATATGGACAATCACAATACATTAGGAAGTGTCTTGTATTAACTTTCTCTACATGATAAATGCTATTTGCTGAAGTGAGACAACCCCTTTAAGGGGCCAGGGCACACGAGTCCAAATCCTTCCATACCAATGGCTGGAGGTCCCTGGGTCTTTTAAAGCACCCTCCCCTGTCAGAGGGTGCCTGAGCTTTAGGTTCCCTGGTTACCAGTTGTGAAGTCTAGTGCTTCTGCGATGTACCTGCATTTATACAGCATTTTCTCCTGCTTGTGTTCCTGGTTTACTCCTAGCCTGCCCCACCCTGCCTGTGTACACCTACTCTTTCTACTCAAGTTTAGTTCTATTCGTGATTAGTTTACCCAGTCCTTCTATCTGGTCTGTATACCTTCCAAACAGTGAACCTGCCCTTCCTTTGTCTCCAATACTAACCTGCCTGCCAGTCTATCCTGTGTCTGCATTCATCTACACTTCCAGTGTGCGTCCTGGACCTCAAAACAAGCATTCAAGCCTAAGTGACAGTTAAGACCAGAGTCCCTGTCCCTAGTGGCTGCCGACTACACCGGGGCTATCCCAGGAGGTAGTGGTCTGGTTCCTTACCCTCGGCGAAGTCCAGATCCCTTACGAAGTAAAGGGTGAATACCAGGAAGTGCCAAAATAACGCCTTTAGGCTTAGCCTTACGCCAGTCCGGTTAGATGTTACAGTGGGTACACACTCACTGATCCGTAACAATAGGTTGTCAATATCAGATCAGTGAGGGTCTGATCTTCAGCAGCCCCAACAGTCATCTGTTTGAAGAGACTGCAGCTCTTAGCCACAGCCTCTTCCTAGGCAGGTGATATCACGTTCATCTGTCGATATCACCTGATCGAGGTGCGGCTCAGTGCCATGCAAGTGAATGGGTTTGAGCTACAACACCAAGCACAGCCGCTATACAATGGACGGCCCTGTGCTTGGTTAGCTGCAAGAAGGCCGCCAGCACTCACCGGACTGAGGATAGTCATCAATATCACAATCTTGGAAAACCCCTTTAAATTGCACTAAGTGTAAAGATTTTTGGGGGGCTTCAATCTCCCCTACAGAGCAATTTTGTAAAATTTAAAAATAGCCCCCAACCTGGTATTATAGTCAACTGCAAAAGCATCTATTTCATATGACTGGGACTGTGATGTAATATCTCAGACAACCATTATAAAAAGTGTGGTCCTGTGCCTGGTAAACAATGATGAGGAGGTGGCGATCACTGATTAGCTGGGGTGCCAAGAGTTGGCACCAATCTGATCCAAAGGATAGGCCTTCAGTTTTGTACGGCTGCGGAGGCCTCTTGAATTCAGTATCCAGTCTGATATTGTCCTTTTAAACTTGGTAACATTCAGTGTGGGACTGTATCGAGGCAAGGTGAGTAACTCGGTACAAGTACAGCCACCACTTACAAGGCTGTTCTAACACCTCTCCCAAGGCAGTTTAATCACACCTAATAGCTTCCATTATACGAATTGCAATCAACATCTTACCTCCATTTGGTCCTTGACTTTGTTTTGATTATGATGAACAGATTATGCTGACTGAAGCGTGAATCAGCACTATTTAATGCAGGAGATTTCTTATACAAGTTAGTTGGATGACTATCGAAAACAATATCAAGAGAACATACGACAGGTCCATTTGCTCTGACTTAATACTACTGATATACCATGTCCTGGATCAATGAGAGTCTTCATAGACACATGGCCACCTTTTATTCGGCCCTGAGTTCTGAGGACACGAGAAAAAGGACTCCAAAAATTTCAGAATAAAGGGAAAGAATTCTATCATTGTAACCACCCGTAACAATCATTAGTAAAAATTACCACCACCCAGCCATTAGTCGGAGCAGTGGGTTCCCTTGTGGACTCTATTTGCCTGTTTAGCTTCGTAACGGCCAGGCCAAAAACAACAATAACGGGGTTACATTGTATTTCTCCTCATTTATCCTCTGCAATCTTCTGCAAGACTTCCAAAAAATCAGATCCTTCATCTGTGAGCTCCTGCAGCCAACCAGGCCAAATAAAAATAGATGGGAACGTTCTCGATGCAGAAAGAATAATAGGAATGGATGGGTTAAGTACTACACTTTCCTGGTGAAAACTGCTCTCTGGTGAAAAGTAAGAGCCTGTTATTGATGTTTTATATAAAAATGGATGTACGATGTGCTGTGTTTGGCAACCGCCGAGAGTCAATCACCACTGCAGAACGTCTCGTAAAACACCAAGATCCCATCTAGAAGAAAAGGCTGAAACGTGATATCTCCTTAAGATTAAAAACCACTTTCAAGGCCGAAGCGAGCTCAATGGAGAGTGCACTCCTATTCTTCATGCCCATATCATCCAATGACTACATTGCGGTCTGATAGATGATCCAATTATTCAGTTCAGGCGAGGACTGCTCAGAGATCTCGGAGGAGACATTTTCATCAGCATCACACGTAGGTAGGACGTAAAGATGTAGAAGCCTCATCAGTTCTCGAGAACGGGGAGCAGGAAATTTCATGATGTGCTCCAAGATTCGGGAGGAATCTTTTTTTGCCGTCTCTGAAGTCATGGTGAATGTGTCCTTGGACGCGTTCATGCTAGTGAAAAATAACGAGCAGCGTTGAGAAGACAATTGTCTAGGGCTTGAGGAAGTCTTGGAAAATTAATATGTTCCTCCTCCATAAAAGTCATGTTCTTCAGATGTATCTTGGGACGTTGTGCTAGGGTGAACCAGGCTCTAGGTACTTGCTAGTATTTCCCTTTCATATGTGAATATGGTCATGGAAGGGGCGTAACTACCATAGCGGCAGACCAGGCGACTGCTATGGGGCCGAGGACAAGAGGGGGCCCAGTCTTAGTTGGGATGATCTCCTCTTCTACTGGAGGTGAAAACTTGGTCAGGACTCTGCCCTCTAAAGGAACAACTTTTAGCAAATGAGGCAGTGGAAAAATGGCCCAAGGGAGGGGGGGCTGGTTTGATCCTTGTTATGGAACCCTTACTTCTCTATGTACGCCACTGAGTCATGGAGTCTTCTTCTGCTGATTCTGTTTAGCCGTAATATATTATATCTCCTTCTGGGAAAGCTGTGTGACAAGCAATATGGCCATCATTGGGGTTCATTGGGGCTTATTACTGCCTTTTATTAGTCATACCTCTTTCCAGGAAAGTTGAGTGATCACCCTATATACCTAATTGTCCAGTGACATATCCTATACCACCACATTAAAGTAATACTAGGCAGATTTTCCATTTAAAGGCTAACTACTCCGTCATCCACTGTTTTTTATTCATCCAGATGTCTCTAAAATAAAAAAAAAAACAAGGCAAATAATCTAGATTTAAAGTTTCCTGTAATTTTTTTGTCTGTAGAGTTATCTGTCTCTATGGTAACAGACTACAAACTCTGATTCTGCAGTCATGGTCATTTCTAGCTGGTTCTTAATTGTAATTAACACACATTTGCATATGTGGAAACATTTAGATCCCAAAATTCCATTATTGGGAACAGCCCAAATTATGGTAGGGGTTTGCAGTGCGGTGCACCAAAATAGTGACTTTTGACCAGTATACATTAAAGAGGTTGTCCCACAAAAAAGATTCTACAGTTTTTAAACCAGCACCTGGATCTAAACACTTTTGTAATTGCATGTAATTAAAAAATTTTGTACAGACACTGAGTTATTCAATAAAATGTATTTATATAGCGCCACCTGCTGTTTTTTTTTCTTACTTCTTTGACCTGCTCACTGAGAAGGCCACACATGCTCAGTTTCATCCTTCAACTGCCTCCTGAGCTGTGATAGGGAGAGCATGGACACGCCCCCTGATCTGTGATAGGGAGAGCATGGACACGCCTCCTGATCTGTGATAGGGAGAGCATGGACATGCCTCCTGAGCTGTGATAGGGAGAGTTGAGACACGCCTCCTGAGCTGTGATAGGGAGAGTTGAGACACGCCTCCTGAGATGTGATAGGTAGCTAAGACACGCGCCCTTAGCTGCAGCAGAAAAGACACCCCCCTTGATATAAATCTAGCAGAGAAATGAATGGGGAGATCTCTGAATCCATGTGAGGCACAGGGCTGGTTCTAGCTTTGCTAGAAAGAGATTGTCATGTACTATATGATTTTCATTTTTACATTAGTCATGGAATAACCCCTTTAAGTGGGTTAGCAAGAAGTAGGGGACCTCATGATTGCAGGTTCAGACTACATTTGGTTTGTTTGTAGTCTGTTACCATGGAGACAGAGATCTGCTTAAAAGCTGTAGGCACATAAAATTAGATCAAAAGCAAAATTGCTTTGTTTTTCATTTTAGATGCTTGGGGGCAGTAAAAAATCTTTAAAAAAGTGGAAATAAAGCTAAAGAATATAACAAAGCTCTGCTTCTCCAGTCTTGGTAAAGCTGTTCTTCCAGTGATTGCATGTTTTGTAATTTTACAGATATCGATGAGTGTGCGTTGAAGAATCAGACGGTGTGTTCTCAGATCTGCATCAACACTGTGGGAAGTTACAAGTGCGAGTGCCATGAAGGTTATTTCTTGGAAGAGGATGGTAAAACCTGCACCAGGGGAAATCAAGGTAAGACTACAGAAAGAAACAAGCTGGAAAATCAAAAGCAGAAAACCCATGTAAAGTGCAAAAACCGAGAGTCTAAATGATTTGTAGCATTTTCTTCATATCCATGATAAGTATCCAATGCTCAGCCTCTTAAAGGGGACCTGTCATCCCTCCTGGGACACCTTTTTTAGTAGCTTCATGCATTCCCCATGTAATAACATTTCTGGAGCATCTATTCTTATGACTTTATGTAGTGCCATCCCTCTATTATTTCTACTAGAAGTTATTAATGAATTGCTAGCAGTCTGCAGTAAAGGTACAGAACGGAGGTAACCAGTTAGGGGTGTGTACCTGCACAGACTCGCTCTATCCAATCAGTGCTCCCATTTTCAGACTGTGCAGGTACACACCCCCAACTGGTTACCACTCCTCTGTACCCTTACTGCAGACTGCTAGCATTTCACTTATAACTTCTAGTAGAAATAATAAAGGAATGGCACAACATAGAGACATAAGAATAGATGCTCCAGAATTGTTATTACATGGGGAATGCATTAAGCTATTAAAACAGGCATGTCAGGAGTGGTGACAGGTCCACTATAAGGAGGTTCAAGATTCTTATATAGCGCCACATCTGTCTGCAGGTGGTGTGTGATATTGCAGCTCTGCTCCATTAAGTGAAGCTGAGCTGCAGTACTAGACACAACCCATGGACTGATGTAGTGCTGTTTTTGGATGAAAGTGGCTATGCTTTTCTAATGTGATACTGTTATACGGGAAACGTACTTGTATAAGACTGCACTTCCTGCTGTGACCACTAGAGGGCAGGCTGTCTACAGCATTATAGAGATCCTAATGACCTGAATAGAAACTTTTTATAGTTTGCCCCCTAGTGGAGGTAACAGACACTTTCCAAATATTTCCAAGTGTCTGTAGTGGAAAAGAGAAACAAAGGAAAAATGTAACACTGGGCCCTTATCAAGTGTATATGTATATATATATATATATATATATATATACCCGAAATAATTTACATTTCAACTTTATTCGTGTCTCTGAAGTTTGCGGGACTACATTGAAGCCCATGTGAGAGGAAGTTTGGAAGTGACCTGCTTACTCTAATTTTCCCTCACCATAGTGTTTGTATGGAGCTATGGAGCTGCCACTAGAGGGAGCTGTATGCAAATTTCTATAACTCCCATTGTGTTCAATACTAGCTTTATATATCCATAAGCATTGAGCTCCCCCTAGTGGTGGCTGCAGGCAGACAGAATTTCATCATTTTATCCTATGTGACAGATTTGTTGCAGAAATGTCGGCAACTGAACATCAATTATGCTTACGTAAATGGTATTGTTTTTGGAGCAAGCACATAGATTTCTCCAAAATCCAATCAAGGGGCAGTCACAGAATTTTCAACTCTGCCGTGTGTGAATCTACCTTTATTTTAATGCATGGAGTGTTAGTCGTTAATATTGCATTAGTCATAGCATCCATCACGCTACATTCTCTCAGAAAAACAAGAGGTCAGCATTTTGTTCGTTTACGAGAAAAAAAAAATCGTCAAGACCATTATAATAATTTAAAAGGTTAGATAAATGCAGCCAAGCAGTGCTAAATAAAAGCTGGAAGAAAGTTTAATGAAAGATAGCGCATCTCCCCTGACAATACGCAGAGCAGGGGTCACCTATCTGCAGCGTTCTTCGGGTCAGGTCTGGAACATTTCGAATTTCACATATCTTCAGAAAAAGCAATGCTAATCTCATTTACTTTGTCTGGAACTGCTTTAGAAATGAAGATGAATATCTGCCCAAGTATTTAATGGCTTGTGTTTTCTAGCGTAGATCAAACGTCGTTTTCCCCCGCTGCTCTTGGAGTTTTTGAGAAAATGTTTTATGCTTTTCATATTTTTTTAATTTATTACCTGTGATACATAGAAGTGGGTTAAACCAATAATAATTATTGTTACAAATTTAAATTGCAAACACATTGGCACTCCGCAGCCAGGAAGATCTGTATTACAACATCCATCAAGTAAATAAGTTCAATATTCGTCCCTCTTCCATATAATTCCAGTCTAAGGCTACTTTCACACTAGCGTTAGCACGGATCCGGCACCTAAAGGGTGCCGACGGATCCGTGCTAACGCTATACATGTGTGGAGCCGGAGCAGCGCTCCGGCCCCACACATGACACACATTAAAACAACACACAGACTACATACAAACAAACATACAGACATACATACAAACATAGAGACATACATACATACTCACATACTCCCGGGACGCCGGCAGAACGTCTTCACGCGCCTCCTGCGCGCAGTGATGACGATTCCCCACAGCGCCCTCTGCTGGGCGCAGTGGGGAAACGTCATCGCAGCGTGCAGGAGGCGCATGAAGACCTGCTGCCGGCGTCCCGGGAGTATGTGAGTATGTATGTATGTCTGTATGTTTGTATGTATGTCTGTATGTTTGTTTGTATGTAGTCTGTGTGTATGTATGCCGGATCCGGAATGACCCCCCATTGGAAATCAATGGAGGACAGATCCGGATTACTGGTGTGTCCACACCAAACGGATCCGTCCCCATTGACTTCCATTGGGGGTCATTCCGGATCCGTCTTGGTGCGGATGCCTGGACCGGAGAGCAAACCGCAGCATGCTGCGGTTTGTTCTCCGGTCTGAAGACGGAACGGAATGCTTTCAGGAGCATTCCGTTGTCTTCAGTTCAGTTTTGTCCCCATTGACAATGAATGGGGACAAAACTGAAGCGTTTTTTTCCGGTATTGAGCCCCTTTGACGGAACTCAATACCGGAATTTAAAAACGCTAGTGTGAAAGTAGCCTTATATACGTTATACATAAGCCATATCTGCAGATAAGGGCACTTTCTGCAGTTCCAGCTGTGAAAAGATGCATGGTATGATTAGAGCATTGAGAGGAGCACCACCAAGTGGAGAAAGGCAGTACTGCACCAGATGTTAGTGTCAAAAACTCTGTACACTCAAAGCTTGTTCTATATTCTAGCTGGTAAACTTTTGTTATTATGTTTCCTTTGGTTATGGTTCCTTTTTGGATATGTAAAACATATCATACAATATGAAGGTAGCTACGCTTATTGTGCTGGACCACACTATCTCCAGCTCAGCTGTGTTTCAACCCATTTCCTTTCAAGCTCTGCTATGCATCAGTCCACTCCTTCAAATCGAGCACTTTTTAGCATGTAAGGCCACCTTGTCAGACCACTCTGTCAAGTCCTGCAACGTGCTAGACCACTTCTTCCCACTTCTGTGGCTGACCACTTTTCTCCAGTTGTGCTATATTCCAGACCATTCCTTCTCCAGCACTGCTATGTTCCAGACCACTCCTTCCACAGCTCTGCTGTGTGCCAGACAACTAATTCTCTAGCTATGCTTTGTGTAGGACCACTCTTTCCCAACCACTTATATTTGCCAGATAATTAATTCTCCAGCTGTGCTAAGCTCCATACAACTCCTTCTCCAGTTGTGCTATGCTCCATACAATTCCTTCTCTAGCTGTGCTATCTACCAGACAACTTCTTCTCTAGCTGTGCTACATACTAAACAACTCCTTCTCTATCTGTGCTATCTACCAGACAACTTCTTCTCTAGCTGTGCTACATACTAAACAACTCCTTCTCTATCTGTGCTATCTACCAGACAACTTCTTCTCTAGCTGTGCTACATACTAAACAACTTCTTCTCTATCTGTGCTATCTACCAGACAACTCCTTCTCTAGCTGTGCTATGTTCCATACAACTCCACCTCCAGCTGAGCTACATACTAGACAACTCCTTCTCTAGCTGCGCTATGTACCAGACACCTCCTTCTCTAGCTGTGCTATGTACCAGACAACTCCTTCTCTAGCTGTGCTATGTACCAGACACCTCCTTCTCCAGCTGTGCTATGTACCAGACACCTCCTTCTCCAGCTGTGCTATGTACCAGACACCTCCTTCTCCAGCTGTGCTATGTACCAGACACCTCCTTCTCCAGCTGTGCTATGTACCAGACACCTCCTTCTCCAGCTGTGCTATGTACCAGACAACTCCTTCTCCAGCTTGCTATGTACCAGACAACCCTTCTCTAGCTGTGCTATGTACCAGACAACTCCTTCTCTAGCTGTGCTATGTACCAGACAACTCCTTCTCTAGCTGTGCTATGTACCAGACAACTCCTTCTCTAGCTGTGCTATGTACCAGACAACTCCTTCTCTAGCTGTGCTATGTACCAGACAACTCCTTCTCTAGCTGTGCTATGTACCAGACAACTCCTTCTCTAGCTGTGCTATGTACCAGACAACTCCTTCTCTAGCTGTGCTATGTACCAGACAACTCCTTCTCTAGCTGTGCTATGTACCAGACAACTCCTTCTCTAGCTGTGCTATGTACCAGACAACTCCTTCTCTAGCTGTGCTATGTACCAGACAACTCCTTCTCTAGCTGTGCTATGTACAAGACAACAGCTTCTCTAGCTGTGCTATGTGCCAGACAACTCCTTCTCTTCTCTAGCTGTGCTATGTACCAGACAACCCCTTCTCCAGCTGTGCTATCTACCAGACAACTTCTTCTCTAGCTGTGCTATGTACCAGACAACCCCTTCTCTAGCTGTGCTATCTACCAGACAACTCCTTCTCCAGCTGTGCTACATACTAGACAACTCCTCTAGTTGTGCTATGTACCAGACAACTCCTTCTCTAGCTGTGCTATGTACCAGACAACTCCTTCTTCTCTAGCTTTGCAATGTATCAGATAACTTTCTCCAGTTGTGCTATGCACAACACCTTATCCAGCTGTATTATGTACAAGACCACTACTTCTTCTTTAGCTTCTTTTTAGTCCTTCACCCCTTCATCTAAAACTTCATTCCACTCCATACACTTTAGCTGTGCTCTGTGAGAAACCACACATTCAAAAGCAGTTGTATGTGTCAGACCACTTCTTCTCCAGCTCTGCCATGTGCCTGACAACCCCTTCTCCAATTCAACTTTGTGTGAGTCCATTCTTTTCTAAGCACTTTTAGGTGCCAGACCACTCCTTCTTTTGCCCTGCTTGTGCCAGACTACTCCTTCTCCAGCTCTATGTGCCAGATCATTCATTTCTAGCTCTATTATGTACCAGACCAATCCTTCCCATGCAGTTGTATGTGCCAGCTCATTTTGCTCCAGCACTACTATGTGCGAGACCACCCCCTTCTCTAGTACTCCTCTGTGCTGGACCGCTTCTTCTCCAACTCTGTAATGTGCCAGATCATTCCTACACCGGCTCTGCTATGTTCCACCTCATTCTTCTCTCTGTTATATGCCAGACCACTCCTTCTCCAGCATTACTATGTGTCAGATCTCTCATTCTATATGTACCAAACCACCCCTTCTCCAGTGTTGCTCTGTGCTAGACCACTTCTTCTCCAACTCTGTACTGTGCCAGATCATTCCTTCACCGGCTCTGCTATGTGTAATATCATTCCTTCTCCAGCTCTGCTATGTACAAGATCATTCCTTCTCCAGCTCTGCTATGTGTAAGATCATTCCTTCTCCAGCTCTGCTATGTGTAAGATCATTCCTTCTCCGGCTCTGCTATGTGTAAGATCATTCCTTCTCCAGCTCTGCTATGTGTAAAATCATTCCTTCTCCAGCTCTGCTATGTGTAAGATCATTCCTTCTCCAGCTCTGCTATATGTAAGATCATTCCTTCTCCAGCTCTGCTATGTGTAAAATCATTCCTTCACCAGCTCTGCTATATGTAAGATCATTCCTTCTCCACCTCTATGTATAAGATAATTCCTTCTCCAGCTCTGCTGTGTGTAAGATCATTCTTTCTCCAGCTCTGCTGTGTGTAAGATCATTCCTTCTCCAGCTCTGCTGTGTGTAAGATCATTCATTCTCCAGCTCTGCTGTGTGTAAGATCATTCCTTCTCCAGCTCTGCTGTGTGTAAGATCATTCCTTCTCCAGCTCTGCTATGTGTAAGATCATTCCTTCTCCAGCTCTGCTATATGTAAGCATTCCTTCTCCAGCTCTGCTATATGTAAGATCATTCCTTCTCCAGCTCTGCTATGTGTAAAATCATTCCTTCTCCAGCTCTGCTATGTGTAAGATCATTCCTTCTCCAGCTCTGCTATGTGTAAGATCATTCCTTCTCCAGCTCTGCTATATGTAAGATCATTCCTTCTCCAGCTCTGCTATGTATAAGATAATTCCTTCTCCAGCTCTGCTATGTGCAAGATCATTCCTTCCCCAGTTCTGCTATGTGTAAGATCATTCCTTCTCCAGTTCTGCTATGTTCCAGACCATTTTTCCAAATCAAAGCTTGACTCATATTTCAATATTTTCTGACTCTTCATAGCACAGTGTCATAAAACAGTGTGCTGCTTGTGTAATACATCCATGTCAGGGGAATGTAAGTGACTACCCCACTGAGATTCCCTGTTTCAGTCTAGTATACCAGTATTATAGGCTAGATCTGTGTGTCCAGGATGCTGCTGTCTTCCCCCTGTCTTGTGTGAGCTTCCCTTCCTATCTTCCTTCTGACTACTTGTGCGAGCTGCCCTCCTTGGAAGCTTCCCACCTGTCCAAATATATACTGTGTACAACATTATCCCCTTCCCTGCTGCTGTCGCTTACAATGAGAGCAGACAGAAGTAGAGTTCAACTATATATAAAGGGGGCAATTTATCAAACTGGTGTAAAGTAGAACAGGCTTAGTTGCCCATAGCAACCAATCAGATTCCACCTTTCATTTTTCACAGCTCCTTTGGAAAATGAAAGGTGGAGTCTGATTAGTTTCTATGGGCAACTAAGCCTGTTCTACTTTACACAAGTTTCATAAATCTCCCCCAAAGTTTCTTAATTTCACATTTAGGAAGCAAATGGACAATAAAAGAAAACTCACAGCAAACGTGTCCATCTCAATAAATCCCAATATAAATCCATTGATAAATCTCCCCCTCCCCCTTAGATTATAATAGAAAGTTGTATTTTACAGTAGTGAAGCTTTATCTACATAAGAATGGAAAACCCTTTAAATATTGTACTTAAAGGGAACCTGTCATCTCCGAAACACCCCCTGAAGTAGAGTAAGCGTTGTATAGTGTAAGTGATGCTGAATCCGAATATGTAAGTTTTATCTTCATACTCACTTCCGGTCTGACGCTGTGCTCCCACAAACCTGCAGTAAAATACATTGAGAGGACTCTTCTTTGAGTCCTCTCCATTATGTGAGTGAGCAATGGAGTCCACTGAGTGCATTTTACTGCAGGTTTGTGGGAGCACAGCGTCCGAATGGAAGTGAGTATGAAGATAAAACTTACATATTCGGATTCAGTATCACTTACACTATACACCGCTTACTCTAGTTCAGGGGGTGTTTCGGAGATGACAGGTTCCCTTTAAAAGGGAAAAACTACAAACCTGATTTTCTCCAAAAACAGTCTTATACCTGCCCATGGGTTGTCTAATATTCAAGTAAATGGTGTTCAGTTGCAGTACCAGACACAGCCATGGACAAAGGTGGTGCTGTGAGGGGAAGAAAGCAGCCATGTCTGTAAATCACATGAATGACTCCACTATAAAAATCTCATCACTTCGAGAACGAGTACATTTCCCAGTATGATTTCACCAAGTGTTTAATGCTGCAAAATAAATGAGAAACACCAAATGTGATACTACGAGGGGTCTTTCAGCGAGGGGCGCTCACACCTTCACAGCAGGTAATGAGTGTATTCCAGTCTAACAAACCTTACTCTACTTACAGGAGAATTCGAACAATCCAACAACGTGCTGAAACCAGGAATTTGCTCGGATACTTGCAAGGAATTTCACCAAATAAAACAGACCGTCTTACAGCTGAAACAGAAGGTACATGATCGGCGCATACACCCCGCACCCAGCGGGGGCCACAAAATCCTATATACAGATATGAAACACTCGAAACACTCGAGCTGCGTATTGGGCGATTGTTTTCTTTCATGATATGGAACAAGAACGGAACTGAGGAATGGACACGTTTGTTTTCTTTCTCTTATTCTATAAATATACAAGTATATACACATATTTGTTTGCTGAAGGGGCAGTATTATAGTAGTGATATTCTTGTACATAGGAGCAGTATTATAGTAGTTACATTCTTGTACATAGGAGCAGTATTATAGTAGTTATATTCTTGTACATAGGAGCAGTATTATAGTAGTTATATTCTTGTACATAGGAGCAGTATTATAGTAGTTATATTCTTGTACATAGGAGCAGTATTAAGTAGTTATATTTACATAGAGCAGTATAGTAGTTACATTCTTGTACATAGGAGCAGTATTATAGTAGTGATATTCTTGTACATAGGAGCAGTATTATAGTAGTTATATTCTTGTACATAGGAGCAGTATTATAGTAGTTATATTCTTGTACATAGGAGCAGTATTATAGTAGTTATATCCTTGTACATAGGAGCAGTATTATAGTAGTTATATTCTTGTACATAGGAGGCAGTATTATAGTAGTTATATTCTTGCACATAGGAGCAGTATTACAGTAGTTATATTCTTGTACATAGGAGGCAGTATTATAGTAGTTACATTCTTGTACATAGGAGCAGTATTATAGTAGTTATATTCTTGTACATAGGAGGCAGTATTATAGTAGTTATATTCTTGTACATAGGAGCAGTATTATAGTCATTATATTCTTGTACATAGGAGCAGTATTATAGTAGTTATATTCTTGTACATAGGAGGCAGCATTATAGTAGTTATATTCTTGCACATAGGAGCAGTATTATAGTAGTTATATTCTTGTACATAGGGGCAGTATTATAGTAGTTATATTCTTGTACATAGGAGCAGTATTATAGTAGTTATATTCTTGTACATAGGAGCAGTATTATAGTAGTTATATTCTTGTACATAGGAGCAGTATTATAGTCATTATATTCTTGTACATAGGAGCAGTAGTATAGTAGTTATATTTTTGTACATAGGAGGCAGTATTATAGTAGTTATATTCTTGCACATAGGAGCAGTATTATAGTAGTTATATTCTTGTACATAGGAGGCAGTATTATAGTAGTTACATTCTTGTACATAGGAGCAGTATTATAGTAGTTATATTCTTGTACATAGGAGGCAGTATTATAGTAGTTATATTCTTGTACATAGGAGCAGTATTATAGTCATTATATTCTTGTACATAGGAGCAGTATTATAGTAGTTATATTCTTGTACATAGGAGGCAGCATTATAGTAGTTATATTCTTGCACATAGGAGCAGTATTATAGTAGTTATATTCTTGTACATAGGGGCAGTATTATAGTAGTTATATTCTTGTACATAGGAGGCAGCATTATAGTAGTTATATTCTTGTACATAGGAGCAGTATTATAGTAGTTATATTCTTGTACATAGGAGGCAGTATTATAGTAGTTTTATACTTGTACATAGGAAGCAGTATTATAGTAGTTATATTTTTGTACATAGGAGGTAGTATTAAAGTAGTTATATTCTTGTACATAGGAAGTAGTATTATAGTAGTTATTTTCTTTTACATGGGAGCAGTATTATAGTAGTTATATTCTTGTACATAGGAGCAATGTTATAGTAGTTATATTCTTGTACATAGGAGGCAGTATTATAGTAGTTATATTCTTGTACATAGGAAGCAGTATTATAGTAGTTATATTCCTGTACATAGGTGACAGTATTATAGTAGTTTTATTCTTGTACATATAAGGCAGTATTATAGTAGTTATATTCTTGTACATAGGAGGCAGTATTATAGTAGTTATATTCTTGTACATAGGAGGCAGTATTATAGTAGTTATATTCTTGTATATAGGATCAGTATTATAGTAGTTATATTCCTGTACATAGGTGACAGTATTATAGTAGTTTTATTCTTGTACATATGAGGCAGTATTATAGTAGTTATATTCTTGTACATAGGAGGCAGTATTATAGTAGTTATATTCTTGTACATGGAGGCTGTATTTTTGTAGGAACATTTTTGTGTAAAATAGTATTTATTATGTTATAGAATGCTTATTTCTTGATTATGTTAACTCTTGAAAAAAAAGCCTTGAAAAAAGCTTGTGGCTTATAACAGATATTTTATTATTAGTTACTAATTGTTAAACCTGACAAAATACTTAAAGGCTATGTACACCTTTGGGGGCATTTTTTTTTATTATTGCATTGTACTCATTTTGAGCTAAAAATAATTTTAAATAGGTCTTTATTAAAATATGGTGTCTTTTTTCTCTGTACAGAGCTGTGATACTCTAGTAGCACACTTCGGATTTTCTGTCTTTTCCGTTAGACCAGGCGCTGATGGGCTCCTTATCTCTGTTCTCTGACATTATAAACACTCATTATAGCTCAGTTCTAATCTTACTGATAAGAATGTGGCTTAAATAAGTGGTTATGATAAGGGTTATTAGATGACCGTAAAAGTGAAAGTAGGATGCAAACAGCTAGAAAAACAGTTAACCCTTTGTGAGAGAACAGCTCAATATTTTTAATAAAGGCCAATTGAAAAACAAATCTTTTAGCCAAAAATGAGTAACATGCAGTCATAAAAAAAATTGCCTCCTTAAATACTAAAAAAAAATTGTTTGCTTTTTCAAGAACACTTCTGCCTTTAAGGGGCTGATATATCACCAGAGCTCTGAGTAGTTTTGATGGCAGCTACTTTAGGATATTTCAGAGCTTGTTAAGGCTGTACACAGTCATTACATTGTCCGCATGTTCTCTGTACATCAAAGAGTCAATTAGATCTACTGTAAGAATACCAAATCCTGAGAAACCCTGCTAGCTTTTCTTCATTAACATAGTACATATGGTATAGGTAGTAAAGGAGCACTGGTATGTAAGCCTCAATGCCAGCTGAACACACTATTTGAAAACACGGTATTATGAAGCAATGCATATTTTTAGCTGTTAACCCCTAAGACACAGCCTAGTTTGTTGGTTTTTTCCTTCATTTTTAAAACTTGAGCCGTGACGTTTTTTTTTTTTTTTTAATCGACATAAGAGCTTTTTTATTAGAATTAAATTCTATTTATAATTGGAACATTTTGGGGTACATCAGGTGATTTGTAAAACTTTTACCAATTTTTTTGAGGAGAGTGTTAAAATAGATGATGCAATTCTGCCAATGTTTTTAGGCTTTCTTTTTACATTGTTCACAGTGCGGTAATAATCACACTTTATCTTTATGTCGCTGATCAGTATGGTTATGGAGATACCAAATATATATGCTTTTTGTCATGTTGTACTGTTTTGAAATTTAAAAAAAAAAAACACTTAATAAAGAGATTGCTTTGTCACCATGGTTTTTTTTTTTTAGGACTCATTTTTTTGTGGGGTGAACTTTAGTTTTTATTTATTCCATACTTGGTATTTTTTTTCTTTTTATTACATATTTTTGTGTAGGCAAAGTGACCAAAAAACAAAGACAGTAATGGGTTTTCTTTTGATTTTGGATATTTTTGTTTTCTAACATTTTTTAAAACTTTATTTGGTCTCCTTATGGGACTTAAACCCATAATCTTTTTTATCACTTCCGCTATTCACTGCAATATTCCTGTATTATAGTACGTAGTCTAACGCATTCCACCTGAGGCAAGGTGTAATAAAAATTAAATACATTAATTACGAAATTACAGACCCCAGATCGTACTTCCTTAAATTTACAGATCCCAGATCTGACCCTCCTTTTGTTTTTACAGACCCTAGACTCCTATAACATAGTGTATGGTCTGGGAAGGACCATGATAATGATGGTGGGGAGGGGGACACACAGCAGAGGTATCAGCAGGACAGATCACAGCAACCTTCACTCTGTAAGCACTTTGCCCCACACATCAGTTCCCTAGAATCCCGCAATGATGACTGATAGAGATGAGTGAAATTCTTAAAAATTTCCGCTGCTTTGCCAAATTTTACAAAAAAAATAGCTTTTTGACGAATTACTTCACCACGAAGCACATTTCTTTGTATGTAGCTGGCGCAATAATGGGAAACGGTGATTGCGCCGCCCCCGTCATTGAACCCCTCAGAAGCCGCGTTCATCGCTGATCGCGGCATCTGAGATCAATATTAAAGCATTTTAGGGTTTGCTCATAAAAAAAAAATGTAATCATACTTACGTCATTCAATTGAGAGAGACAGGCTGCTGCGGCCATCTTGCTTGAAGATCCAGCACAAAATCTGGTGAGGCGCGCAAGGACATCATTGCCCGGGATTTTCAAGCAAGATAGTGGCGGCTGACTCTTCGTGCTCAAATGGATGAGGGGGGTATGATTTAAAAAAAAAAAAAATTTACCGTCATTTCAGGGAAAATCGAGTGGTTACCATGAAGCATGAGGAAATTCAGCTTCGCAGCTATCAAATTTTTCCTGAAATTTGGACCGAAGTCCGCGTCGTTAACTTCGATTCGCTCAACACTAATGGCTGATGTTAGGGCCTTCTTTGATATATTTTTTCAGTTCAGCTTGCCCCTAGCGTATTTACTGCAGAATCGGTAAAGCCAGCGCTGCAGGGTGTGCACTTTAAGGCAGCTGCAATGAATAGGGGTTCATGGACCAAAAAATGTCATGGATTACATGACAGTATCCAATAAGTAGGCTCTGACTTCAGGGAGTGACTTAATGTAATATTCTCAGGTGAAGATCACCTGTAATGGACTTCACTGGGTGAATTGGTAATTGTATAATGGTTTCTCTTTCCCTTTAGCTGGCATTATTGCCGAATAGCATTTCTGAATCCAGCAAACATATCACCGCTGATAAAGTGTTGGCCTCCACCATGTATGTTCAGGGACCACCTGGGTTACCAGGAGCACAAGGACCTCCAGGTAAGACCATAAACACATTGAGCTTTTAGTGTGTTTATTAGTACATTCTATCCATCTGTGCATAGCTTTACTATACAGGAAATGAAAGTACAACCAGGGGCCAGTCATGTGTAAGGCAGTGGTATAAGCAGGTTTACCCTACCAAAATAGTATGCTGGCCAAGATCTCTGTAATTTACTCCAAAACCAGTACTGAGCAACATTCACAAAAAATATAAATATTACAATAAGGGTACGGCAAGACGATACCCTCCTGTACCGCCCTCTGCTGCATGGCCATACTCTGTTTACAAACCACAGCAGTGACTGCGCTATACAGCACATGACCGCTGCAGCCAATCACTGTCCTCAGCAGTAGACCACTGAGGACAGTGATTGGCTGTAGTGATGACATGCCTTATATCTGCAAGCAGCGGCAAGACTACTGGACTGACAGCGCAGAGAACAGAGCTGGAGAAAGAGGTATTATTTTTTAAAATTTTTTTAGACCATTCAAGGGGTAATCTGAGATTCTGAATTATCTTGGACGACCCCTTTAACTATATATCTATGAAGGGGATCTAGAGCTCTGTATGAGAACAATTACACTCTGACCTTTATGTATTAAAAAATTAATCAACACAAAATTTTGGAGAAAGTAAAAAAAACGTGATACTTGAGGGTTGGACAACCCCCTACATCAACTCCAAACATCCCGCTCATTTTCCATATTGCATATAACACTCTTTCTTCCCCCCTCCTTATCTTGATGGAAATTACTTAAAGGGGTTATCTAATTTTGGAAACAGCACCCCCATGTACCGGGCCCCTCACAGGTAATATACTTACCCCACTCCCTGCGCCGCTCCTCCCCACACCACCACTGCTGCTTCTCTCTGCACACGAATGAAAACATCCGGCGTCGGGAAGGGGGAGCAAGCGGGGATGGGGACGAGCCTCCCTAGCATCACCCGCGATGCTAGGGAGGCTCGTCCCTGTCCCCGCCTGCCTTTGGCTGCACCCAAGGAGCTGAGTAGGCCCAAGGAGATGCCTCATTCAGGAAAACACTTTTCCTAAGAATGATAAGCAGCCAGATTAGAACTCAACGGAAAGACTACCCCTGAGAGAGAAAGAAGAGGCCTTCAAAGAAGGTTTAGAACCATCAAGGCCAAGTCTGGATAAAGACAGTAAGGTACCACTCGTTAATGGCAAAAAGACTTTACTGCTGTGGAAAAGCAATATTGCTTCGGCATCCACCACACTTTGAGACAGACTGGCTATCTGGATCTAAGATCTGCACCCCTCAAATTGTAGAAAGAGTTAAAGGGAACTGCACCTCTGTGGTTATCTGGAGAGACTAGAAACTTTATTTAGAGAGAGACTCAGAGTCAGCCATCTTACTGCCTGCTTTCCCATGTACAGCCTTGGAAAGAGTTTGTGCGTACACTGAAGGGACTGAACTTAAAAGGGTTTTCCAAGATTTAAACACTGATGACCTATCCTCAGGATAGGTCATTGGTATCTGATCGGTGGGGGTCCGACACCTGGAACCCCAGCCAATCAGTTGTTTGAGAAAGGAGCAGTGCTCCTGTGAGCGCTGTGGCCTTCTCCAAGCTTACCAAGCGCTGTGCAGCAGCTGTGCTTGGTATCGCAACTCAACCACATTCAATTCCATGGGACTGAGCTGCACCTAGACCAGTGATGGCTAACCTCTGGCGCTCCAGCTGTGGTAATACTACAACTCCCAAGATGTACACTTGCTTGGCTGTTCTCTGAACGCCATAGAAATGAGCAGAGCATGCTGGCAGTCGTAGTTTCACCACATCGCTGGAGTGCTGTAGGTTAGCCATCACTGACCTAGGCCATGTGATCAAAGAACGTTTTGTCACTAGGCCTAGTAAAAACAGTGAGAAGGCCGCTCACTTTTCAAATAGCTGATTGGCCGGGGGTCCTGGGTGTCAGACCCCCACCGATCAGATACCAATGACCTGTCCTGAGGATAGGTCATCAGTGTTTAGATCTCAGAAAACCCCTTTAGCCTTTTAAGTGCTTGTGATATACCTCAGATCTGTGCCTATTGCTTACAGTATGTACTGCAACACCTATCATCCTCAGTAAAAAGACTGTTATGTGTTTGTACTAAACTGGGCCTAGTCACTGCCCCCCTGCCTTACACCCATCCACCGAACATCAGGGGCAACCCGTCTAACACCAGACAGGAGGCCCCAAATGTTCAGGGTATACCCCAAATAGAGAAAGGGTGTGCCCTCCACTCACCGTGATTGGCCCAGGGAATGCCGGAGGGAAAATTGCCACCTTGAACTGTAAGTACCACCACCCTTAGGGCAACAACCACCACTCCTAGTCTCCCTCACCTCTACTCTGGGTTGCTGCACATTTATTAAACAGATTGTGAGAAAGATAAGTAGATGCAAGAAAAGGGGGGGGGGGTTGCAAGAATAAACATATTTTCCACAAACCATTGAGTTAGTGGCTAGGTACACTATAGACAGCTCAATCTAACCAATAATGGTGTAAGAAGAATATTAACAATTTTGATTCTTTTCTTAAAGGTTTACCTGGTCCAAAAGGAAGTGCTGGGCAGCAGGGTCTACCTGGACCACCAGGTCCTCCAGGCCCTAGAGGCTTCATGGGACCAATGGGACCTTCACCTGAAATATCTCCTATTAAACAAGGGAGGAGAGGACCTGTGGTTAGTGCTTTGAATACAATCAATCTATCTATCTCATATCTATCTATCTATCTATCTATCTATCTATCTATCTATCTATCTATCTATCTCATATCTATCTCATATCTACTGTATTTCTGTTTGTCTGAAGTAAATCTATAGTAACCTATTTATTTGCAGGGTCCTCCAGGAGCACCAGGAAAGGATGGATTGAAGGTTAGTGGCTTACAATTATTTTATTATGGTGATGGGACTGGTATGAAATAATGTTTTACTTCAAAAGGTACAGTAGAAAAAGATCATGGTTGCTGTTGTGAAATAACAGGACTGAGAAGCATTTGCCCCTCTTTTGGCAGTCATCATGTATGCACTGTATTAGGACAGTCACAGGGATTGTCACCTACATTAATTACAGAATGCTGAATAGCAAGCCCACCTAGCGAGTCCTCACCTCTCCCGTCCCCACGTGGCTATACAGTTGGTCATTCTGGCTTTTCAGGCCCTGCTGAGCTGGACTGGTAATCATATTAGATATCACCCAGAAAAAGATGTGACTATTGACATTTAAAGGGGTTCTCCAAGTTATATTTATTGATGACCTATCCTCATGATAGGTCATCAATAGAGATGAGCGAGCAGTGCTCATTACGAGCACTGTAGCGCTCGGCTCCTCTGTGCAATGCCCGCAGGCATTGTGGATCCGTCCTCAGCTGCATGTAAGTCAATGGGGACGGATCGTTTGGTATGACACTCATACCAAACGGATCCGTGCTCCTCACCCGACTGAAAGTCAGTGGGGACGGATCCGTTTGGTATGAGTGTCATACCAAACGGATCCGTCCCCATTGACTTTCAGTCGGGTGAGGACGGATCCGCAATGCCTGCGGGCATTCTTTCGCAGTGGAGACGAGCGCTACAGTGCCCGTAACGAGCACGTTCGCTCATCTCTAGTCATCAATATCAGATCGGCGGGGGTGCCGGGTGTCAGCTGTTTGCAGAGGGGGCACGCCATACCAGCGCTGCCTCCTCTTCATTGTTTACATGCTGGCCGTAACAGGGGTAGCAGTGAGTAGGTGTAATTACATCTAACTGCCCCATTCATTTCTATGGGAAGGATCGCTCCCATAGACTTGTCATCAATAAATATAACTTGGAGAACCCCTTTACAGTAATTCTGGAAATCATATTTAGTGTTATTTATTATTATTATTTTTTTTTTTTAATTTTTGCTATATTTGGGTCCTTATCACACTATGCATTTTTTTCCAGGGTGACCGAGGAGCTCCAGGACCAAGAGGACTTCCAGTAAGTCTTTGATCTTTAATGTTGGAATTTTTTATCTCTAAATCCAAACTTACCATTAAATTTTAGCTGAAATTTTTGGGAGCTTCCCCCAACCCAGATAATTCTTGGCACACCTTGGCCTAAGATGGTGGCATGGGCGGATTGGGAACTTAAAGTGGCCCTGGGAAAAAAACCTCAAAGTGGTGCCATGTTGTAGGCGGGACTAAATTGATAGAAGACAGGGCAACATAAGTAGGCAGGGACAACAGAAGTAAACAGGGACAGCAATGCCATAGTGCAGCACAAAGTACCGCCTCAGCAGGATCAAATACCACGGTGCAGCACAAAATACTGCCTCCCTCTCCACAGCATTAAACTGTATCATTGTCCTGAGGATGGTAATACAGTTGAGTTCAGGAGGGCAACATCGGCCGATGAGCATCAGATCATTATGTACCTGGCCTGCGGCCATCAGGAGAGCTTGGGTGGCCCCCTGGGCATCAACCCACCAGGAAATTTCCCTGTATGGTCTATGGAAAATCGTCCCTGGATGGTGGCCTACCATCTGTAGCTCTGGCAGGCACTATCAAGTTATTTCTTACCCCTTGCTTTTGGTTCTTTGAGCCCCCTTAGGCGCCAGGGCCCAGGTGCAACTGCTAAGTCTCCAGTCCCCATAGCTGAACCTCATAGCATGCTCATCACAATTTCTTAAGCAGTTTTTTAATGTAATTTGCCTCGGTGTGTTCGGATCTATACTCTACATACATGGGTAAGATCGGGGCAAATTCCCCAAAAATAAAGGCGTTGTCCCACCTGGACATTTATGACATATCCACAGGTTACACCTTAAATGTCCAATAGTTTTGATAAAAATGAACTCATACCGTTTTGTGTATACAGCCCCTATGCCGACCTATATGGCTTTTTTAAACAATGTAAAATTGATTGCATCCTCAGGGCCCCCCAGGTTCCTTCGACTTCTTGTTACTAATGATGGCCGACATCCGGAACGACATCGCAGAGCTACAGGACAAAGTGTTTGGACGCCGATCACATTCCTCCGCCGAAGAGTTTCCTTTACCTCAAGAGTTTTCCAACCATCATGACTCAGTGGACTTTGGTTCTGGAGAGGACTATAAACAGAGAACTGTGTCAAAGAACCTAAGAACAGACAAAACAAACCATCATTAACCAACGACGGGCCGGGGGGAAAGGGAAATAATTTTATATGTTTTCAATTGTATAAAACGATGCACTGATAATGGAAAGAGTATCTATTTTTGTTTTTTTTGAATTTATTGTTATTAATATTATTATTTGTATTAATATTTTGCTTCTCGTTTGTACAGTCGCTTTCAGAGTCATATTCTAAGGAGGTCAACTGGAGCTCTAACGTAGTCCATTGTCAGAAGGAAATTCACAGCTGATACTGTAGATATTATAAGAACATTTTTTGAAAATTTTTGAAACATTTCCGAAGCCCCATAACCTCAATTGAAGGGTTGCATTGCTCTAAATGGGAACTTGTAACAAAACTACCCAAAACATTTTTCAACAGAACCAATAGATTTTCATCAGGTGAAGTCAATATTTTTTCAATCAAAAATACTAATTACCATTTGTAGACACCCTCGCAAGTCCTCACACTCTCATCCTCTTCACATTGCTCTTGGATCCAATACAGAGGTGCACCTAGCCTTTCTGCTGCCTGAGGAGAAAACTGAAACTGCGCCCCCACCCCCCTCCCAATGCCAATTTCTTAACCTAACCCCTTCCCTTCAGCCCACGGCCCTTCAGCTGCCCCCATCTTGCCCCTACCTGGTGCTGACTGAGTCGATCGCCTCACCTGGCCTCATTGGTGGTGCACCCCTTATCCAATTAACTGTATATTGCAGCAAAGCGATTTTAAATGGTATTGAAGTGCAGTGATCATTTCTATATAAATTATACATATAAAGAGCTTAATAGGGCTAGAAAAGGAACATACTGCATTTACAAAAAAGGTTTTACAGCCTAATCAAACTAATAAAGTAATATGCAAATTGTGAGGCGAAGTATTAAGAAAGTAAATATGGACAGTATTTCTTCATTTGGATTTGGGACAGAACAAAAGGAAATATTTAGAATTAATCTACATAAAAACTGATCCTAGCTATAGTCTGTAAATCTTTTATTATTAAAATGATGACACAACCAGAACATCAGCACAGTCATAACATAAACAGATATAAAAATAAAAATGTAAAATATTAAAATGATAAATGAACTGTAATTGAAATTTAAACATTGAAAATGAAAATGTGTCCAGCTATTTGTTTCATTAGTGTACATACCTACACCCCACTTTAACATACGTACACCCTGGACCCCTGAACCAAAAGTATGTAGATATAAAACATACGCCACCCCCAATATATATATATATATATTATATATATATATATATATACATGTATATATATTGAAGTTATCCCTATCCAAAGGATAGAGGATAACTAAGCCCTGGGGGTTCGACCACTGGAACCCCGACCGATCTTCAGAATAGGGGTCCCATTCCCTTGATCTAATGGAGCATAAGCCCTGCTGCGTCATTCATTCTTTATGGGACTGCCAGAGATAGTTGAGTACTGCCGCTCCATCAGATACCCTGTTCTCGGGATCGGTGGGAGTCACAGCTATTGGACCAATTAGTTAGCCCCTATCCTGTGGACATAACTTAAAAACTTGGCACAACCCCTTAAAATATAATCTTAGCTAAAAAAAACTAACTACTTGGTCAAAAATGTATGTACAATAGTTGCATCCTGTATTATACTTCAGAGCTGCACTCACTATTCTGCTGGTGGAGTCACTGGGTACATACATTACTTATCCTGTACTGATCCTGAGTTACATCCTGTATTATACTCCAGAGCTGCACTCACTATTCTGCTGGTGGAGTCACTGAGTACATACATTACTTATCCTGTACTGATCCTGAGTTACATCCTGTATTATACTCCAGAGCTGTACTCACTATTCTGCTGATGGAGTCACTGTGTACATACATTACATTACTTATCCTGTACTGATCCTGAGTTACATCCTGTATTATACTCCAAAGCTGCACTCACTATTCTGCTGGTGCAGTCACTGTGTACATACATTACTTATCCTGTACTGATCCTGAGTTACATCCTGTATTATGCTCCAGAGCTGCACTCACTATTCTGCTGGTGGAGTCACTGTGTACATACATTACTTATCCTGTACTGATCCTGAGTTATATCCTGTATTATACTGTACAGCTGAATTCAGAATTATGCTTTTTGAGTTACCATATTTTTTGCTTTATAAGACGCACTTATTGCAGTGCGTCTTATAAAGCTAATACTAGAGAATGCTTCCATTATGGAAGTGCTCAGTAGTATGTAATAGATGCCAGATGCGGGGAAACATACTCACCCTCCTGCGCAGCGGCTCCGCTTCGGGTCCAGCGCTCCGTTGTCTTCTCTTGCCGGCGCTGCACTGTCCTGACCCTGTACAGCGTCGGGATGTAGTGCGCACACAGTGACCTGATGCTGTGCAGCGCTGGCAGGAGAAGACAGAAGAGAGGTAAGAGATGTTTTTTTTATTTTATTATTATGGGGCTGAGTGGGCTGATTTGAGGTCTGATGGCGGCTGAGTGGGCTGATATGGGGGCTAAGTGGGCTGATATGAGGTGTGATGGGAGCTGAGTGGGCTGATATGAGGTCTGATGGGGGCTAAGTTGTCTGATCTGAGGTTGATGGGCTGAGTGGCTGATATGGGGGCTAAGTGGGCTGATATGAGGTCTGATGGGGGGCTGAGTGGGCTGATCTGAGGTCTGATGGGCTGAGTGGGCTGATATGAGGTCTGATGGGGGCTGGATGGGCTGATCTGAGGTGTGATGGGAGCTGAGTGGGCTGATATGGGGGCTAAGTGGGCTGATATGAGGTCTGATGGGGGGCTGAGTGGGCTGATCTGAGGTCTGATGGGAGGCTGAGTGGGCTGATCTGAGGTCTGATGGGGGCTGAGTGGGCTGATCTGAGGTCTGATGGGGCTGAGTGGGCTGATCTGTGGTCTGAGTGGGCTGATCTGAGGTCTGATGGGGGCTGAGTGGGCTGATCTGAGGTCTGATGGGCTGAGGGGCTGATCTGGTCTGAGTGGCTGATCTGAGGTCTGATGGGGGGCTGAGTGGGCTGATCTGAGGTCTGATGGGGCTGAGTGGGCTGATCTGAGGTCTGATGGGGCTGAGTGGGGCTGATCTGTGGTCTGATGGGGGCTGAGTGGGCTGATCTGAGGTCTGATGGGGGGTTTGACATGGTGGGCTGATATTGGGGTCCGATGTGATGTCCTGAAATTTATGGGAAGGTCTGATATGAGGATCTGATATGAGGTCTGATGAAAAATATTTTTTTCTTATTTTCCTATTCTCGGGGGTGTAAAAATACGGTATATTGTAAATTAATTACTTTATTTTTCTGGTACTGATCCTAAGCTACTTCCTGTATTAAACTTCAGAGCTGAATTCACAATTCTGATGTCTTTGTAGCTGAAATGTACCAGTATTTCCTCCTTGGGTTGCCCTGGTGAATTGCTTTGTAGGACTATTTACAATTATCTGATGTAGGGAAATGCACTGTCCCTGTGCATTGGTTGTCACTGAAAACAGTCCACAAGCTTGTAGTCAAATACATCCCTACAAGCTTAAATGAGCATTCGTAATGCAGGGGGACAGTATATTTTTCCTTCATTTTATTGCAGAGCCCAAAATGCAAATAGTCAGAGCAATCCAAGCAAATGCTGGGAGATTTCAGCTCTGAAATTTGCAGAATTTTGAATGCAGCTCTGTCGTATAACACCGATTCTCCTGTAATTCAGGATTAGTACAAAGTAAGTACCGTATCATAATGTAGTTACACAGTGACTCAACTTTTTATGTAGATTAATTCCATTTATACTCTGTAAAATGGTGGACATAGAATTTACACAAAAAAAAAACCTCAGCAGGAAGACAAAATCTCTATTGCTTTCCACTATAGTCCTCTGCTGTACACCATATTCCCAAAAGATGGGCGGAGCCTGGCATCATACCTCTCCATAGGAGACTAAAAGTAGTCACCCACTGTCAGAAGTGTCCGTTGCTAGGCAACAGTTCAAACATATTCAACATATTTGAACCCAACCATAGAAAAGTAAGGTCCATCCATTTTTCTAGAATGATTGATTGGCCCCCAAAGAAAGAACTTTTCATTCTGTAAGCGTTTTCTTTGCTTTGTTTCAGAGCCCAGTATGTATAAAAGATAAGATGTACTTTGTACAAGAAATACTTTGCACAATGTTTGAATAATTTAGGTACTTTTCTATATACTACTGATTGTGTATTCTGTAGTACATCAAAAGCAGTGGTATATTATTATCCTTGTGTTCTCCCTCCCTGCTGCTCCTGTGCCTTAGCCTATACTTTATGGAGACAGACCGAACAGTCATTCCAGTAACTTCCAAATAAAGATGTTCATTTTTAGAAAATATGAAGGATTTCTTTTTGTATTCTCAGTGTACTAAATGTTACGACAGTGCTGCTATAAATACTGTGCTGTGTGTCTCTGCCTGAGCAATAGGTTTACTAGCTTGCTAACCCCTGCAACGGTTCTATAATCTGTCTGCCTATGTACTGATTACTGCCTAATTCCCAGATTCTTATCCTCTGCATATAACCTACACACTTGTAGGGACAAAGAAACATGTCCACACACAATTTTTTTATGTAAAATTATGAAGCTTTATTACATCAAATAAAGACAAAGGACAATGAAAAATAGAAAAATAAAAATAAATCAGGGGTAATACTGTCAGAAAGGTAATGACCTAAAGTGCTATGTGGAATCACAAGCCCCCCAAGTCTCACTACCCCTGAAAAAGATGTAATACTTGTCCATAACAATAGAAGTACTCACAGGTGAAAACGATAATTGTAAACAGTGGCATAGCTATAGGGGTCGCAGATGCGACCGGGCCCCTAAGCCACTTGCAGGGCTGTACCGCCAATTAGACAAGATTGGGGAGGGGCGGGGCAGAGGAAGATGAGCGCGTCGATTGTGGAAGCGCTCATCTCCATAGTCATCTGTATCGCTGTCCTCAGGCATTGAGGACGGCACTGTGACGTGTCACACGACATTTACTGTAATGATATTTTATGATGTTGCACTGCGACTGCAATGAGACAGTTGCTGTCATTACAATAAATTTTGTGCCACACATATCGCCGTGTAGCCCTAGCCTTAGTGTTCTGTAAATTTAAAGAGGACCTGTCACCGCTCCTGACATGCCTGTTTTAATAGCTTCATGCATTCCCCATGTAATAACAGTTCTGGAGCATCTATTCTTATGTCTCTATGTTGTGCCATTCCTTTATTATTCCTACTAGAAGTTCTGAATGAATTGCTAGCAGTCTGCAGTAAGGGTACAGAGGGGAGGTAACCAGTTGGGGGGGTGTCCCTGCACAGTCTGACTCTAGCCAATCAGTGCTGCCATTTTCAGACTGTGCTGGGACACACCCCCAACTGGTCACCGCCCCTCTGTACCCTTACTGCAGACTGCTAGCAATTCATTCATAAATTCTAGCAGGAATAATAAAGGAATGGCACAACATAGAGACATAAGAATAGATGTTCCAGAATTGTTATTACATGGGGAATGCATGGAGCTATTAAAACAGATATGTCAGGAGAGGTGAAAGATCCTCTTTAACACTTGAGGTTAAATCTGTAGGGCCCACTGAACAGAACACAAAAAATGTTAAAATGCACATAAAAAATATTCCAGAAATAAATTTATTATTTTAGCATTTCAACAAACGTACTGTACGAGTATACATAGAAATCTTTTCTTTGTGTCCTAGGAGATCCTGCAGGAGCCTGCACTCTATGCTGACTGCCAGAGGTAAAGGGTGAAGACCAGGAACACCCTTAGGCCTGTTTCGCACTTGTGTTTTGGTTTCCGGTTTTGAGATCCGGCAGAGGATTTTAAAACTGGACCAAAATGGTTCTGTTGGATGGTAACACATTCTGTTAGGATGCAGTTGTGTTACATCGAAAAGGAACAAACCGGAACCAGCACTAAAATCATTGTAAGTCAATGGGCGCCGGAACCTTTTTTTTTTTTTGGATCCGAAAAAAAAAAAAACAGATCTAGCATCATTGACTTATATTGATTTTGCTGTCGGATCCAATTTATTCCATTTCGCAAACAACAAATGGAGTGGAACGGAAATGCATCCTGATCAGTTTTGTCCCCATTGACTATGAATGGAGACAAAATGGAACCATTTTGGCCTGGTTTTGAGATCCTCCACCGGATCTGAAAAGTGGAATACTACAACGCAAGTGTGAAACAGCCCTAGACTCCATATCTCAGTTTAGCTTGCACCAATCTGATCTGAAGGTTAACTTCCCCTCGCTGTGAATGGGTCCGCATCCGTGCACATGGCCGGTGCCCGTGTATTGCGGATCCGCTATATATAGGCCGCAATACGGCCATGGCCGGGCAACAGCCGTGTACATGAGGCCTTAACCAGTATACACCAAGGATTTTCCACAGCCCCCAACCTGCCACCCCATAGTCAGCTTCTTTTAAAGGAATGTACAGTATATTCTTCTAGTTTTCTTTGACACAGAGAGATACTTCCCTGATATCAACATAGCCTAAACTGACTGTTCCTAGACAATTTCCCTTTCCTGGCTTGTGTACATCACTTACGATCTGTGACAATGTGGCTTTGGACTATAGGTCTATTTCTCTCTTCCCTTGTTAGACCTGTAACACAATAGCACATATATTGAAAGCATCACATTTCCTGATCCAATTATGCAATATTATTTAACTCTTACCTGATTAGCTTCCTGTAAATGAAGCTGAATCCCTGTATAAATGAAAGGTTCTGCAGTTTTCTAATAGACTTTGGGTTTCAATTCTTCACCATTTTCAGGATACTTGTTTGCTGTCAGTGAATGAGAACCCTCTCGGTTACATTCAGAGGCAGTAATCCATAGCTAGTCCTGCCCTCAGCTGAGAAGTGGATACAATTGTATCCGGTCTAGACAATGCTCTGTGAGCTAAACAGCCCGGACTCCAGACTGATACATTGTAACAAACTAGCAGAGAGATTTGTGCAGCTGCTGCAGATGTGTCCAGCTCACAGAGCATTGTCTAGACTGGAGACAACTGTGCTAGTTTGTTACAATGTATCAGTCTGGAGTCCGGGCTGTTTAGCTCACAGAGCATTGTCTAGGCTGGATACAACTCTGTTAGTTTGTTACAATGTATCAGTCTGGAGTCCAGGCTGTTTAGCTCACAGAGCATTGTCTAGGCTGGATACAACTCTGTTAGTTTGTTACAATGTATCAGTCTGGAGTCCAGGGTGTTTAGTTCACAGAGCATTGTCTAGACTGGATACAACAGTGCTAGTTTGTTACAATGTATCAGTCTGGAGTCCTGGCTGTTTAGCTCACAGAGCATTGTCTAGACCGGATACAACAGTGCTAGTTTGTTACAATGTATCAGTCTGGAGTCCAGGCTGTTTAGCTCACAGAGCATTGTCTAGACCGGATACAACTCTGCTAGTTTGTTACAATGTATCAGTCTGGAGTCCAGGCTGTTTAGCTCACAGAGCATTGTCTAGACCGGATACAACTGTGCTAGTTTGTTACAATGTATCAGTCTGGAGTCCAGGCTGTTTAGCTCACAGAGCATTGTCTAGACCGGATACAACTGTGCTAGTTTGTTACAATGTATCAGTCTGGAGTCTGGGCTGTTTAGCTCACAGAGCATTGTCTAGACTGGATACAACTCTGCTAGTTTGTTACAATGTATCAGTCTGGAGTCCAGGCTGTTTAGCTCACAGAGCATTGTCTAGACTGGATACAATTGTACCCACTTCTCAGAAGTAGCTGTGGACATGATTACTGCCTTGGAATGTAACCAGGAGTGTTTTCATTCACTGACAGCAAACATGTTTTGAAAACTGGGAAGAACTGAAGCATAAAATCTATTAGAAAGTTGTAGAACTTTTAGTTTAACAGAGATTAAGTATCATTTACATCAAACCACAACATTTCTTTAAGCCTCGTACATTGATGGGAGATTATTTTGGAAGCTTGCGCCCAGCAGATGTTATTTGAAGGCTACATAGTTCTATAATAAGTAATGTGGGAAGAATACCAATCTGTATTTAATCCAAGGCACGGAAGGGAGTATAAAAGTAGTTAAAATGTAAACAGTAACGTGATTCAATCTAACTATACAGTGAGCTGTCAAGAATCGACCACCTTTAAAGGGGTTGTCTCATTAATCCTGTAGATAAGTGTCTGATCGGCGGAGGTCCAACTGCTGGAGAATGGGGGCCCATGCTTCCTGTTTGAATGGAGCGCCAGACACACATGCATGTCCACCATTCCATTCATTATAATATGACTGCCGAGGATAGTCGAGTACAAGCATTGAGCTGTCTCTGGCAGCTCCATTGAGATGAATGGAGAAGCAGCGTGCATGTGTGATTGCCACTCCATGCAAATGGGGGAGCGGAGACCCCTGTTGTCATGATCAGCGGAGGCCCCAATGGTCAGGCCTACGCCGATCAGACACTTACCCACTATCCTGTGAATAGGGAATACATTGTAATAGGACAACCCCTTTAAAGTGTGCTTGCTTCATGACAAACACTTATTCCCTACCCACAGGACTGACTGGCGGAGCAGCTAACTGCTGGGGCCCCTACTGATCATAACAACAAGGGCCCCATGTTCACACCTGGCCTTCGGTACATGAAAAGGTCCCAACAGGACAGATGTTTTGCATTAGGGGAATTTTTAAAGTCACTTTTGTGCTGCTGTAATTTGTGCCAAATTTATCAAATGTCACATGATGTGTAATGGCAGATCCTTATGTCTGTGCTGAAATGTGGCTCTACTTTCTATGTCACACTCTTACTGTAGTGAGATTGCGACAATTTTTCTTTACGACCACAAAAAACGTTGATAAAGCTGACTTCCATAAGCTCAACAAGTTACCCAAGTCAACGTTCACACCCTGCTTTCAAAACTGGAGTTAGTGGTATAAAAATGCAAAATGTTGCAAATTTTTTTGCGCAAGTAAATTCAAAGCGTTGCATAACTATTTAGCAACTTTTTGACACCAGAATTCAGGGCACAGCTTGCTAAATCTCTGCCACAAGCACTATGATGTGACTACAGGCAAGACTGGCTTACAGAGGCACTTGAGCCACAGACTAACAATATTGTGCAACGTGCCACATCCCAGGGCCGATCGTGTCCCGGGTTTTTAGGAATGCTGAGTGGTGTGGTGCGGCCCCAATAGTTTTCTGTCTGTGTCTCTGTGCTCCTACCTGGATACCGTCGCTCCCCAGGGTTAGGCTCAGAAGCAATAAAGGGGAGAGTAATGGTGGAGTTGGAAAAATAGTCAAGTTCAACAACTTTACTTGAATAAACTTGCATCCAGTCAATATTCAAGCTTTTTCTTGGTTCCAGCAGGTTTTGGCATAAAGTGGCAGGAAAACTTGTGTATTCTGATTTATCTCTCTCTCTCTCTCTCTGCTGTGCTAAATGTGCTAAACTCGGCTTTAGTCTGGGAGCTGGATTTTAGAACTGTTCCAGTATCTATGGAGTGGGGTGCCTTTAGCTGTTGATCCCCTCACAATATTCTGTCTGTAAATTGATAATGAGTCAGGGTGCTCTATGAGCTGCCTCCCTCTGGAGGGACTCCTGCAGAGCTGAACCCGGACATACCCAGAATTTCACCCAGGCAGCCTGCCTTACAAGAGCATCGGAGCATCTCATACAGCACAGGGCAAGGGCTTTCTTATTTACAAACACACACTGCCAAGAGGAGGCTTCCGCCCGGCAGTGTGTTCGGTGACTTCACCGGCTTTGATGGGCCGGCTCTAGTGCTGCCCTAACCGTTTTACTGGCTAGGGCAGCACTAAAGCCCGCCCATCAGTGCCGGTGACCTCACTGGGCTGACTGCTGAGCAGAAGCCTCTGCCTGACAGAGGCCGGTTAGTCACCAGAACTTGCAAAATTCCTTCCAAAGGAGGGCAATAGAGCATGAAATGCTCCGATGCTCTTGTCAGGTAGGCTGCCTGGGTGAAAATATAGGTATGTCCGGCTTCAGAGCTTTAAGAGGCAGTAATCCTGTCCATAGCTAGTCCTGCTCTCAGCCTGGACTCTAGACTGATACATTGTAGCAAACTAGCAGAGAGATCTATGCAGCTGCTGCTCACAGAGCATTGTCTAGACTGGGTATAATTGTATCCACCTCTCAGTCACAAAGAAGTTAAGGCTACTTTCACACCAGCGTTTTTGCTGGATCCAGCAGGGTTCAGCAAAAACGCTTCCATTTCTGATAATACAACCGTCTGCATCTGTTATGAACGGATCCGGTTGTATTATCTTTAATGTAGCCAAGACGGATCCATCATGAACTCCAATGAAAGTCAATGGGGGACAGATCTGTTTCCGATTGTGGTAGAGAAAACTGATCTGTCCCCATTGACTTGCATTGTGGGTCATGACTGATCCGTCTTGCTCCTCATCGCAGGACGGAAAGCAAACTACAACATGCTGCAGTTTGCCCTCCGTTATGAGAACGGAAAGGAATGCACTTTGGAGCACTCAGTTTTGTTCAGTTATGTTTTGTCCACATTGACAATGTATGGGGACAAAACGGAAGCGTTTTTCCGGTATTGAGATCTCAATATCGGAAAATATTAAGGCTAGTGTGAAAGTAGCCTAAAGGGGTATACCAATTATATAAAGTTATCCTCTATCCACAGGGCTATCTCTGGAACTCCCACTTCCTTTCCTTCATTTCAAGGGGTCTCTACGGGGTATGGGTTCCAATTCCCATGATCGGTGGGGGTCTCAGTGGTAGGACCCCTACTGATCCATTATTTATCCTCTATCAAGTGGATAAGGGATAGATTTATATAACCGGAATATCCCTTTAATTCACTTCTCCAGCCTTCATGTTCTAGGAGAGAGATGCTAGTACAGGTATAGCTGAGCAAATATTTATCTGCACTTTTCCTTCCATGTTTTTTTTTTTTAAATTAGATCATTTTCTCCTTCAATAAACACGTCAGTGTGCCAAATTACCAGATCTGTTCATTCAGTTACTGGGCAAATTACCAGAATGTGAGTCCAATCAGTTCGGTCAGGGAGTGACCACACACACCTTATTCCAAACATATTTTCCTAACAAGGCAAATGAATTATTATAAAACCAGCTAACTTGTCTGGTTGTACAATATACAATTATATATAGATACAAGTATTATGTAGATTTGTAGTCGTAGTTTGGTATAGATTTTGTAGTGGTATTCTGGTGTAGATTTTGTAGTCGTAGTCTAGTGTACATTTTGTAGTCGTAGTCTAGTGTAGATTTTGTAGTCGTAGTCTAGTGTAGATTTTGTAGTCGTATTCTGGTATAGATTTTGTAGTCGTAGTCTGATGTAGATTGTGTAGTGGTATTCTGGTGAAGCTTTTGTAGTCGTAGTCTGGTAGATTTTGAAGTCTGATGTTTATGATGGCATAATACTGAATATTTTTCTCTTAATATTATAAAAATTAGTTTCTGTCTGTCTGTCCCTCTGTCTGTCTATTCTCTATGTGCGACCAAACTACTGGACCGATTTTCACCAAATTCTGCACACAGGTACATCAGGTGTCCGGGAAGGTTTTAGACCAGGTCCCATCTCTCTAGGACGTACCGTTCCCGATATATTCCCAAAATATGATTTCCATTAGCCAATATTAGCCTGGGAGCTTTGGTTTTAAACCCCAACTGCCATTCTCTGCACAGACACACACAGGGAGGGCAGGTTTCCATAACAACACAGCTAGGTAATTAGCAGCCAGCTGAGGAGCTCAGGTAATAACCCAGCCATTTCTATTCACTGACACAGTTAAAGGTATTCTGGTTACCATAAATATAACTTATGTTTTAGACTAATTTTAGACTAAGACCGTTCAGTATTAATAAAAGATGTTTTCTTCCACTGCTACCCATTGCGTGGTCTCATAAATAAGCATGGTATCGACCTTTAATTCAGGCCACCCTAAAAGAAGTACTTAAAACCCCCGCCCCAGGTCTCGCTAAGCCACACCCTGACTCCTTCAGGCCACACCCACTCCCACTCCGCAGCCAACAGGGATTGAAAAAATAAAGGTAAAAATCAACTTCTGTCAGCTGCAGCTAAGGGTTATGACTTTCTTTCTGCAACGACACACAGAAATATTAAATGAAATAGATTAAATACACCCGTGCGAAGCGTCTTGCTAAGCCACGCCCCCGACTCTGTCAGGCCACACCCCCTCCCACTCCGCAGCCAACGGGGATTGAAAAAATGAAGGTAAAAATAAACTTCTGTTTGCTGCAGGGGTGGGAGGGTGAATTTCTCTCTGCAATGACACACAAAAATTTTAGATGAAATAGACTAATTTTAGACTACAACCGTTCAGTAGTAATAAAAGATGTTTTTTTCCACTGCTACCCTTAGCGTGTCCTCATAAATTACCATGGCATCGACCTGTAATTCACACCACCCTCAAAAGAAGGACTTAAAAGCAATCCCCCCAAGGTCCCGATAAACCACACCCCCGGTCAGGTCACGCCCCCTCCCACTCCGCAGCCAATGGGGATTGAAAAAAATAAAGCCAAAAATCAACTTCTGTCAGTTACAGGAATGGGTGGGAAGGAGACTTTCTCTCTGCAATGACACACAGAAACATTAAATGAAATAGATGAAATATACCCAGGCAAAGCCGGGTCTCAACTACCATACACACGTCACATGTCTTCAGGCCACGCCCCCTCCCACTCCGCAGCCAATCGGGATTGAAAAAATGAAGGTAAAAATGAACTTCTGTCAGCTGCATTGACTTTCTCTCTGCAACGACACACAGAAACATTAAATGAAATAGATGAAATATACCCAGGCGAAGCCAAGTCCTTCTGCTAGTATTAATATATTTAGAGTTTTTTTCTTTTTTAGTTTTATTTGGGGGGAGTGCAAAAAAATGTTTACTCATATTTTTTTTTTACTCTATAGCCCCTTATTTTTTAAATATGCAAACTGACACCAAAATAAATGATTAAAATGCGTACCCTACTTTGTGTAAATAATTTTGGTATAGTTTTGCATGCACGGGGTGATTTTTGCCACATAATATGTTCTCCCAAGAGGTCATTTTGTCCTTTTCCACTGTTATTGGGCTGGGGCACCCACAGGAGCTCCAGTTACAGGTAAAACAGGCCCCCGGGGTCATGGTACACAGATGGAGACCCTGCAGCTCTGCTACACACAAGGTCCCCCTGTGATCACTAGATTGCCAGGTCCAATAGGGAAAGTGGCAAAGCTGCTTCCTTTATTCACTACATTGCGCTCATTGAGCATTACGTACATGTGGACTCCCACCAATCAAAATCATTTATATGTCACTATGACATAACAAACAAGTTTATTATTATTTTTTTAAAGTACATGTACATTTTAAAGAGCCACTGTCAGCATGATCAACCCTACTAAACCAGGCATATTGCTTGGTAGGGTTGATCACGCTGAGTAAAATAAATGTATTTTCTTTGCATCTTGAATGGCTTGCATCCTTCTGTAGAGGCTTCATTGCCACCAATTAGTGCCCGAAATCAAATAAAAATACATAGAGCATTAGCAAAATGATGTCATGCATTTGGAACACTACTGGAACACACTGCCGCCAATGATTTACACTTAAAGTTACAAGGAATTATGCAGTATGAGAAGACAGGGCTATCTCATCTAGCCCTGTCAATCAAAGAGGAGGGGGAGTGTACTGAGTACTGAAGAGTGTAGCAGTAGCGGTGCTCCAAGGGCTACGTCCGCCCCTCAGTGCTACAAGGGCTATATCCGTTCCCTCAGTGCTTGATTGGCATAAAAATAAAAGTAAAATTGTTGCTATGACATCTAAAAGGTGTTTATAAAGAAAGGTTCACCTGTAATTTTTTTCCAAATATCTGCTACACCCCAAAATGTTGAGAAAAATTCAGCTCCCACAAAACCATCGATCCCTATAGAATCCAGTAACAGCAGTAGCGAATGCATTCAGTGCACATGAGGCATGTAAAATCTTGAGACGCTAGACAGCAGAGTGAACTGTTACAACCAGCATCAAAGACACTGCTGCAAGGTGAGGGATTACAGTCAAGACACCCACCACCCAGAATATTACTAGGCCAGTGTCACCTAAATGCTAAATGTGCCACCATCCAATTGGCCTCCATAATCCTTACTGGTGCCAGAGAAGATTTGCGCTTAAAATCTACCATAGCTAAATGTATTTGAAGTTCTACATTGCACTCAGTAAAAAGACTTTGTTACATGTAATTTTGGCCTCATTTTTCAGAATTATATTTCCACTGCACCGATCCCCAGGGAGCACTGGCCTGAGGGAGTACACCGTGACACATCACTTCATCAGGGCCCTAAGACTCCCATCCTTTGCCCTGGCTCGCTGCATAAAGCCTATGGAATTGCTCAAAATAGACAACCTCTGAAAAGCTTATAGTTATAGTACAAAGAAAACTAACAAAATTACTAATTTCTATACGCTTCCCCCTTTGTCTTCCATGATTCCTTGGGTGCATGTTGGTATAATTGCCTTGTATCTCCGGCTGACAGTCTGCCTGTTGGATTCATGATGACTGTCTCCACCCTGGTGGGATGATATATGAAAGGTCAGTCATTGCCACTGGTGGGACAAGATCTCTTGGTGCCTAAAGCAAAGAAATCAGAATGCACCACCATCTGAGCCCCTCTACCATTGCAGTTAGAGCAAGTACAGCTCCTCTCCCGACACCATCCCTCACTTCTCACATATTGTGACAAGCTCCATTTCCTCACCAAGGCACAAAAAAGAATTTGGCATACCCTGCCACCGATACATTAACGTGTACAAAGAAATTTAAAAGCAGATCATTGAGGGTTTTTTTTTGTATATTGTAGAAGGAAGTGTGGGCGCCGCCTACAATATATGCATATACCCATATGTATATGCATATATGGGTGGCCCCAAATTGAGGGTCTGTGGCCCCACGGCCACGAAGGCCTGAAGCCCTGGTGGATGTGGTTATCCACCAGGGGCTCTAACTGTAGGTATATATATATGTATATATATAGATATGTGTGCATGAGCCCCATTTGCATGCACCTATATTTATATATAATACCCCTTAATATATATATATGCCCCCTGTTTATAATGCCCCCTTTCTTATATTAATGCCCCCTTTCTTATATAATACCCCTTAATATTAATAGTGAGTCAAAGTTAAGTCAAAGCTAAACACGGTGCAAGATCTTTCGCAAAAGAACCTAGATCTTTTGGTTTTAATTTGTGTTTAACTGTTTTTCTATTGCACTTACACGACACGAAAAAAAGCAACGTACAAGGGAGCCAAGGAAGAAGATCCATACTATCACCAAGAGAGGACCATCGCTGGTGGACTGAGCCAAAGAAGTCCAGCTGGACGGGGAGAAGGCGTTCCGGATACTACAGGACCTTCTCCAGGCAGCAACCAAAGGGACAACTGGGACCAGCTCCAGAGAAGATGGCGACCTCCAAAAAAGTGAGTATGGACTTCTCCACACTGCTACACCTAGCTAAGAAGAGCACTTTCAATCCCATCCTCCCCACCTCATACACCTCCACAGAAATGTTGTGGTCCGATTTGTTGGCACAGACTTGTAGTTATGACAAGCTCTGTGTCAACAAACGGATGGTATTGAACAAGGATTCGAGGCGACTCCACATGCTAGCCAAACTTGTACATACATTTGAGGATAGCATTTGGAAGCCGGAGCATGTTGCGCGGGTTTCTCAGTCAGCGGAGACATTTCCTAACGACCATTCATTGCCAGTGCTGTGCCAGTAATGTGCAGCAGGTTTTTCGGCATTGCGGACACAGCTGGCAGTGAATGTGCAGTCTTCTGCTGACCGAGAGACGCAAGTGGCTAAAATAGAGTCACAGTTGGTAGAGTTGCAGAGGCAAAAGGAGGAAATTGAGGCTCAGTTGACTCAGTCTTATGCTGAGATCAAGGCCTTCAAGGAACGGGCTGCCTCTACTGCTGTGACTCTCGCCAAACTAAATGATGAGGTTGCTGTAAGGTCTCGCTTGATGACCGGCATGCAACAAATCATCAGTAATTTTTCTAAGTTGGTGCCGGCCCTTTCTTTTTCTGTAAAGTCAGGGCCAGACTCTCCAAAAATTTTGCCCTGTTCAGGGCAAAAAGGGGGGAGAGATATCTGTAACAGGCCAAATATACCTAAATTTGAGCCTGTTTCAGATAGAAAAAAAGAGTCCAACGATTTGTTGTAATAGAAATACTGTGAGAAGTGCGTCCCTGAGAATGGAACAGTATAGGAGAAGGGAACACGACTGCAGTGTGGACAGACCTAAGCCATGCAGGGCAGACATCAGGTGTTCTGCATGTACTGGCTTAGGTCATATAGCGAAACACTTGCAGGTCAGGTAAGAATTAGGACACAAAGACAAATTAGGTGTTTTAGGTGTGGGAACGAAGGACACATTGCAAGGAATTGCCCTTGTGTAAGTCATTGCAATGTGTCCAGTAAGACAATCCCGGTAAACCAAACTGTACAGTTGGGAACTAGTCAGATTTGGCCATAAAAGAGTCACCACTCAGCGGATGCCTCATCAGGTGCTGAGGGGTCAAAATGGCCAATATAGGCTAGAGAATGTTTGATACCCCTGTGCTATTTGTTACATCGTTCGTTCCCTGTGTATGTCTGTGTCCTGTGTTACCTGTTTGTATGTTTCAATGTTGATGGCGGTAGTCCTGGTTTACATGTGTGTTCAGCTTTGGCTGATTTTTGTAATTTGCATCCCCTGCTATGTGTCTGGTCGCGTCTGTTTTTTGGTTCATTCTGGTGTCTACTGTGGGTAGAGCAGTGCTATGCTGTGGACTGAGGAAGGTGTTGGTTTGCGAGCAGGTAACATCGGTATACGGTGCAGTGTGATGATTACTCTGGGCAGCCAGGGCCTCAGATCGAGACAGGTAGCACTGTTCTGCTCAGGGTTTCCAGTGGGGGCGGTGTTATGCTCTGATCGGGGCAGGGAGTGGATTGGGGACAGGCAATATGGGCACACGGATCAGTGTGACGTTGCACTGGTGCAATCACTTTCTAGTCCAGACAGGCGGCATAGCTCTGACTGAGATTGGAAGCCGGGTGGTCGACGACAGAGTGTGACCTGTGTTTTTGTGTTGTGGAGTCCTGTAGAGCCAAGGCAAGATTCTTGCCACGGATGTTGCTGACCTCCACAACACAGGATAACAGGGGGAAGTCAGACTGGGAACACATGAGTGGAGACAGGGATGCCGTTCATCAATGAAAAAAGATGGTGCTTCGTCCACAGCTCCCCTCGGTGATCCTAACCTATTAGGGTGGCCATCCTTATCTGTTGGTTCAGAGGGATGTGCGGCAGAGGATGGGATCCTCTGAAGGTTCGGTGTTCTTACACCTGTGTTAGGATAACGAGGGGTCCTGTTGGATGAAGGTCAACCCAATGCCTTTCTCATCACATGGGTCAAGGGGTATTGGTGATGGAAGTAATGCCCAAAAAAGGTGCCATGAGGGGAGAAATCCCTCAGGGAGCGCTGGGTATTTTCTTGTATCCTAGGAATATACCCATAGGACAAGGAAGGAACTGGATGGTCCCCCCCCCCCCCCGACACTATGCGTTTGGCTCCTGAGGATCAGTTTTGGCCGAGATATTCAAGAGTCTACAAGAACGAAGACGCGATCCGGCTGGAGCGTTGAAGAAGACGGACGTGTCCTGGTGGGAATGACGGTTCAGCCAAGGTCACGTCCTTTCTTTTTGATGAATCCGGTGATGGTTCGTCTGGTTCTGGATGGGACTGTGCAAGAGACTTGTGGACTATCACCCCAGAACCAGATAGAACATCACGAAGATGACCGGAGAAAATGGCTCAGGACATAACTCCTGTGACGTCCTGGAGCCAGGGACTACATTTGATCCTATGAGGGTTCAGGATGTAGTACCATCACCATCCTGAAACCCCATAGTAGTTTGATGTATATTATTTGCTATTCAGGGGGATGGGTTTACATGTGGTTTTCCGTATGTGTGTGGGGAAAAGAATAGGGCTCGTTAGGGACAGGTCCCTTCTGTAAAACATTTGCCACTCCAACCCTATGAATGGTACAGTTCATAAGGGATGGACTGAATGACAGTTAGTGCGGTGTTTATTCCCGCAGTTAGGATTTAGGTACTTTGACATCACCTCACCCTCCAGAAAGTCTGACCTGCCTTGTAAAGACCTGCGTTTCGGTCCATGAAAGAACTTCCTCAAAGACAGAATCTGCAAGCAAGATAAGAAGTATCGGGAGGAAAAGTGATAAAGGAGGCCGTCCACCTGTGCTACGTGGATCGGCCTAGAGACTGAAGAGTGAAGCTGTCCCCGAGTCTAATCGACAAAGAGAAGGCAGTGGGAGCAGCTGATACTGGAAGACCGACACCACCTGAAGATCGCGAGTAGAGCCATCCCAGAGTCCAATCAACAAAAGACGACAGTGGGAAGAGCTGAGGCTTAAAGACCATCACTACCCAGATGTGAGGGTGAAGCCATCCCCGAAGTCCGACCACTTGAAGAAGACTGTGGGAGTAGCGGAAGCTTAGAGACAAGGGTGTGCCATCTCAGAAGTCCAAGCAACTAAAGACGACTGAGGGAGACGCTGATGCATGATACCGAGAGAAGACAAGGATAGTTTGATCGGTGGACGGAGATGTCGGGTTACGGTGAAGGGCAGGGAAGAGGTTGCGCAACCACGAGGGGTGATGTCTCAGTACCTAAGGACCGGATCATTCTTCAGTCTGTCCTGAACTGTTATCCATTATGGGCGGGGTTGAGGAGGCAAATGTATCCCCACACTTCCGTCCCATTTCAATATGTCGTGTTCCCGACAACAGGGGGATTGTAGAAGGAAGTGTGGGCGCCGCCTACAATATATGCATATACCCATATGTATATGCATATATGGGTGGCCCCAAATTGAGGGTCTGTGGCCCCATGGCCACGAAGGCCTGAAGCCCTGGTGGATGTGGTTATCCACCAGGGGCTCTAACTGTAGGTATATATATATGTATATATATAGATATGTGTGCATGAGCCCCATTTGCATGCACCTATATTTATATATAATACCCCTTAATATATATATATATATGCCCCCTTTCTTATATTAATGCCCCCTTTCTTATATAATACCCCTTAATATTAATAGTGCCCCCTTACTGCCCCCTTTTCTCATATATATATCCCTAATATCCTCCAGAAGTATATAGATGCATGTACATGATCCCCAGTTATGTACATGTATCTATATACATGTAATAGCCAGGGTGCCCCCCCCATAGCCCCCAGCAGATGGACAATGGCCATCTGCTGGGGATAGCTGGAGACATGGGACTGGACTAATTAGTCCAGTCCCAGGTAGTTCAAAGGGACAGAAGATCGATATGATCTTCTGTCCCTTCTGTTAATTACCCTCAGCGCTGCTGGGGGCAATTAACAGGACAGGGAAACAATAGGTTTCCCTGTCTCTGTCCGGCGCGTACCTCCAGGCGGAGGATCAAAGAGATCCTCCGCCCGGGAAACAGCGCGCGTCGGCGCGGTGACGTCATAGCACCGCGCCGGCACTCGTGCACACGGCTGCCGGCGCGCTCGCTCGCCAGCAGCGCGGGAGCACAGGAGCGAGCGCGACCGGGTTTAAATAACCCGATCGCGCTGCGCTCTTCAGTTGAGCCATGCCTCCCCAGCAAGAAGAATCATCCCCTGGACAACGAGCAGAAGAATCTCCCCCTTGGACGAACGAGCAAGGACCCCTGGAGACGAGCCCCCTTGGATGGCTGAGTACCCCCTGAACCACCAATGATTTTAACCCCTGGTGTCCCCTGAACACCCCCTGCCCTGCCCTGCATTTAACCCCTGATATAACCCCTACAATACCAGACCCCTGCCAGTACACCATTTAACCCCTGCCTTGCCGTAACCACCAACGACCCCTGCTCCAGACCCCTGCAACCCCTGGATCCCTATATTAACCCCTGATTGCCCTGCCAGCATTAACCCCTGGTACCCCTGATTCCTGCTGCAACCCTGCTGCCCTGATCCTGCCCTGCCCTGCTACCCCTGGATTTATCCCTGCCCTGCAACCCCTGGAACAACCCCTGTACCCCTGCTGTTCAGACCCCTGGTACCCTGCCACAACCCCTGCCTTGATCTGTATTGTAATTTAACCCTTTTGCTTCCCAGGGACAGTAATTAGATTAGGTTGGGGAGGGCTGCTATAAGTGTGAGTGTGTATTGTTTAGTTAGTATTGCGGTTGGATTTAACGGGATTGTGTAGTGTAGTTAGGGATTATTACTGTATTGTTAATTAATAAATATTGTTATTATTTATAATACAGTGTACAGTGTTTATTGCAGTGTTAACGTGTATTTTGAGTCCCTTTTAGGTCGTGTGAAAGGCAATAGAGTAGCACTTAGGCATAAATAGGCGGAACTAGCGGAAGCGGGTTTTGCCTATTTATGAATATTAATTATTGGTACGCCCCAAAATACCAATAATTAATATCTCCTTTTACATATATCATCCACAATTCGAGCCCAACCAATTCAATGATGCCCTACACCACCGACCAGCTTTGGTCGTTTGCTCATTATCCTGTTCAGCTGTTCATTTTCCTTTTGCATCATAATCTCAATCACACATCCCTTATTTCATCCCAACCTCGTTTGGATAGAGGAGGGAAGGAGACCAGTACAGTTGTCATCATCTCAGTGACCCCCTGGGAGGGGAATGGAGTGACAGCTGCCGCTTTTGGAAAGACAAAGGATCGAGGAAGGAGAAGGTTGATAGACAGTGGTGCCTCGGTACAGAGGAGGGGCCAGGGGCGGATTGGCCCTAGACCTTACAGGGAAATTTCCTGGCCGGCCACCTGAGCCCTTCTCATGACCGGCCAGTGGAAGTTTTTGAGGCTGTATTTTTTGCATCTGGCAGCAGCATTTTGTGATGGACTGTGGTATTTGGCTCTGTTGGGGAGGTATAATGTGCCACAATATGGTATTGCTGGCCCTGCCTTCCATCAACCTGAACCTGACTACAACATGGGGCCACTTTTAGTATGTATTCCAGGATCATTTTAAGTTCCCAGTCCGCCCTGTGAGGGGGCTGTATTACTGCTGAACTAAGTGGATACATAACAGCGCACAAATGATGAAGTATCTTAAAGGGGTTGTCCCACAAAAAATATTCTACAGTTTTAAAACCAGCACCTGGATCTGAATACTTTTGTAATTACATGTAATTAAAAATTTATTATAGCTACTGAGTTATTCAATGAAATGTATCTGTATAGTGCCACTCAATTTCTTATTTCTTTGACCTGCTCACTGAGATGGCCGCACATGCTCAGTTTCATCTTTCAACTGTCTCCTGAGCTGTGATAGAGAGAGAACAGACACGCCCCCCCTTAGCTGCAGCAGAAAAGACACTCCCCTTGATATAAATCTAGCAGAGCAATGAATGAGGAGATCTCTGGATCCATGTGAGGTACAGGGCTGGTTCTAGCTTTGTTAGAAAGGTATTATAGACTATATGATGTCTGATTTTCATTTTTTACATTATTCATGGGATAACCCCTTTAAAGGGATTTTCTGGAATTTTCATATTGATGGCCTATCCCCAGGATAGGTCATGAATATGAGATTGGTGGGATCTGTTCCAAGCACAGTGCCGGCCATTGGTTAATCGCTGTGTTTGGTATTTCAGCTTAAACCAATTCACTTGAGTGGGACTGAACGGCCCCTAGGCCACATGAGCTATGTACATGGCGTCACTGGCCTAGGAAGAGGCCTAAGCACTCAAGGAGGGCTAGGGCCTCTTCATACTTTTGCCGGAATTCCCATCAATCTGAGGATAGGTCCTCAGTATCAAAATCCCGGAGAACCCCTTTAAGCACTGCATGAAAAGGCAGTCTATTGTACAGCACATGCAACCATTCGCAGCCATTTTTCATCCCAGTCCACCATTGCAGTATAGTTTCAGTCTGTACACGGTGGCACCTTTAGCAGTTCTGAGTAGTTGTCGAGAGTGGTTGGCGCGGAAAGTCCATGCTCTCACGGTAAAAGTAATGCATGACTCACGGTGAAGGGGCTCTCCTCCACATTTGTCTACATGAGTTTATTTAGTGGAAGCCAAAATTCCCTAAAAATTGCTTGTGATCTGCCAAGGCAAACTGCAGATAACAACGTGTGAAAGAAAATGGATTTTCAAACTGTTATGACAGGAGCCCAGATGAGGATATCACCTTCAAGTGATCTATAATTCTGAGCACTCCACCAAGATGTCAAAGGCAACCCCCCGTGCTGGTCAAACACTTGACTGGAACGAGAATATTGTTCTGCTTCCAAAATTCTTCATTCCTTCGAACCTCAAGTCCTTGAAGGCATTATACGTTCAAGGACTGCAAAGTCTCGCCAGGTTCTCCACCTACATTTTTGTTCAAAAAACATCTGAATAAAGTCTATCTCTGTTTGCTACAAAATAGGAGATTTCTCAAAACTGGCGCAGAGGGGAACTGGCTTAGTTGCGCAGAGCAGCCAATCAGATTCCACGTTTCATTTTCCAAAGGAGCTCTGAAAAATGAAAGGTGGAATCTGATTGGTTGCTATGGTCAACTAAGCCAGTTTTCCTTTACACCAGTTTTGATAAATCTTCCTTGTTTAGCACATCTCATATGTAGCCAGATTAACCTTTGGATACTGCAGGTTCTTGCCTATGGGCAGCCCTGAGGTAATGGTACATGTGAGGAAGAATATTACATACCCATAAGCTGAAAAATGTATTTAAATCATGCACATTCATAGTTACATTTGGCAGTAAAGTGCTGTGGGAATGATAGGAGGACACCAAGAAAGGGACAAAAAGAAGGCTGCTTTATTTTGTTGTGGGAATGGGGGGAGGACATCAAAGGGACAGGGAGAAAACAGCTTTATTTTGTTGTGGTAAGTAGAGGAGGACATTAAGGAAAGAACAGTGAGAAGGCTGCTTTATGTTGTTGTGGGAGTTGTGGGAGTGAGAGGAGGACATCAAGGGAGGCAGAGGGAGAAGGTTGCTGCATTTTGTTGTGGGGATGAGAGGAGGACATCAAGGGAGGCACAGAGAGAAGGCTGCTGCATTTTGTTGTGGGAATAAAGGAGGACATCATGGGAGGCACAAAGAGAAGGTTGCATTATTTTGTTGTGGGGGTGAGAGAAGGACATCAAGGGAGGCATAGGTAGAAGGCTGCTTTATTTTCTTTTGGGAATGAGAGGAGGACATCGAGGGAGGCATAGTGAGAAGGCTGCTTTATTTTGTTGTGGTAATTAGAGGGGGGCATCAAGGGAGGGAAAGGGATACGGCAGCTTTATTTTGTTGTAGGAATGAGAGGAGGGCACCAATGGAAGTACAGGGAGAAGGCTGCTTTATTTTGTTGTGGGAGTGAGAGGAGGGCACTAATGGAGGGACAAGGAAAAGGCTGCCTTATTTTGCGACAGCAACTATGCAAAGGAAGAAAGCCACACCAAATATGCGAACGTTATGCCACACAAACCCTAGTCTCTCACTGGCCATGCGCTTCAGATGTGCGTCAGTAAACAGACCAATTTGGGTGGATCGGTAGATCCTCTAATGTGTATGGAGGTCTCCCAACTCTCCCCTAGTGGCAATTTTGGGAGAGAGAAATGTTGGATTTCAATATGCCTGATCATGTTCTTGAGAAGATTAGAAGATTCTGGCAGTTCGCTGCCCTGCCATTCACAGATGCATGCTTGGCCAAGCCGTGTATGCATGTGCATAGGCAGATTGGATAGATATGTGTCAGGCAAATTTTGTGCATTAGGTAACTGGTTTGAAGAAGGTTCCTCACAAGGCCCAGAACTAGTTTTAACAAAGATAATTGCACCCAGACCCAAGGCCCAAATAGTCCAGATGACCCAAAGCTGACACCAGAGAGTTTTTTTTAAGGTGTTTGGGATATTTTTACATTTTTTACATCATATGATCACTGTGTTTTGATAAAGAGGATGCGTCCCCTCTACTGACATGTCTGTTTCAGTAACTATTGCATTCCCCATGTAATAATTCTGAAACATCTTCTCATATGACTCCATGCTGTGCCATTTCTCTATTATTACTACTATAATGTTAGAATGAATTACTAGCAATTTCAATCAAGGTCCACATAAGTGATACCAGTTGGGCGGGTGTCCCTGCAAAGTCTAACACTATCCAATCAGTGCTGTGTCTGACTGTGCAGGGACATGCTCCCTAACACCCAGAAGGACCTTTACTGCAGACTGTTAGGAATTCTTTCCTAAACTTCCAGTAGGAATAATAGAGGGATGGCGCAACATAGAGTCATAAGAATAGATTCTCCAGAATTGTTATAACGTGGAATGTAAGTAGTTATTAAACAGACACGTAAGGGGAGGGGAAAGGACAACTGCATATTGACCTACGTGAGGAAAGAAACCATAAAAAACACAATCAGATTACCTGAAAAAATGCAATCTCACATATGGGCTTGTAAAACCACATCCCCCGCCCTCATATTGCGCACCCCTCCCTAACTTTTTGCACAGGTTTATAAAGGAATAATATTAAAAGAACAATTTGACTATTTTATGGGAAATAAACTATATTCTTATCATCTTTATATTTCCCAGACCCTGGCTCGCTCCTCTATTAGAATCGTCTCTCTGCGCATTTATCCCTTTGTTGTGTGAAGTGTAGAAACGCGTGAGTGTCGTGTCATCGTCTGACAGCACATTCGTATATTAGTAACACGCCAAAATCATTGCCTCTTTGTCCAAACACGACCGACAATCCGTTCCGTATGTTTCCCTTTCACTTTAGGAAGATTAACAACACATTGCGGCGCTGAAGCCCTATCTATCCATCTGACACGACATGCAAGAGCCTCGCTCTGAACGCCCTGCCGCACGTGACGGTAATGTGAGGCCCGAAAATCTGCAAAAAGGAAATGTTACTCAGGTGAAATTGGTTTCAGATTGTGCGAAGGGCGGTCAGGCAGCTGGGATGCATTCTTTAAAAAATTTAGAGACTTCAAACTTTCCAAACCTGAAGTCTTATAAATAGAGACCTGCCCCGTAAAAGTCAAGATCCATGCACTGGAATGGGGCTGGGGGTCTCTGGTGGATGGTGTTAGCCAGTTCACCCCTGCAGGACATGCGTTTAAGAGGGTCTGTGGGATCGGCAGTCACGGGTGACAAACTGAGACAGTTATACATTAGTCGCGGAGTAATTGTAAGCTCCTAAGCCAATGCAAAATCTGTAACAGGGCGCCCACATGCCAATTATAACACTGGAGTCTTCTTATGTGGTAGAGGGGAGTTTTGGATTGGGTGCAAATGCTACCTCTGTACCCAAGGGAATAGCAAGCTGGGGAAGGACAGTGGCCCCAGGCCTTTTAACATGGTGGAGCCCATTTGGGTTGGATTGGTTGGACAAGCACCACTCTCAACTATATTCGCATCCATGGGGCACCAATACAGTTGAAGACCGTGGTAGAACCTTCAATCAAGCGAAGGTGGGGTGAGGCCCCATTCACACGACCGTATATTTGCGGACCCGCATTATTGTGGACCTGCAAATATACGGGGGCCGCCCGGCGTGTGTTCCGCAGCGCTCGGAACACGCGCCGTGCGGCCCCATTGAAAATGCCTATACTTGTCCGTGCGTGCCGCGGCTGTGCGCTCCCATAGAGGTGAATGGGGCTGCATGTATTCCGCAATTTTGCGGAATACATACGGTCCCATTCATACGGTCGTGTGAATGGGGCCTGAGAGTGAGCATCAGTTCAGGAGATGGACGAGAGTGAGAAAAGGTGGAGTGAGAGCGAGCTTCAGAAGTTGACAGTGTTAGTCAGCAGACGCAAGCTGGGACTTGTGGTGCTCGGAGATTGCATAGGATGAAGATCCTGAGCCACAAATGCTGATATATTGAACTTTGATGTTCCTAGTGTGCAAGAGTGTTTTTTTGGGTCCAAGGTTTACAATATTTTTTAATAAATAGCACTCATCATCAGTCAGAGAGTGAATGGCAGAGTGCTGCTGAGGTATGTGTAGTACCCCAGAGCGGGCACTACCATTCCTACATCCTGCTACTGTCTCTAATAGGCTAATCAATAGTGTTATCTGTGTATTTATTCCAGGTTCTTTGATATTGTGCCTTAATAATATTGTTATGTATTTTATTTTATGCACTTTGCATGATTGTCCAGCAGGTGGCAGTGCATCTAGATCTTTAGATAGAATGGAACTTACCATTCCATTCTCCCTCCTTTTGGGCAGAAGTGGGCTAGTCCTGCTTCCTATCAAGAGGAGGAGTTGCAGAAAGCTATAGTGGAGTTGTGAGCTGGAAAGAGACGAGTCATGGTGCAATGAGGGGATCTCCCCCATCCTGCATTAGGAGTCTTCTCCATACTAACAGGACGCTGGACGCTATGTAGGCCGTGAACAAGGTCTTGGATTAGACTGAAACGTTGGCCCATGTCCTATTACAATTGTCTTTTGGATGGATGAAAAATAAACAACTAAAAAGTTTGAATCTATGTATTGCGTGCCGTGGTTACTTAAAAAAAATCTCTGTATAACTTCTACCACTGAGCACCAAGAGCACCAACAACCTCTTTAGGAGTGCCAACCAACTCTACGTGCTATAGTGGAGTTGTGAGCTGGAAAGAGATGAGTCATGGTGCAGTGAGGGGATCTCCCCCATCCTGCATTACGAGCCTTCTAAGGGAAGCAGCTCATAGAGCACCCTGACTCCTTACAGTTTACAGACTGAGTATTGTGAGGGGGTCAACGGCTAAAGGCACCAACCTCAAAGGTACCAGAACTGTCATAAAGTCCAGTAACCATACAGAAGCCAAAGATTAGTACAGCAGAGAAAGCAAGATATCCAAGTTTGCCTGCCAGTTTACCCCAAAACCTGCTGGAACCAAGAGAAAGATCAAATATTGTTTGGATTCAAGTAAAACTGTTGAACTTTATCAAGCCTGGACTGGGATTATTCTCCACCAACCCCTACTCTCCCCTTTATTGCTATGGAGCCTAACCCTGGGGAGCGACGGTATCCAGATAGGATAGGGTTCAAGAGCAGAACATTTTTCCAGGTCTTCTGATTAGTTTTAAGTATGGCTTCCCCCATGAAACCTGTGATTCTACAAACCATATGATGTTGTTTTCTATGTGTTTCTTCTTTTCTTAGAACTGATTCCCTGATGATCTACCTTGATCTGGATCGTCTCATTGACTCCTGTATCAGCTGTCTCTACGTTCTAGATCAGGGGTAGGCACTCCAGCTGTTGTGAAACTACAACTCCCAGCATGCATACCTGCTCTGCTCTTCTCAAAACTCCCATAGAAATGAATGGAGCATACTGGGAATTAGAGTGCCGAAGGTTGCTGATCCCTTTTCTAGATCATTTACCACGGCAGTTTAGGAGCACCACTCCAGTGCACAAACCACTGCTGTCCACCATACTCTGCTCCAGCCACCAGCTGAATGTATCAAAACTGATTTAAGCTTTCATGATCCAAGGGACCTCTGGAAAATGAGACATAGGATGTTAGTGGTCGCTGTGGACAAATGCTATTTGAGTCTATGACAACCTGCTCATAATGCAGCTGCTTTAGGAAGTCGGAAAGATTCCTTTATCGAAAATGGCATTCATGGCAGTTTTCTTTGAGGAACATCTTAACTTAAATATTATTTCTTCCAAAGGAAAGTTTTTCTTCGGCAAGAATGATGTGGATGGAACTGGGCCAAAAAATACATCATGTTGCTAAGCTCTTATGTGTACCACATGTAGAAACGAGGGTATATGTAGCCTATGGAGCCTTGAAAGAGAGGAGACCAGCCATGGTAGGTCTGATCTACTTACCTACTGGATAGCAAGAAACTCTACAGAGAAATTGCATTGAAAAGGTATGGGGTATTAGTAAAGCGCGATGGAAAAGGGTAGGAAGGATAAGAAGCCCTACCTAGGCCCTTCTGTCCTGGGTGTCAAAACCTAGGAATAGGTTGATCTTTGCTACGTACAGGGGGCACTTTGAAAATGTTCCTAAGGCTTTCTACGCATTCGCTACGTACTTGTTCAATAAATTGTACGCTAATGCTACGTATAAGTTACTCTATACGCTGTTGCGTACGAATTCAAGTAATTAGCGAACTTTTACTGTTAGTTCGTTATTTGAGTGCAAAAGCCCGGGAAGAAAGAGGTCACCTGACCTAGTGGGCAGGGCTTGCTCTGATTGGCTCAGGCTCGGTAAGCCAGTGACGCATCACTTCTGCTGTGACTGCTGAGACGAGCAGACGCACTGTGTGTTAAGTTCTGAGACACTGAGACCTGTGTTGTTGAAAATGGGGTGTAATTGTTCAGGGAATCCATATTACACATCAGGGATACTGCAGGGCCAGTGCAGGGCTAGTAATTAATCAGGCAGGGAGAGAGACAGGGAGAGAGATAGGGAGAGACAAAGACCAGCTGCAGGGGCACAGAGTGAAGTGAAAAATGTCTGGAATGGATAAGCAAAGGGGGTCCAGTTCCAGCCAGACCTCAAGCTCAAAAAAAAGGAGAAGGTAGCACAGGGCAGAAGTGCCAAAATACCTGTAGCCGGAGCTTCTACTAGTAGTATTCGCAATACTGGGTGTTCCACCGGACTAACCCACCAAGGTGCAAAATTGTAGTGGAGGAGAAAGTGGATGAGGTAGTGGAGTGGATGGCACGCTCATCTCAGTCTCAGCCGGATGATCTGCTGTCATCTGCTGATAAAGTATCCATATGTAGCCAGGGGTCAGACTCAGAGCGTTCCTCCTGCTCCACCATTCCTCTCCAGCAAAGCCCGTCATGTTCATAAGCAATTTGTACGCTCATGTGTACGTGTTCAATGAAGTTGCGTACCTTTTAAAACTGAAAGTTTGTTATTAGTGTGCTAATGTTCGCAAAACGCCATATAATAACGTATATTTTGTACGCAGATTAGACGAATATATTCGTCGAATATACAAATCTTATGAAAAGTTTGACGAATGTTCGGCGAATAAAATTTTGAATGATTCGCTCATCTCTAGTACAGGGGACACTTTTTTGATCTTTGCTATGTACACGACCACATCTTCAGAAATCAATGAATATTTGAGCTGATTATAACAGTAAAACAGATGAGGCCAGATACTGTACATCTGATGGACTGTGCCTGTGAGATGCCACGTGGAGCACGATCCCGGTTCCTTGATATTCTCCTAAATTACTGCTATACATTGATACCGGATCTGACTTGATATTAAAACATCGCTGATTAAAAAGAAAATTCCATCTTAAGTTTTATTTTTTCAAGTCCGAGAAGTAATGAAGTGATCTGTGCAGAATTTATTAAATATCGGTGTCGGATTTTTGGCACCCTACTCTCTGCACAGATCAAAGCCGAGAAGAAAACTTCACCCCTACATCAGGCCTGATTGTTTATCTTCTCCTGGCGTCTCAGAGGAAAGTCACACATCACTCATTCTTTGGGAGTAGAATTGTATTTCACACCTAAACACGCTCACAGCTCTGTGATTCCGCTTTTCAGCACATTAGCTCCAGATTAGATAGTTGGGTGTTTGGAGGAACATATTACACCTGGTGCTGGATTCATCATGGCTTTTCACTTGCTGTCAAGTACGTACCTCATCCTGCTCCAACGCCTCATGGTGGAGCTTGACGGCGGCACATGAGAGTGATGGTGCCATGGCTAAAATGTCAACGGAATGACAGCAATTCTAATTTTCTATGTTATTTCCTAGCTAGGCTAATTTGTGTATTGCTACTAGTTTTGAGCGAATTGAGCTTCGGATCATCGATCTGAAGTCTATTCATCCAAAATCTTCGATTTTAATGCTGTCTCCGTAAGTACGTCGCGCGAGACTTTGCTGAATTTATTCAGAATTCATTTCTGCATCTTTAAAAGCATTTAAAATTAGGAATCCACCGGGTACCGCTTGGTACCAAACCCAAGTTCAAATTCCTAATTTGAAATGTTTTTAAAGATGCAGAAGTGAATACCAAATTAATTCACCGAAGTCTTGCGCGACTGCGATTGAAACTAAGTTTGTCTCCACGGGGCCAATACATTTTAATGCTATATGGTGACAGCATTAAAATCGAAGTTTTTGAACGAATCGACTTCGGATCGATTAGCAGACTAATTGCTACTTAGTGTTTGACTTCTGACTGGCCCATTCCGTTTGACTCTATTCTTTTTCCTCCCCTCCTAAACACATACTTATGTCTGCCATGCCTCCCAACCATCCCAGATCCAGCTCAACAGTCCCAGATTTAAAGATGACCTCTCTCCTCTCCTGACATGCCTGTTTTAATAGCTTCATGCATTCCCCATGTAATAGTAATTCTGGAACATCTATTCTTATGTCTGTATGTTGTGTCATTCCTTTATTATTTCTACTAGAAGTTATGAATGAATTGCTAGCAGTCTGCAGTAAGGGTACAGAGGGGAGGTAACCAGTTGGGGGTGTGTCCCTGCACAGTCTGAAAACGGCAGCACTGATTGGATAGAGTGAGTCTGTGCAGGTACACACCCCCCAACTGGTTAACCCCTCCTTACTGCAGACTGCTAGCAATTCATTCATAACTTCTAGTAGAAATAATAAAGGAATGACACAACATACAGACATAAGAATAGATGTTCCAGAATTGTTATTACACGGGGGATGCATGAAGCTATTAAAACAGACATGTCTGTAGTGGTGAAAGGTTCTCTTTAAGACACTGTCCTGCTATCCCAGAAAGGCTGTTGCATGTCCCATCGATATCCTGGTCCTAGAAGCCCCATGCTCTAAGCTTCATACTTTTCTCATCTTATGTACATCCATCCCTGTACACAGACTAATATTTGTCATTGCCAGGTGAGTAGCTCGACCCTAACCAATGTTGTGGGTCATATAATTGAAATTATGCCATCTAGTTGGTTTCTTCCTTCGGGTATCACAGGATTCAGGTCATTAAACCTGCTATGGCTGGCTTTGTCAGATGCGTTGACAAGAGGGGCGGATTAAGTGCATGATGGGCCCGGGGCTGTCTACCCAACTTGGGCCCCTCCCTCCATTTTAGTTTATTTTTTTTTTCTGTATGAAGAGGCTGCGATGCTTTGTGAGCGTCACAGTCTCTTCCTAGGCCATATGACATCACATTCATCGTTCACGTGACCTAGGTGCAGCTCAGTCCCATCCGAGTGATTGGGCTGAGCTGCAGTACCAAGCACAGTGCTATCAAATAGATAACGCAAGGAGCAAAGAGGCTGCGGCGCTCACTGGAACATCGCGGTCTCCTCAAACAGCTGATCGGCGGATATGCCAGGAGTCAGACCCCCACCATCTCATAACTCTCTGAGTACAGATGTCATAGATGTTACCTGCAGTCCTATGTAACATCCCACATAATTATTATTGTGTTATGTGGGGTGTTACATAGGACTGCAGGGAACATCTATTATGTTATCTGTACACAGAATGTCATCACTGTTATCTGGGCATATGATTATAATAAAAAAGACTTCCATCACACAAGGAGGAGAATACAGCACCACATACCTCTGACATCCAGTGACATCTCCTGTCATGTAGATCTTGTCTTTCCTCTTCTCCTGCGTCTGACCCAGACCACCATGACAAATTCTTTCAGCCGCCTCTCGTCTCTGCAGAGTTTGTTACACAGACATGTTATTTGATTGATTTCTCAATTTTTACATCAACCTTCCAATCCTGGTGTCCCGACAAAGTCAACCTGCTGCCTCTCCCAATATTGCGACGGTTGTGCTCCTCAATGCCCCAGGTACTATCCTGTTAATAGTGACCCCAGTAGACATAATTGGGGTCATTTATCAAACTGGTGTAAAGTAGAACTGTCTTAGTTGCCAACAGCAGCCAATCAGATTCCGCCTTTCATTTTCCAAAGTAGCCGTCAAAAATGAAAGGTGAGATCTGATTGGTTGCTATGGGCAACTAAGGCAGTCGTACTTTACACCAGTTAGATAAATTATCCCAAAGATCCCTATATTGTCTACAGCAATTATAATGTCCCCTAGAGTGCACCCAGTAATAACACCCTGTATTGTGCTACAGGTAATAATCCCTGTATAGTGTCCCCAAAAAATAATGTCCCCCAGTATGTCCTGTAATAGAAATGCCCCTACAGTGCCTCCCCAATAGCAACACCCCCACACTGCCCCCTATGAAGTAATTTGCCCCCCTCTGCCCATGAAGTAATTTGCCCCCACAGTGCCCCCCATTAAGTAATTGCCCCCAAATTGCCCCCATTAAGTAATTTGTCCCACACTGCCCCCATTAAGTAATTTCCCCTACACTGCCCCAGTAAGTAATTTGCCCCACACTGCCCCCCAGTATGTGATTTGCGCCCACACTGCCCCCCAGTAAGTTATTTGCCACCACACTGCTCCCCAGTAAGTAATTTGACACCACATTTCCCCCAGTAAGTAATTTGCCCCCACACTGCTCCCCAGTAAGTAATTTGCCCCACACTGCCCCCATTAAGTAATTTGCCCCACACTGCCCCCCATTAAATAATTTCCCCTACACTGCCCCCAGTAAGTAATTTGCCCCCACACTGCCCCCAGTAATTTGCCCCCACACTGCCCCCCAGTATGTGATTTGCCCCCACACTGTCCCCCAGTAAGTAATTTGCCCCCACACTGCCCCCCTAGTAATTTGCCCCCACACTGCTCCCATTAAGTAATTTGCCCCCACACTGTCTGCCCCCCATTAATAATTTGCCCCCATGTAATCATTTTCCCCCACTATCCCTGCAGTAATATGGCCTCCTCTGCCCCCAAAGTTAACACACACAAAAAAAAACAAAAAAACTAAAGGCTCATACTTACCCGTGTCCGTGATGGTGAGGCAGGCGCGCGTACATCAAAGCCCTGCTCCCCGACACAGGCGTGATGACGTCATCACGCACGCCTGAGCCGGGCTTTTACTACCACATAGGCCTCAGGACTACTAGGCCTGAAGCCTGTGGCAGTGATAGGTGGTGGGACAGAGAACTATGTGCTCCCGTGCCCCACCGCAGTATGTGGGCGTTCGGGTTGGCGTTGGGCCCCCCAGCGATGCCGGGCCCGGGGCTGCCAACCCGAACGCCCCTATTATAATCCGCCATTGGTTGACAGGTTATGTCCCTTTGTGCCTGTATGGCAGACTCACAGTGGTCTCTGTGTGGTACCTCACTGCTATGAGACCTGATGTCAATCAATGGTTTAGACAAGTGTGCACTCAATTTGTATTTGTCAGTCTCTTCCTAAATGCAAAATGAAGCAGCTTGCTAAATAGTTTACATAAAAAATTGCCAACCGTATGGCTTTCGCAGAGTCCTTCACCTATCTGGTGGTACTGCTGAATCTGACAGTATCCACTCTGTTCCTGTTTCCAACAGCTTTCTCTCTCTTCTCAATTTTAGGGATAGCAGCATGGAGGGGGAAGATGTTGGTTGTACATGGCAGATCACAGTGTGGATAGGGGGAAGCATCCACGTAGGGCAGCTCACACAGGCTGTACATATGAAGGAAGGCACACACAGGCAGTTTACAGGGGGAAGGCAGTAGCATCCTAGACACACTGATCCTGCATATAATACTTGGAAAGACATGTCCATATGAAAAAAGCCTGAAACTAGGAACAGGTTGTAAACTTAATATCAGGCGGTTTCAAAATAAATGAAGGAAAGAATTCTAAAGCCTTAATGCAGATTTTTATACTCAAGCCACTAACACATGTAAAATAATTTGTCCCATGTCAAAATTGTCCATAGCCTTTAAGGTAAAGATTTTAAAATCCAGTCTTTACTTACCTGAACCCTGCCATTGTAGATGATCCCTTTGTCCATCTTCAATACTGTAGATGAAACCTGTAATTGTCATGGCAACAAGAGAATCAAGCTGCATTGGCATAAACCACTTGCAGTCCACAATGTAAAATTTTCCAAATGGTAGGAAATTGGATTATTTCCTACACTGATATCCAATTGGTTAGTGCCGAAGCCACTTTATTCTTTTGTTGCAATGGCCTGTACAGGCTTCATCCTCAGTGCAGAAGACAACAGAAGAGGATCCCTAGAGTGATGGGGTTCATGCCAATGGGATGGGGCACTTGTATAGATCAACGGATCTGGAATGATTTTCGGGTAATAGTGAGGATATTTGCCCAACCCAGCATTTATATTGCACCTTGGTAGGTTTCAAGGGGTGGTTTGGATGATACCACACTACTTTTGGAAGTCCCATAGCAGTGAATGGAGAACAAGCCCCGGCCACCCCTGCATTTACCACTATGTGATTCTGAAATTAACCAAGCTAGTCTCATTAAAGTGAAGAGTGACCATGTCATCATGGCTTGCTCTCCATTCCCTTTGGAGACCTGTTCTGGAGATAGGAGTGTGTCTCATAGATGGGACCTGCATCTATCTGACATTTAGGGCATATCTTATTGAAAGACCATAATTGCCCCAGATGGGAATACGACTTTTAGGATGATGCTCCTGAGGCCACTCTCTGGATAGTATTCTTAATCGAGCACTCATTGCAGGCAATGATATTGGAGGTTTTCCCATCTCCCTGACAATGGTATGTTCACTACGGGTATGGCACACCTCTTGCCATTTATGTGAGAGGTGAATGTCGGCGACGGAGGTGCGTGAGGATGAGCCGACACCATACAGTGGAGCAGCTCACCGCCAAAATGAACCAGAAGGCTACCAGATGTGAGAACCCTACTGTGTATGGGGCTCCGGAGCAGACGGATGGTCACTGCACCTCCGCTAATGAAGCTGCATCAGCAAAAAGGGCGTCAATTTTTGTGGCAGCATCAGAATTAGACCTCCGCTGATTGGCAAAGGGTTGTCTTCTCCATAGAAGGTATTGATGTTGGAGTGTCAGGAGCGAAACATCAGAGAAGAAACACCCTGCAACCATTTCTGGAAAAACACAAGCTGGTGGGGGTAGTGTTAGGATCTGGGGAAGGTTTTCATGGCACTCTCTGGACTCTCATCCATGTAGAAGGCACTCTCAACTGATCTGGGCATGAATCCATCCTGACAGACCATGTACACCCATATATGCTGATTGTCTTCCCTGGGGAAGATGGGATCTTCCAATGAGACAATGAGACATATCACACGGCTAGAAATGTCCGACATTGATTGAAAGAGCATGACCAAGACTTCCAAGTCCTGCCCTGGACCTCTAATTCCCCAGACTTGAACCCAATTGAGCATCTGTGGGAGCATCTTGATGGTCATATTAGCTCTGTGGATCTTCCCCCACACTGCAGTCAGCATGGCTTCAGATACCTGTGACAACCTACTAGGACCTTATGGAGTCACTCCCAGCCCGGATATTAGCTGGTAGTCATAATAATGGGGCTCAACTGTGTAATCAGGTAACTGTGAAATCAATGGGAGTTGAAAAGACACATCCAAAATACATTAACCCCTTCCCGACCAGCCGGGAAGGCATTTTATAATATGGGCGAAAACGCCCATATTATAAAAATTTAAAAAAAATATTTCCCATATGGAAAAAAGCGAAACGGAAAAAAGCGTCAAAATAGCCGATTCGCCATTTTTTTTCGCTTTTTTTTTAATTAAATAAAAAGTGATCAAAAAGTCATACACACCCCAGAATGGTATCAATAAAAAGTTCAGATCGCCCCAAATTGCAAGAAAAACTATACATATTAGGTATCGCCGGATTCGTATTGACCAGTAGAATGAAAGTAACTGGTCAGTTTTAACGCACATCAGACGCCGTAAATAAAAAACCCGTAAAACTGTGGCGGAATTGCGTTTTTTTTTTTGCAATTTCACCCGATTTGGAATTTTTTTCCCACTTCCCACTACACCATATGCAATATTAAATGGTGGCGTTGGAAAGTACAACTTGTCCCGCAAAAAACAAGCTCTCATACAGCTATGTGAAAAGAAAAATAAAAAAGTTATGGCTGTATCAAGGCAGGGAGCGCAAAACGAAAACGCAAAACAGAAAAAACCTCCGGGGTAGAAAAGGTTAAAATACACAAAAAAAAAAATCTGGGCTGGAGTGGCTTTTTTTTGAAAAACTTAATTTTTTAGCCTCTACAAGTCGCTTTGTAAACATATAAGCTTTCTGACAGCTGCCATCTCTTTCTATCCAATTCTTGGGAATAGGAGAATGGGTCAGAGAAAAATAGTATTAGGTTTAGTAATTGTATGTGAGGAAATATGCAATAGGATGATAATGTGTAATGTTTTATGCAGCATGATAAGAACCAGTGGAAATATGTGCCTTCATGATCTATTGTAAATGAGCGAGTGATAATCCTGATTGACCAAGGAAGAGCATTTCATTGCACAGGTGCAGCACGAGAGAAGACTCAGGCATGTGAATGGGAAGTTATGATAAGGCAAGCTGACTGCTGCAGGCCATTATCAGAACAGAGGACAAAAGGGCAGATACAAGGTACAGAGAAGTTGTTCAGATATGCACCGCCATCTACTGATAAACTCATCCTTGATGTAGTAACATTAGTCAGTAGTGGCAGGTACATCAATCAAATTCAGATCAAAGAAAGCAACAGTTTGACCCCCAGTTATATCTGAGACTTGATCTTCTGTCATTGCAAGGCTGGAAACGTTTATGTGACTAGTTTCTCTAAGTCGTCCTTCCAATTAATCTGTCATCTGCCATCCCCATTAAAATGTTGAGAATTCCTCACATGGAAAAGATTTGGGCTTCACTGCTTCGCTCAAGACACACTTCTGTACATTACCAACATGATCAGATGTTGTCTAAGATTCCAAGAAAATAAATGTTTTGGTGCCCAGAGATGAACATATCCCTGAGAGAATGGGAAGAAAATGTAGAACTGCCCAATTGTAAGCTTGTTCACTTGCCTATTCGTAACGACTAAAATACTGCTCCCTAAGAAAAAAATGATAACTGATAAAATAATAACAATAATCTTTATATACTACTGCTCCTATGTACAAGAATATAACTACTATAATACTGCTCCTATGTACAAGAAAATAACTACTATAATACTGCTCCTATGTACAAGAATATAACTACTATAATACTGCTCCTATGTACAAGAATATAACTACTATAATACTGCTCCTATGTACAAGAATATAACTACTATAATACTGCTCCTATGTACAAGAATATAACTACTATAATACTGCTCCTATGTACAAGAATATAACTACTATAATACTGCTCCTATGTACAAGAATATAACTACTATAATACTGCTCCTATGTACAAGAATACTATAAACCTTACAAATATAACTAATACTGCTCCTATGTACAAGAATATAACTACTATAATACTGCTCCTGTGTACAAGAATATAACTACTATAATACTGCTCCTATGTACAAGAATATAACTACTATAATACTGCCTCCTATGTACAAGAATATAACTACTATAATACTGCTCCTATGTACAAGAATATAACTACTATAATACTGCTCCTATGTACAAGAATATAACTACTATAATACTGCTCCTATGTACAAGAATATAACTACTATAATACTGCCTCCTATGTACAAGAATATAACTACTATAATACTCCTCCTATGTACAAGAATATAATACTATATCTCCTATGTACAAGAATATAACTACTATAATACTGCTCCATGTACAAGAATATAACTACTATAATACTGCCTCCTATGTACAAGAATATAACTACTATAATACTGCTCCTATGTACAAGAATATAACTACTATAATACTGCTCCTATGTACAAGAATATAACTACTATAATACTGCTCCTATGTACAAGAATATAACTACTATAATACTGCTCCTATGTACAAGAATATAACTACTATAATACTGCTCCTATGTACAAGAATATAACTACTATAATACTGCTCCTATGTACAAGAATATAACTACTATAATACTCCTCCTATGTACAAGAATATATAACTACTGTAAATACTGCCTCCTATGTACAAGAATATAACTACTATAATACTGCCTCCTATGTACAAGAATATAACTACTATAATACTGCCTCCTATGTACAAGAATATAATTAATATAATACTGCTCCTATGTACAAGAATATAACTACTATAATACTGCTCCTATGTACAAGAATATAACTACTATAATACTGCCTCCTATGTACAAGAATATAACTACTATAATACTACCTCCTATGTACAAGAATATAACTACTATAATTCTGCATTTATGTACCAAGAATATAACTACTATAATACTGCTTCCAATGTACAAGAATATAACTACTATAATACTGCCTCATTATGTACAAAAATTATAACTACTATTAAATACTGCTCCTATGTACAAGAATATAACTACTATAATACTGCTCCTATGTACAAGAATATAACTACTATAATACTGCCTCCTATGTACAAGAATATAACTACTATAATACTGCCTCCTATGTACAAGAATATAACTACTATAATACTGCTCCTATGTACAAGAATATAACTACTATAATACTGCTCCTATGTACAAGAATATAACTACTATAATACTACCTCCTATGTACAAAGAAATATAACTACTATAATACTACCTCCTATGTACAAGAATATAACTACTATAATACTGCTCCTATGTACAAGAATATAACTACTATAATACTGCTCCTATGTACAAGAATATAACTACTATAATACTGCCTCCTATGTACAAGAATATAACTACTATAATACTGCTCCTGTGTACAAGAATATAACTACTATAATACTGCTCCCTATACAAGAATAATAACTACTATAATACTGCTCCTATGTACAAGAATATACTACTTATAATACTGCTCCTATGTACAAGAATATAACTACTATAATACTGCTCCTATGTACAAGAATATAACTACTATAATACTGCCTCCTATGTACAAGAATATAACTACTATAATACTGCTCTATGTACAGAATATACTACTATAATACTGCTCCTATGTACAAGAATATAACTACTATAATACTGCTCCTATGTACAAGAATATAACTACTATAATACTGCTCCTATGTACAAGAATATAACTACTATAAATACTTGCTCCTATGTACAAGAATATAACTACTATATACTACCTCCTATGTACAAGAATATAACTACTATAAATACTACCTCCTATGTACAAGATATAACTTACTACTAATACTGCTCCTATGTACAAGAATATAACTACTATAATACGCTCCTATGTACAAGAATATAACTACTATAATACTGCTCCTATGTACAAGAATATTAACTACTCAATAAATACTCTCCTATGTACAAGAATATAACTACTATAATACTGCTCCTATGTACAAGAATATAACTACTATAATTACTGCTCCTATGTACAAGAATATAACTACTATAATACTCCTCCTATGTACAAGAATATAACTACTATAATACTGCTCCTGTGTACAAGGAATATAACTACTATAATACTCCTCCTATGTACAAGAATATAATTACTATAATACTACCTCCTATGTACAAGAATATAACTACTATAATACTGGTCCTATGTACAAGAATATAACTACTAAATCGTTGCTCCTATGTACAAGATATAACTACTATAATACTCCTTCCTATGTACAGAATATAACTACTATAATACTCCTCCTATGTACAAGAATATAATTACTATAATACTGCTCCTATGTACAAGAATATAACTACTATAATACTGCTCCTATGTACAAGAATATAACTACTATAATACTTGCTCCTATGTACAAGAATATAACTACTATAATACTGCTCCTATGTACAAGAATATAACTACTATAATACTCCTCCTATGTACAAGAATATTACATAATTACTATTACAATATAATAACTGCTCCTATGTACAAGAATATAACTACTATAATACTGCTCCTATGTAAAGAATATAACTACTATAATACTGCTCTATGTACAAGAATATAATTACTATAATACTGCTCCTGTGTACAAGAATATAACTACTGTAATACTGCCCCTATGACAAGAATATAACTACTATAATACTGCTCCTATGTGCAAGAATATAACCACTATAATACTGCTCCTATGTACAAGAATATAACTACTATAATACTGCCTCCTATGTACAGGAATATAGCTACTATAATACTGCTCCTATGTACAAGAATATAACTACTATAATACTGCTCCTATGTACAAGAATATAACTACTATAATACTCCTTCATGTACAAGAATATAACTACTATTCATAGATTGTCAGCTCTTGTGAGCAGGGTCCTCATTCATCTTGTTTTAATTGTTGACTTGTTTATTGCTGTCATTTATGACTCTGCACATGAACTCCTGATTGTAAAGTGATGTGAAGTCTGGTGGCCATATATAAATAAAGATTATCATTATTATTATTCTTTACTAAATAGCAGCTTGGATGCAGTTACTTCATACCTGTGCATTCTTGTTGCATGCTTATCTTACCAGCAGATGGCGCCATTGCACTCCTTATAAGTTTAGTTCAGTCTGGAAAGCAGCAATGTGTTATAATAAATAGCCACCTGAAGGTTACAATATAGCGCTATCTAGGTTAAGTGCTTTTGTTTTTTTTTACACAGTAAGTAATTATTTATTGATGTATTTGTTTCTTTATTTCTCCTCATATATGTTGGATATCTATCCATCCTCACGGGACTCCACGAAATAAATATTCTCTCATAGATTAGATAGATAAAGGAACAGCCTGAACAGTGTGAAACTAGCCTGAAAAAGAAAAAAGTTGCAGCGCTCCAAAATGAGATAAATAGTGAAGTGTTTATGGCTCCATGTCCATGCAATGTTTCAGCTCATCCTCAGAGCCTTTCTCAGGGGCTTGTTGATCTATTTATCTATCTAATATCTGTCTATCTAATATTTTTTATATCTAATATTTATCTATCTCATATCTATCTAATATTTATATATCTCCTATCTATCTATCTATCTATCTATCTATCTATCCATCTATCTACTTCATATCTATCTACTCTCTATCTATTTACTTCATATCTATGTAATTCATATATATCTATCTATTTATTTATCTATCTATGCATTTCATATCTATCTAATTCAAATCTATTTATTTATCTATCTAATGCAGTGGTTCTCAACTCCAGTCCTCGGGACCCACCTGCCAGTCAGGATTTAGGAATATCCCACAGAATGAATACCTGTGGTAAGTCCTGATGGATGGACGCTAATTATATCAGCTGGTCTAAACTAAGGAAATCCTGAAAACCTGACTGGCAGGTGGGTCCCGAGGACTGGAGTTGAGAACCACTGATCTAATGTCTATTTCCTTCATTAATTTCTATGTCATATCTATCAAATCCATATCTATCTATGTATCTATCTATCTATCTATCTATCTATTAAATATCTATCAAATTTATATATCTCTATCTATGTATGTATCTATCTTTCTATCTATCCATCTAATATCTATTTACTTTTATCTATCTAATTCAAATCTATCTATCTATCATATGTAACATCTATCTATTTCATATCTGTCTATCTAATATTTATCTATCTATCTATCTATCTCCTATCTATCTATCTATCTATCTATCTAATATCTATATATTTACTTCATAACTATCTACTTCATATCTATCTATCTATCTATCTATCTATCTATCTATCTATCTCATATCTATCTAATATCTATTTATCTATCTGTGTATCCATCTCTCTATCTATTTCATATCTGTCTGCCAGCTCACCTGTCATCCCTGCTGTGATACAGTGTACAGACACAATGATTTTGATTTCCTTGTGATGAGAGGTTGTGTGATTCAGAGGCTGAGCCGCTCTCTGTCAGGCTCCTTATAATAGCTTCTTCTCCAGCGTCGTCCACTCCAGCGGTTTCTATAGTCTCCTTCTTATTTAGCTATAGCCCTTGGTTGCCTTTATGCACATTTAGTTCCCACAGGGCTTCATTATGAGGGCTTTAATTGATCAGTGCTAACACACATACTTGAATCCAAATATTTGAGCTATTCAGTCTGTATCTTCTATTGAAGCCAGTAATTATGTTAATTATCTTATGAACAATGTGAGTAAATAAAGAGCCATGTGGAATTGTGCCCAAATCAGATCACGCTTAGGGACAGCGAAAGAAAGGAAGGGAAATTCGTTACAACTGGAATCATTGTATCCAGAGAAGAAATTACATTGTATCATTAATTGTGTGGATACCTAAATTCTCAAGGTTAGATGAATGCCCGCTAAACCAGTGATTTAAGCTTGAGTAAGGTGTAGAGGGCGTCCCTGAGGGCAGATTTTGGAGGAAGAGAAGGCTCAGGCATTTTGGGTTTCAACATGCCCGATTCAATTGTTCTTAAGAAAGATAAGCCGCCTTAGGTCCAGGCCGACTTAGGACATTCTATAACCAGCCTTGCTTTTAGTCTTCTGTTATACAAAGGTTTGTGCTTGCAACTCATGTACACTATGTAGAGAAGAACATTAGGATGCACATCTTAATCCCTTGCAGTCTGCCATTACAACAGGTGTATAAAATCCAGCCCCTAGCCATGCAGTCTGTATAAGTGCCATTATCCACCCCACCATTACCACAGGTGTATAAATCCACATGCAGTCTGCCATTACCACAGTGTAAAAATCCCAGCCCACTCCACCATGCAGTCTGCCATTACCACAGGTGTATAAAATCCAGCCCCTAGCCATGCAGTCTGCCATTACCACAGGTGTATAAAATCCAGCCCCCAGCCATGCAGTCTGCCATTACCACAGGTGTATAAAATCCAGCCCCTAGCCATGCAGTCTGCCAGCCACAGGTGTATAAAATCCAGCCTCTATGCAGTCTGCCATTGCCACAGGTGTATAAAATCCAGGCCCCCTAGCCATGCAGTCTGCCATTACCAGGTGTATAAAAATCCAGCCCCTAGCCATGCAGTCTGCCATTACCCACAGGTGTATAAAATCCAGCTCCTAAACATGCAGTCTGCCATTACCACAGTAATAAAATCCAGCCCCTCGCCATGCAGTCTGCCATTACCACAGGTGTATAAAATCCAGCCCACAACATTCAGGTGCAGGTGTATAAAACCAGCCCCTAGCATGCAGTCTGCCATTACCACAGGTGTATTAAATGCCCTAGCCCTAGCCATGCAGTCTGCCATTACCACAGGTGTATAAAATCCAGCCCCTAGCCATGCAGTCTGCCATTACCACAGTTGTATAAAATCCAGCCCCTAGCCATGCAGTCTGCCATTACCACAGGTGTATAAAATCCAGCTCCTAAACATGCAGTCTGCCATTACCACAGGTGTATAAAATCCAGCCCGTCGCCATGCAGTCTGCCATTACCACAGGTGTATAAAATCCAGGCCCTAGCCATGCTGTATGCCATTGCCACAGGTGTATAAAATCCAGGCCCTAGCCATGTAGTCTGCAATTACCACAGGTGTATAAAAATCCAGCCTCTAGCCTCTAACTATGCAGTCTGCCATTGCCACAGGTGTATAAAATCCATCCCCTAGCCATGCAGTCTGCCATTACCACAGGTGTATAAAATCCAGCCCCTAGCCATGCAGTCTGCCATTACCACAGGTGTATAAAATCCAGCTCCTAAACATGCAGTCTGCCATTACCACAGGTGTATAAAATCCAGCCCGTCGCCATGCAGTCTGCCATTACCACAGGTGTATAAAATCCAGGCCCTAGCCATGCTGTATGCCATTGCCACAGGTGTATAAAAATCCATGCAGTCTGAATTACCACAGGCTCTAGCCTCTAACTATGCAAGTCTGCCATTACCACAGGTGTATAAAATCCATGCAGTCTGCCATTACACAGGTGTAATAAATCCAGCCCCTAGCTATGCAGTCTGCCATTACCACAGGTGTAATAAAAACAGACCCTAGCCATGCAGTCTGCTATTACCACAGGTGTATAAAATCCAGGCCCTAGCCATGCAGTCTGCCATTACCACAGGTGTATAAAATCTAGCCCCTAGCCATGCAGTCTGCCATTACCAGAGGTGTATAAAATCCAGCCCCTAGCCATACAGTCTGCCATTACCACCAGTGTATAAAATCCAGCCGCTAGCCATGCAGTCTGCCATTACCACATGTGTATAAAATCCAGCTCTTAAACATGCAGTCTGCCATTACCACAGGTGTATAAAATCCAGCCCCTCGCCATGCAGTCTGCCATTACCACAGGTGTATACAATCCAGCCCCTAGCCATGCAGTCTGCCATTACCACAGGTGTATAAAATCCAGCCCCTAGCCATGCAGTCTGCCATTACCACAGGTGTATAAAATCCATCCCCCAGCCATGCAGTCATTTTTGCAGACATTTGTGAAAGAATGGCTTGTTGTAGAGAGCTCACTTAATTCCAGCGTGGTCCTGTAATAGAATGTCACCACTGCTACATCACCTATGAGTGGTATTATTGTAAAGTACATGGAACCACAGCAACAGTGTGGGATCAACGAGTGCTGATGAGCATAAAAGTCACCAACACTGACACCAAACCTGCAGAGTCCAAACCTCCTCTGCCATTAACATCAGCACAAAAACTGTGCTGTGCCGGGATGGGTTTCCATGGCCGAGCAGCTGCATGCAAGCCTCACATCACCAAGCACAATGGCAGACGTTGGATGGAATAATGTAAAGCTGCCACTGGACTCTGGAGCAGTGGACACGTCTTCTGTGGAGTGATGGATCACGCTTTTTTATCTGGTGAATGCCAGGAAGATGTTACCTGTCTGCTTGTGCCAGACATATAGTCTGGTTGAGGAGGATAATGCTATGGAGGTGCTTTTCAGTGGTTGGCCTCGGTCTAGTCCAGTAAAGGGAAATCTTAACGCTTCAGCAGACATTTTGGACAATTGTTTGCTTCCAACTTTGTAGGAACAGTTTGGTGAAGGCCCTTTTCTGTCCACCATGACTGTGCCCAGTGGACAAAGCAAGGTCCATAAACACATAGTTGGGTGAGTTTGGTTTGGGAGAACTTGACTGCACAGAGTCCTGATCTCAACCCCATCCAACTCCTCTGGGATGAACTAGAATGGAGACTGTGAGTCAGACCCTCTCCTCCAACATCAGTTTCTGACCTCAAAAATGCTGTTCTGGATCCATGGACAAAAATTCTCACAGATGTTCCCTCCAAAGGGATATGCCCCCATTGTCTTATAGGTGCGGGTCCCACTGCAGGGACCTGCACCTATATAGATAACGGAGCCCTGAAAGTGAAGGAGGGTACACTGCGCATGCGCTGGCTCGGCTATTTACGTCGGCTCCATAGAAATGAATAGGAGCAGTGGCCGCGCATGCACGGTGCGCTCCCATTCATTTCTGTGGGAGCAGCGGGAAACCCGTGGTCCTCCAGGCACTGCGCTCCCCACTCCATTCTTGATACTGCTGGGACCCGCACCTATCAGACAATAGGGGCATATCCTAGCAATATACCCCCATTGTCTATCATGGGAATACCCCTTTAAATGTGAGCATGAAGCATGGCGGCCGTGAGAAAATGTACTGTGGAGGCCGCAAACATTTCGTTGTGCCCGTCTACAGCCTGCGTGCCATAGACATTTGAATTCCCTGGACTGTAACATTTTTTCTATGGAATAGCCCTCGGAGATTTTGCAGTCAATTAGCCAGTTGATTCACTGACACTGACAATTATAAAGCTGTGAAGCGAGATTACAAGCAGCAGCTAATGAATTGCACATCAGATTATCGGAGTTTAGACTAATATTTGTTTCGCACAATGTAGTCACTGAGTCTCGGTGGGCAGAGAATGACCCCCACTGCACCGCAGGTCGTTCCGCATTGTACTGAGCGCTGTGTCTCCTGACCTCCTTTCTGTCACCCTGACAAAGGCAGATTCACGGCTCCTTCCTTATTCCAATGGAGGATTTTACATCCAAAGAAAGCAATAAAACAAACAAGTCTGTCTCCTAAAGTTACTGACGTCCAGGACTGAGTCCATGTGTTCTGGATACTGAAGATAAAAGATGAAAAATGCTAAATTACTGATAGACTTTATCAACCACAAATTCAAATATAGAATTTATGGATAGATTAGATAGATAGATATGATAGATAGATAGATAGATAGATAGATAGATGATAGATAGATAGATAGATAGATAGATAGATAGATAGATAGATAGATAGATAGATAGATAGATAGATAGATAGATAGATAGATAGATAGATAGATAGATATGAGATAGAGATAGATAGATATGAGATAGATAGATAGATATAGATAGATAGATAGATAGATAGATAGATGATAGATACATAATGGATAGATAATAGATAGATAATAGATAGATAGATGATAGATATTAGATAGATAGATAGATAGATATGAGATAGATAGATAGATAGATAGATAGGAGATAGATAGATAGATAGATAGATTGAGATGAGATATAGAGATAGATAGATAGATAGATAGATAGATAGATAGATATGATAGATAGATAGATATGATAGATAGATAGATATGAGATAGATAGATAGATATAGATAGATAGATAGATAGATAGATAGAGAGATATAGATAGATAGATATAGATAGATAGATATAGATACATATAGATAGATAATAGATAGATAGATAGATAGATAGATAGATAGATAGATATAGATAGATTATATAGATAGATAGATAGAAGATAGATAGATAGATAGATAGATAGATAGATAGATAGATTAGATAGATAGATAAGATAGATAGATATATAGATAGATAGATAGATAGATAGATATAGATAGATAGATATGAGAGATAGATAGATAGATAGATAGATAGATAGATAATAGATAGATAGATAGATATGAGATAGATAGATAGATAGATATAGAGATAGATAGAGATAGATAGATAGATAGATAGATAGATAGATAGATAGATGATAGATACATATAGATATAGATAGATAGATAGATTAGATAGATATTAGATAGATAGATAGATAGATAGATAGATAGATAGATAGATAGATAGATAGATAGATGAGATAGATATGGATGATAGATAGATAGATAGATAGAGATAGATAGATAGATAGATATGAGATAGATAGATATAGATAGATAGATAGATAGATAGATAGATTAGAGATAGATAGATAGATAGATAGAATATGATAGATAGATAGATAGATAGATAGGAGATAGATACATAATAGATAGATAATAGATAGATAATAGATAGATAGATAGATAGATAGATAGATAATAGATAGATAGATAGATAGATAGATAGATAGATAGATAGATAGATAGATAGATAGATAGATAGATAGATAGATAGATAGATAGATAGATAGATAGATAGATAGATAGATAGATATGAGATAGATAGATAGATAGATAGATAGATATAAAATAGATACATGGATAGATACATAATAGATAGATAATAGATAGATAATAGACAGATAGATAATAGATATTAAACAGATAGATCTGAAATAGATACAAGACAGATGATAGATAAATATGAAATAGATATGATATAGGCATATATAAAATAGAGATAAATATATAGACAAAAAAAGTATAAAATGTGGATGTTGCTTGATTCAAAATGATTTTTAAAAAATTACATAAATGTGAATAAAAATCAAGTTTTTCTAAAATTTCTTCACGTTTTTGTACAAGGGTTAAAACTATAATTACGAATGCTTATGTTTTTTTCGGTTGATTATTACAATCACCACTAAATTTAAAATTCTTTGGCATTGCTCGGTGTATTCACTTGTTAATCACATATCAATTTATGAGTTAATTTATTAAAAGGAATAACTATGACAAATATGTAGTAGTGGTGAAATTATTATCTTAGTATTATGATTGTTAATTATGTTTTTATTATTATTTATTATTATTTTATTATTAGGAAGGAGCAAATCACCTTCAGATGAAACATCCAAAGTCGATTCGCATAATACTTTGAATACTGTACGTAGAGAGAGCGCACCATACAGTATTAGAATGTATTGGCTCCGATGAGGCGAAGTTATTACTTTGCAAAGTTTTTGCGTAATAACTTCATAAATTCATTTTTACTGTAAAAAAACATTTCATGAACTCGGTTTTGGTTCCATCCCTTATCCCTAATTATTATTATTATTATTATTATTATATTATTATTACTATATATGTTTTATTATTATGTTTTTATTATTATGTTTATTATATGTTTATTATATGTTATTTATTATTATTATGTTTTTATTATTATTATTATTATGTTTATTATTATGTTATTATTTTATTTTATTATGTTTTTATTATTGTTTATTATAATGTTATTATAATTTTACTTTTTACTGCCTATGTTGATGTTGATCTGTGTTTTTCTCTTTTTATTATATTGTTTTATTATGTTTATTATTAATTCCAATACATATTAATTAATGATTTATTTTTTTTTTGTTTTTTTATTTTATTTTATAATTAAAATTAAATTAAAACCCCAAAAGACTTGACCCTCTATCTGAACCTTTTAGATACGATCCACACTATCATTTTAAGACCTCCATTCCAACTGGGCGGAAGCAGTTAATAGTCCGTAGAGCAGACGGACCGGGCTTTGAGCACATTTAATATTTGCAGAAGTGCTTCTTGTACTCAATTATAACTCGCTACTTGCCATCTTAATAATTTAAACCTGTCCGTCCCCCTGAAAATTCCTAATCTGGGGGCCCGTGAATGCAATTTTTTTTCTTTTTTTTTTTTTTTTTTTTTTCGCTTTTGACAGCATGAATTGAAAATGCTAGATTGAGTAACTGTGCGGAGCATTAATGAGGTAATTTCATTATGAAGACCCATCCAAGCCTGTTTGGGATAGAAAAAAGGGAGGGGGGGAGGGGGCAGGTTAAATGGAGAGGAAAGCTGATGAGGAAATTAGGGTTCCTTCCACACTAATTAATGTTTTCGGGCATTTTGTACAGGCACCAAATTAACTGCTCCAAAGAACTTCATTGAGAAAGAAAAAAAAAATTACATTGTATCCCTCCTGTGTAATTAGAAGACAGTACGACCCAAGCACTTAATGAGCATAAAGGCGGCCATCAACTTATCCCGCCTGGTCAATGAAAACACACCATTATGGAGACCCCAGTTCGAGGGATACAATATAGAATTGTTTAGGTTCTTCTGTCTTAGGAGTTGTAAACAGGTAGACCATGAATGAGGCCTTTGAGACACATGGGGGGCCTGTCTTCCCAGAAAAACAATCTTGAAGGTGAATAGACGCTGGACAGCCCTCACAATGGACGATGAATACTGTCTTAAGTGATTACATGATGTTGTGCTGCCCCCTCTCATTGAGTTATCTTTACACTGTTTTTGTCTGCTCTAATTGGAGCTGATGAGGTGCTAATTGGTTCCTTTTTAAGAAAAAAAAGCGCTACTTAAGACCTGGCAAGTAGAGTGAGACAGCATGAGTGGAGTTAATGAGGGTTTAGCCTAAAAAAAGAAGAAAAAAAAAGAAATAAGAAAAAAATTACCCTCCATCCCATAATTTCATGATAATTCCGTGCAAATTGCTTGTTGCAATTTGTTTCTATGATCAAATATTTTTTTTTTTCTTTTGGATTTTTAAGTTATTTTTATTGCTTTATTTTTATTTGACTTTTTAGGTTTTTTTTTATTTTTGCTTTTTTTAAAGCATTTTATTAGTTTTCTTTTTTTTTTTATTGCTGATGTACATTGCAGGCAGCGTTCATGCGGTCAGCTCTGTGTGTGTGTCACATGCTCAGACAATGCGCAATCTCTTAACACCACTCTAACTTGGAGAGCCACTTCTTATTTATATAAGTTAAAATTACCAATGCCGGGGCAAGCTGCACTCACTCAATAGATTTCCCTTGGCATTGGCGCTTTTGGCTTTTAAATCTGGACTCAATCGATTTAGAATAAAGACCGGGGTGGTGTGCGGTGGAGGCAATATGTTTCCAGGCACTGTTATCACAATATATTATTAACAAAGGAGTAGATAGTACAAATAAATTATGTAAGGCTAGATATGAGATGGATAAGCAGAGATAGATAGATAGATAGATAGATAGATGATAGATAGATAGATAGATAGATAGATATGAGATAGATAAGAGATAGATAGAGATAGATAGATAGATAGATAGATAGATAGATAGATAGATAGAGATAGATAGAGATGAAATACATAGATAGATAAATATGAGATAGATAGATAGATAAATATGAGATAGATAGATAGATAAATATGAGATAGATAGATAGATAAATATGAGATAGAATACTTATGAAATAGAATAGATATGAGATAGATTAGCAGAAATTAAACTGACAGATCGATTGAACGCTAGATAGATAGATAGATAGATAGATAGATAGATAGATAGATAGTCCATAACAAGTTGCAACACCAACTTGATCAATAGAAGTGAATGTTCTGGGTGAATAAAGTTCATTTCTATTGATCTCATCTGGTGGTGCTGCAACTTTTTATGGACTACATTATATGGACTCCTAAACAGGGCAATAATCACTGTGACATCTTCATGATTGGATTACACAGTACTGCTTATTTTGTAGATTGTATGAGATAGATGATAAATAGATAGATAGATATGAGATAGATAGATAGATATAGATAGATGATAGATAGTAGATAATAGATAGATAGATAGATAATAGATAGATAGATATGAGATAGATAGATAGATAGATAGATATGAGATAGTTTTCTTCACCATTGGTTTATTTTATTAAGTTACTTTTTAAGTGAATACACCAGGAGTTTTATATTGTTCTGTTTTTCACTGTGTTACTCCATGTAACACAATAAAGATGTCTCCAAAATCCCTTTTTGACATCAGTTTAGTAATCCTAACAGATCCCAGATAATATAAGCAATGTCCATACGTAATTATGTACTTAACCCAGACCAGCTAATTATATACCAAAAGACACTCCTGTTATACAGCAGACCCCATATGATTATTGCTGTGGCCTTAACACACACTTTAACACCTGCAGATGTAGCAGAGTCGTATTTGTCTGTGCAGTAAAGGTCAGTGTATAGTTGTCCATACAGGCCTCACACGCAGAGCAATATACATCACATGCAATCCTCCCAAAATGAATACAGATGTGCAAACTCTCAATAAAGTTTCTGCAGTGTCCAGTTGCAAGGTGTGGAGTCCTAGATCAGATGTCCAGTCCGTCTCAGAAATGTGGGGGTGCCAGAAGCTATTAAACCTAACCGCAAGCATTAAAGTCCAAAGCCGTAGTCGTGCATTACTTTTACTGACTCAGTCCAGCGCAGCCTTTAAATGGTCCTCAACCTTCTGTAGTAATTTCAATGCTTCGTTCTCTTAGAGCAGTGATTTTCAACCTTTTTTGAGCCGTGGCACACTTTTTACACTTAAAAAATCCCCGGGCACACCACCAACCAAAATGGCACAAAATGACACTAAAACAGTACATATTATACATATAGTTAATAATATAGATTCTAAATGTATTTATACTCACTCAGTGTGAAACCTGGGCCTGTTTCGATGAACACAAAAGGGATATCCTGGCAGGAATGGTGGAAAGACACACACGAAGCTCTTCCTCAACAGTTCTCAGTCTCTCCCTGTTTTTAGTTTTTATCGCAGTCAAGCTTGAGAAGCCCAGCTCACATAGATATGTGGTTGAAAATGGGAGCACCTCAGATCAGCTTAATGTGCCCCCATCAGACCTCAGATCAGCGTATTGTGCCCCATCAAACCTCAGATCTGTATATTGTGCCCCCATCAGACCTTAGATCAGCGTGTTGTGCCCCATCAGACCTCAGATCAGCGTATTGTGCCCCCATCAGACCTCAGATCAGCGTATTGTGCCCCCATCAGACCTCAGATCAGCGTATTGTGCCCCATCAAACCTCAGATCTGCATATTGTGCCCCCATCAGACCTCAGATCAGCCTACTATGCCCCCATCAGACCTCAGATCAGCGTATTATGCCCCCCATCAGACCTCAGATCAGCGTACTGTGCCCCATCAAACCTCAGATCTGCATATTGTGCCCCCATCAGACCTCAGATCAGCGTATTGTGCCCCCATCAGAACTCAGATCAGCTTAATGTGCTCCCATCAGACCTCAGATCAGCGTATTGTGCCCCATCAGACCTTAGATCAGCGTATTGTCCCATCAGACCTCAGATCAGCGTATTGTGCCCCCCATCAGACCTCAGATCAGCAAATTGTGCCCCATCAAACCTCAGATCCGCATATTGTGCCCCCATCAGACCTCAGATCAGCGTATTGTGCCCCCATCAGAACTCAGATCAGCTTAATGTGCCCCCATCAGACCTCAGATCAGCGTATTGTGCCCCCATCAGACCTCAGATCAGCGTATTGTGCCCCATCAAACCTCAGATCTGCATATTGTGCCCCCATCAGACCTCAGATCAGCCTGTGCCCCCATCAAACCTCAGATCAGCGTATTGTGCCCCCCATCAGACCTCAGATCAGCGTATTGCGCCCCATCAAACCTCAGATCTGCATATTGTGCCCCCATCAGACCTCAGATCAGCCTGTGCCCCCATCAGACCTCAGATCAGCGTATTGTGCCCCCCATCAGACCTCAGATCAGCGTATTGTGCCCCCATCAGAACTCAGATCACCTTAATGTGCCCCCATCAGACCTCAGATCAGCGTATTGTGCCCATCAGACCTTAGATCAGCGTATTGTGCCCCATCAGACCTCAGATCAGCGTATTGTGCCCCCCATCAGACCTCAGATCAGCGTATTGTGCCCCATCAAACCTCAGATCTGCATATTGTTCCCCCATCAGAACTCAGATCAGCTTAATGTGCCCCCATCAGACCTCAGATCAGCCCAGGTCGCAGCGTCAGGTCATAGTGTGCGCAGGCCAGGGAAGAGAGCGGAGCGTGGACCGGAGGGCAGCCGCAGCGCAGAACAGGTAAGAAAGGTTTTTTATTTTTATCTTATGTGGCTGGGTGGGCTGATCTGAGGTCTGATGGGGGTCTCTAAATACAAGGGGAACTTTCCCCGCGGCACACCCGACCATGTGTCGCGGCACACTGGTTGAAAATCACTGTCTTAGAGGATAAGCCTTAGTAAAGTTGCGTTTCCAGGCAGCTTTCCACCAGATATAGTGTTTTCCAGGAGAAAAATCCTCTATAGGCCTACTTTTCAGCTGTAGGCATGCATTACCTATCCTGAGGATAGGTCATCAGTATAAAAAAATCTCAGAAAAACTTTTAAAGCAACAAATCACAGTATTAACCCTTTAGCAGTGACCCACTGGGTCACTGCAGTGCCATTATTACAGTATACTACAAAAAGAAGATAGTGTTTAGTGAAGCAAAAGCTAATATACATACATATGCGTCTCCATGGTAACAGACTACAAATACGCTTAGTATAGCTCGATCCTACAGTGATACTTTCTACTTTCTGTCCCCTGCTTCTTACTAACATGTATTAGGTAAGTTAGATGACAGACAGGAGTATGACTGCAGGATCAGACTATACAGAGTGTGTTTGTAGTCTGTTACCATGGAAACTTGGAGATTTTAACTAAGACTTTGAGCAGTTATTTTTGTTTTCCTTTTTCAGGCATTGGAACAATTAAAAAAATGGTTATGAAGGCGGACATTACCTTTAAAGTAAAAATCTGCCCCTTTTGGGAGATGTTGACCATTTTCAGCCGTTTTTAATGGCAGTTTATTTAAATCTGTATTTCATAAGTGTTTTATGTAGACAGATTTTACTGTAAAGTCTTTAGTACCTTATTATTATACTCAGTGCATACGAATATGTTTTAGAGGAGCATTTTTTTGGTTGCGTTTGTGTATTTTTTTAACGTTTTTGCATTTTTTTTCTAGTGTGTTTCCTATAGGTTTCGCTATAGGACTTGAGGAACACCAGAAAAATTGCATGTTTTAAAGGGGTATTCCCATCACAGACAATGGGGACATATCGCTAGGATACGCCCTCATTGTCTGATAGGTGCGGGTCCCAGCTCTGGGACCCGCATCTAGAACAAGAACGGATCGGGAGAGTTGATGGCTGGAGGACCTGGGGTCCGACCACCACCAAGCGCTGCTTCCCGCTGCTCCCATACAAGTGAATGGGAGCGCACCATGCATGCGCGGCCCCCGCTCCCATTCATTTTTATGGGGCTGACGGAAATAGCCGAGCCAGCGCTTGGCTATTTTCGGCGACCCCACAGAAATGAATGGAGGGCGGCTGCACATGCTCAGTGCGCCCACCTCAACTCTCCCCGCTCCATTTTGCTCGGCTATTTCCGTCAGCCCCATAGAAATGAATGGGAGCGGGGGTCGTGAATGGGGCCCATTCACTTGTATGGGAGCAGCGGGGAGCAGTGCCTGGTGGTGGCCGGACCCCAGGAAACCCAGGGTCCTCCAGCCACAACTCTCCCCGCTCCGTTGTTGTTGTAGGGTCGGGTCTCAGAGGTGGGACCCGCACCTATCAGACAATGGGGGCACATCCTAGCGATAGGTATGCCCCCATTGTCTGTGATGGGACAACCCCTTTAAGAGTGGCATTTTTGACAAGCCAAAAAAAGGGGTGAAAAACATTATTTTAGAGCTATAACTAGGCAAAACTGTCTAATTATGCAGATAGAGTAGGTTGTCTACCCCTGCAATAACCATTTCCACAGAGCAGTGCAGATATAGTGTAATAACTGTGCAAATTTAACAGGATGTATTACAATAAACCTACAAAATGCAGTTCCACAATATAAAACAGTATAATAAATCACAGTGCAAGTTAAAGGGGTTGTCTCATCTTAGACAATGGGGGCATATCGCTAGGATATGCCCCCATTGTTTTATAGGTGCGGGTCCCACATCTGGGACCCCCACCTATATAGAGAACGGAGCCCCCAAAGTGATGGAAGGCGCACTGCGCATGCGCAGCTGCCCTCCATTCATTTCTATGGAGCCGGCGAAAATAGCCGAGTGCCGGCTCAGCTATTTCTGTCCGCACCTATAAGACAATGGGGGCATATCCTAGAGATATAACCCCATTGTCTAAGATGAGAATACCCCTTCAAAGTGCAATAACTTAAAGGGGTTGTCCCACGAAAAATATTCTACAGTTTTCAAACCAGCACCTGGATCTGAATACTTTTGTCATTAAAAATTTTGTACAGCTACTGAGTTATTCGATAAACTGTATCTGTATAGGACCACTTAATTTCTTTTTTCTTTGATCTGCTCACTGAGAAGGCCGCACATGCTCAGTTTCAACTTTTAACTGTCTCCTGAGCTGTGATAGGGAGAGCATGGGCACGCCTCCTGAGCTGTGATAGGGAGAGCATGGACACGCCTCCTGAGCTGTGATAGGGAGAGCATGGACACGACCCCTGAGCTGTGATAGGGAGAGCATGGACACGCCTCCTGAGCTGTGATAGGGAGAGCATGGACACACCTCCTGAGCTGTGATAGGGAGAGCATGGACACACCTCCTGAGCTGTGATAGGGAGAGCATGGGCACACCTCCTGAGCTGTGATAGGGAGAGCATGGACACGCCTCCTGAGCTGAGATAGGGAGAGCTGAGACACGCCCCCTGAGCTGTGATAGGGAGAGCATGGACACACCTCCTGAGCTGTGATAGGGAGAGCTGAGACACGCCTCCTGAGCTGCAGCAGAAAAGACACTCCCCGAGCTGTCAGCTTGATATAAATCTAGCAGAGCAATGAATGTGGAGATCTCTGGATCCATGTGAGGTACAGGGCTGGTTCTAGCTTTGTTAGAAAGGTATTGTCATGTACTATATGATGTCTGATTTTTAATTTTTACATTATTTGTGGGATAACCCTTTTAAGGAGTTAATGGCTTTTCATAGTAGCAATAGGGCAAACGTCCAAAAACGTCCTTGCTCCAGGGCACTACACACACACATTTCTTTCCAGTTACACAAGGATATCTTGGCTCAGGACAGGACAGGACTTTTCCCAAAATTTTCATCTGACTGAAAGTTCTCCAGGGGCTGCACAATCCCTCAATAGCTCCAGACTATGTAAATGTTTATCCCGGGCAATTTGTACTTTCTATTGATATTTAAAGACGACTAATCCTTCCTTTCAGCCTCGTTGGGCAGCACATTGACACAGTTCTGCCATTGTCAAGTGGCTAAGCATTTCCTGCTTGGTTTATTGTAACTTTCTAAGGAGCTTGTTGTGCAGCAGAGTAAACAGGGTAAATCCGCCAACGTATCGTACGTGACCATTGTCCCCCCCGCAGGGTATTGGAGTCATTAGACCTGAAACAATGACACCTGGGATTAGGGCAGACAATACCCTCAATGCCTCGCTCATTAGATGGATTCCATATTGACATGTCCGAATCATCAGAACAATGTCTACACATATCCATACAGAGAAATGCCACATTATCTGGAATCTTTGAAAGAAATTCCCAGGACTAGAAAACTCCAGGATGTGCCATAGATACATGACGTATGGGGTCTCCTGGCATGAAAAGTTCTTAGGGTAACCCTAACCACACCTGGGTCCGTCTTGCTATTTGCTGTAAGCAATTTGTGTGTGATTTCTGTGTCGATTTGCCGCGGATATTTTAGGCTACTGGGCTTTCCCTTACCGCTATTGAGATCCGTCATAGGGCCTAAATACCGGAGGAAAACGCTTCAGTTTTGTCCCAATTCATTGTCAATGGGGACAAAACTGAAGCGAACGAAACAGATTTAACCAGAATGCATTCCGTTCGGTTTCATTGCGTTCCCATGACGCACATAAAAGCGCAGCAAGCAGGGTTTTGATTGCGTCATTGGATGCAGAGCAAGACGGAACTATTGACAATGTAAGTCAATGGTGCTGGGTCCATTTTCTCTGACTCAAAAGAAAACAGATCTGGAGTCCATTGACTTGACAATGGTTTTAGTGCCGGATCCGTCATGGGCATTTTAGAGATAATACAACCGGATCCGTTCATAACGGATGCAGCCGGTTGTATTATCCTAACGGAAGCGTATTTGCTGATCCATGACCGATCCAGGAAAAACGCAGATGTGAAAGTAGCCTTTGGGCTCATGCACATGGATGTATTTTCTTTCCGTGTTCGATCCCTTGTTTTTTCCGAATACACAGACAAGAAAAGGCATTTCTATTATGTGCGGTCCGCAAATTGCAGATCCGCAAAATACGGACACCGGACACACGGACGTGTGAATGGAGCCTTAGGGTCCAGCTGTTCCGTTCTGCAAAATACAGAATGCACGCGGATGTCATCCGTATTTTTTGCAGATCCATTTTTTGCGGACAGAAAATACATACGGTCGTGTGCATGAGGCCTTAGGCTACTTTCACACTAGCGTTTTAAAATTCCGGTATTGAGTTCCGTCATAGGGGCTCAATACCGGAATAAAACGCTTCAGTTTTGTCCCCATTCATTGTCAATGGGGACAAAACTGAACTGAAGACAACGGAATGCTCCTGAAAGCATTCCGTTCCGTCTTCAGACCGGAGAACAAACCGCAGCATGCTGCGGTTTGCTCTCCGGTCCAGGCATCCGCACCAAGACGGATCCGGAATGACCCCCAATGCAAGTCAATGGGGGTGGATCCGTCTGGTGTGACCATAATGGTAACCGGATCCGCCCTCCATTGACTTTCAATGGAGTCCATTACGGATCCGGGTACACATAGACACATACAGACATAAACATACACATAAACATACACACACATAAAGACATACAAACACACATACATACTTACATGCTCCCCGGCAGGTCTTCGGAGCGTCAGGACGGCTCACACAGGTCACGATTCCCCACAGCGCCCTCTGCTGGGCGCCTGGTGGAATCGTCAGATGTATGTATTTCCGTATGTATTCCGTTCCGTTTTTATACGGATCATGGAATACATACGGTCGTGTGAATGGGGCCTAAGAGTAAGTGTACTCCCACAATCCCAGCCACCAGAGAGGTTGGCACTTTTTCTTATAGTGGGCATAGTGGATTGTAGGGTGGTCGTGGCCAATGGATATCAGCAGTGTATAATGTGATGGAAATATGAACGAAGCCAGCAAAGGAAGCAATATGGACAATCACAATACATTAGTAAGTGCCCGGTATTAACTTTCTCTACATGATAAATGATGCACTACTTCTCCTCATTTTTAAGTCTATTATGAGTTTTGTCTTCAAAACCGCATTAGAAAACTGAAAAAATCCTGCATATGGGACAGTACCCTAAAAGTACTTCTACCTGGGACATAAAACCTTCTGCAAAATCCGGCGCTGATTGTTGACTTACATGTGGATTTGCAAATTGATATGATGTGGATTTATGTTCAAATTACGATTACGTGTATTTTTTTTTCCGCAGCGTGGATGGGATCTCTTTCGCTTGGCTGGTACTGTAAAACAATGCAGACTTGCTGCAAGCAAATGCACAATGGCAATTTGGCAGAATCTCTCTCCTGTGTGGACATATCCTAAGGGTCCATTCACACATCCGTATTTTGTATCCACATCCGTTTCCGCAATTTCGGACAATTATGCGGATAGGATGCGTATCCACTCATTTCAATGGGTCCCGGACAGTACACCGTGTGCTGTCCGCATCCGTGTGTCCGTTCCGACTGTCCACATAAAGAAATCCTCCTGTCTTACTTCTATCCCGAGTTTGTTGTCAGTAGCTCAATACAAGTCTATGGAACCTCCAAAAATGCGGAAGACATGCGGAAAGGCATCTGCATGTAATCCGCATTTGCGCATTCCGTTCCAGGAGGGTAGAAAAATAAAAAGATTGGATTCCTCCTCCCATTTTTTTGCGGATTCGCAAAAAACGGATGACATACAGATACATCCTTTCCTTTTTTGCGGAAAAATGGAACGGATGTGCTTGAAAAACGGATTTTTTTGCGGAACAGATCCTCAAAAAACTGACCGTTTTCCAGGATGTGCACAAATACGGACGTGAGAATGAAGCCTAAGGCTAGTTTCTCACAAATGTTGTTTTTTGCGGTCCGCAAATTGCGGACCCGTAAATTGTGGATCCGAAAAAAAAACTGATGGCATCCGTGTGCATTCCGTATTTTGCGGAACGGAACAGCTGGCCCCTAATAGAACAGTCCTATTCTTGTCCGTAATACGGACGATAATAGGACATGTTCTATTTTTTTGCGGGCTATGGAACGGACATACAAGATGCGGACAGCACACGATGTGCTGTCCGCATTTTTTACGGACCCATAGAAATGAATGGGTCCGCATCCTATCCGCAAAAAATACTGTTGTGTGAAAGAGGCCTAAGGGTGAGAAGACAGTAAAAACCTGCTGCTCCTCTAGAAGTGGCAGATATGCTGAAATCCAGCATACCGATTGTTCTTTCCATGGACATCTTGCCCTTGTAGCAGGGAGGTCTACCTGGTCATGATTTGTGGACTATGTGATCAAACCTTAATCAAGCTCCACTGATTATCATGTGAAATCCAAATTAGTGATTGATTGCTATGAGCAACTACATACCTCCCAACTTTGTAAACCACCAAAGAGGGGCAAATTTTTTCTGCATTAGGCCACGCCTCTTACTCCGCCCAAAACCTAACTATACACCTAATCCCACCCAGTCCCCTTAATGCCCCCCACATAGTAATTATTCCCCCTTCATGCCACTACACAGTATTTATGCCCACATTGTATGTTGACAGAATTATGCCCAACTGTGCCCCCAGTAATATGCCCAGCTGTCCCCCCAGTAATATGCCCAGCTGTGTCCTCCAGTAATATGCCCTGTTATGTGCCCCCAGTATTATGCCCACATTGTGCCCCCAGTAATATGCCTACCTGTGCCCCAGTAATATGCCCAGCTGTGCCCCCAGTAATATGCCCAGCTGTGCCCCCAGTAATATGCCCAGCTGTGTCCCCCAGTAATATGCCCACATTGTGCCCCAGTAATATGCCCAGCTGTGCCCTCAGTAATATGCCCACATTGTGTCCCCCAGTAAAATTCCATCATTGTGCCCCCCAGTGATATGCCCACATTGTGCCCCTCCCAGAAATTAAAAAAAAAACACCACATACTTACCTTTTACCTAGCAGCAGCAGGACATCAGCTGCTCTAGTCTGTGGAGGGGGCGTAGCTTATGCTGACTGCTGGCCAGCCCCGCCCCCTGCATAGACTAGAGGTGTGGAGAGCCGACAGGAATAATGAAGCAGAGAGCCGAGGAAAAGGCACTCTGCTTCATTATGGCAACTGTCTCTGCATCCCACAGATGCAGGGACAGCTGCCAGAAAGTGGGAAATACCTCCCCTGTACCGGGACAGCCACTGCAATCCGGGACTGTCCCGCTGGATCCAGGACAGTTGGGAGGTATGCAACTAAGCCAATTCTACTTTAAAAATATGCGGGGTCATTTATCAAACTGGTATAAAGTAGAACTGGCTCAGGTGCCCATAGCAACCAATCAGATTCCACTTTTCATTGTACACAGCTCCTTTGGGAAATGAAAGGTGGGATCTGATTGGTTGCTATGGGCACCTAAGCCAGTACTACTTTACACCAGTTTGATAAATGACCCTATATATTTTTAAAGGATTTTCCAGCCTTAGGCTACTTTCACACGACCGTTGTGTTTTGCTGATCTGCAAACTGCAGATCCACAAAAAAAAAAACGGATGACGTCCGTCTTTTTTGGATCCACATGTTCTATTTTTTGCGTGGCCACGGAACGGACATACGGATGCGGAGAGCACACAGTGTGCTGTCAGCATTTTTTGCTGACCCATTAAAATGAATGGGTCCGCATCCAATCCGCAAAATATGCTAATCGGAGGCCGCAAAAACAACTGTCGTGTGAAAGTAGCCTAAACCAGTCAATTTCCTGGTCCCAGCTTGACACACAGGAAACGCCCACTCAGCCAATAACTGGCTAGTGATGGGCCGAGCAAGCAGCAAGGACGGGAGCAGAGTCGGAAAAGCAGTAGAGGAGAATCGGTGAGAGGTAATATGGCGTCTTTGTATTTTTAACCCATTGCAAACCATATATAAATAAATGTATGACCGCTGGACAGACCCTTTAGGCCAGATTTGCCCCAATTTATATCCAATGTGAAATGCCACTAAAAAGAGGAATTATATTGTAAGTCGGCAGAGAGGAGTGTTCCCAGATCTTATCTTTCCAGTGTAATACCGCATTCTAGGTATTGCTTATTTTATTATGGTACAGTGCCCCCCCCCATAATGGGGGCGTCACAGTTCCCCTCCAGACGTAATAGGATCTGACAATTAGGTGTTCAGTGGAGGAAGTGATCGCGTGTGAAATTAAATGAGTCACAATAAAACTTCCATGAATCGCGGACAACGGCGCGGCTTGTGACTGACACCGCCGGCGACTGATGTATTCCTATGGAGAAAACCAAGAAAGACTAGAAGATTGGGTTCTAATGGCGTCCTATCATCCTGCATTGTCTCCGAGTCATGACACATGAGCGCTCACATTCAACTTTCTACAAAGGAAAATTGCTATGAGGGAGGCACAGGGGTATAATGCCGCCCATAGGATTAGGATACAGGTATGATATGTGGAGTACAACTCTACGGTGTCTAGTGGGAGGTATAGAACAGGTTATAATAGAACTGTATTATGGTCATGTTGGGGGTTGTAGTGTTCTATGTATAGAGTATAACAGAATTGTATTATGGTCATGTTCAGTCGTCAGGTCATGTTGGGGGTTGTAGTGTTCTATGTATAGAGTGTGATAGAATTGTATTATGGTCATGTTGGGGGTTGTAGTGTTCTATGTATAGAGTATAACAGAATTTTATTATGGTCATGTCCAGTCGTCAGGTCATGTTGGGGGTTGTAGTGTTTAATGTATAGAGTGTAATGGAATTGTATTATGGTCGTGTTGGTGGTTGTAGTGTTCTATGTATAGAGTATAACAGAATTGTATTATGGTTATGTCCAGTGGTCGGGTCATGTTGGGGATTGTAGTGTTCTATGTATAGACTCGCTGTGATGGCTAGCCTCCGGCACTCCAGCTGTGGTAAAACTACAACTCCCACGATGCCCCCTTGCTTGGCTGTTCTCAGAACTCCATAAAAATTAATGGAGCATGCTGGGATTCGTAGTTTCACCACAGCCGGAGTGCCTGAGGTTAGCCATCACTGGATAGAGTATAATAGAATTGTATTATGGTCATGTCCAGTGGTCAGGCCATGTTGGGGGTTGTAGTGTTCTATGTATAGAGCATAATTGAAGTGTGTTATGGTGATGTCCAGTGGTAAGGTCATGTTGGAGGTTGTAGTGTTCCATGTATAGAATATAATAGAATTGTACTATTGTCATGTCCAGCGGTCAGGTCATGCTGGGGGTTGTAGTGTTCCATGCATAGAGTATAATAGAGTTTTATCATGGCCATGTATAATGGTCAGGTCATGTTGGGGGTTATAGTGCTCTAGATAGAGAGTATAACAGAATTGCATTATGTCATGTCCAGTGGTCAGGTCATGTTGGAGATTGTAGTGTTTTATCTATAGAGTGTAATAGAAGTGTGCTGCAGTCATGCCCAGTGGTCAGGTCTTGCCAGGGGTTGTAGTGTTCCATGTATAGAGTATAATAGTATTATAGTATTGTATAATGGTCAGGTCATGTTGGGGTAGGAATGTACTATGGTCATGTCCAGTGGTTGGGTCATGCTGGGAGTTGTAGTGTTCCATGTATAGAGTGTAATGGAATTGTATAATGGTCAGGTGATATTGGGGGTAGGGATGTACTATGTATAGAGTACTGGATAATAGAATTGTATTCAGGAAGCAGAACCTCTGACTAGTGTAATTTCTATAGTATTTGGAATTGGAATAATTCATATATCAGACTGTAACCTCGTGAGATGCCATTCCTTACACCGTAAATATAATCCCAATTAATTATAGCCTACAAAGAGATGAATTACTGTAATATCCTTATCTTCAAAGTTCCTAACGGCCATTGACAATAATGGCTCCAGTGTCAACTTTCAGGATAATTATCCATAACCCAATCTCAGCAAAATGGCCGATCAAAGACATTTCTAGCAGCGAGTAAAGTCTGACAATGCTATGCGGTGGAGGGGGAATACTGTAATTTGTGAAACTTTCAATAGAGCACAATCCCATTGTAGAATATTTACAGTCTGTGAGCACGGTCTATAGACAAGTGCTTCCTGCGCCGTCCAGTCCGCAGATCTCACACCGCGCTGCAAACCAGAGGTAACAATTCACTATAAACTATTTTCGATAAAAGCACTTTCTTATTTCCATTTCTGCTAAAGTTGGCTACTACAGATATGGCCGCCCTTATAGCTTGCAGTTGAAAACACTGTGTTAAAGGGGTTGTCCCACAAAAAGTATTCTACAGATTTCAAAACAGCACCTGAAAATCTGAATACTTTTGTAATTGCATGTAATTAAAAATGTAGCATAGCCACTGAGTTATTCAATAAAATGTATCTGTATAGCGCCACCTGCTGTTTGTTTTTTTATTATTTCTTTGTCCTGCTCACTGAGATGGCCGCACATGCTCAGTTTCATCCTTCAACTACCTCCTGAGTAGTGATAGGGAGAGCATGGACACGCCTCCTAAGCTGTGATAGGGAGAGCTGAGACACGCCTCCTGAGCTGTGATAGGGAGAGCTGAAACACACACCCTGAGCTGTGATAGAGAGAGCTGAGACACGCCCTCTGAACTGTGATAGGGAGAGCATGGACACGCCCCTGAGCTGTGATAGGGAGAGCTGAAACACACACCCTGAGCTGTGATAGAGAGAGCTGAGACACGCCCTCTGAGCTGTGATAGGGAGAGCATGGACACGCCCCTGAGCTGTGATAGGCAGCGTTGAGACACACACCCTGAGGTGCAGCAGAAAAGACACTCCCCTCGAGCTCACAGCTTGATATAAATCTAGCAGAGCAATGACTGGGGAGATCTCTGGATCCATGTGAGGTACAGGGCTGGTTCTAGCTTTGTTAGAAAGAGATTGTCATGTCCTATATGATGTCTGATTTTCATTTTTTACATTAATCATGGGAGAAACCCTTTAACCAACATATTTGGCTTTGGGTTACTCCTAACGGCATCATCCTGGTAGTTCCATGGTTTTCACTAATTAACCTCTATACAGGAATCTGCTACCTCCTGGAGTAGCTTCTGTGTGATTGACAGCTGACTTATGGAAGTATGAGACACCAGCGCAGGGCTCCGAGGGATTAGGCAAAACTGTAGTCGAGACAGGCTAAGGTCTAAGCAGGCAGAGCATGAGCAATCCAATAAACAGTCAGAGGTCTTGGCAGGGAGAGTATGAGCAATCCGATAAACAGTCCCATGTCTGGACAGGCAGCGAAGGATCAATATGGAGGTCAGGCGCAGGATGGGTCAGGCAGAGTCAGAATTCAGGAAATGGGGCAGAAGTCAGTACACAGACAGACAAACAGATGAAGCACACCTTTTCAGGAACTAGCAAGCTAAACAACCTATTGCTCAGGCACCTTCCCATATAAGTAGGCCCCTTAAGTACCCAGAGGTGGCCAGTCTTAGGCTGGTGTGAATTAAGGTGCATGCACATTAATCCTTTAATAGCTGGAGGGAGTGTGCTCTCTACGAGCAGAGGAGAAAGGCCTTGCTGGCAAGTGCAGACTATGGCCTGCTAGGGTAGACAAGGTTGATGCCGAAGACCAGCAGGCTAGGGCCGGCAGAGAAAAAGTAGAAGAGTGAGTGGAGTGGCATCCATGCCCACCACAGGATAGGGGGATAAACGTCTGATCGGTGAATCACAAGAATGGAGGTCCTGTGTCTCCCTGTATGAGTGGAGAGGCGGTCTAGCATGTAGGCTACCACTCCATCCATCCCTATGGGACTGGACTGCCGAAGAGAAGCTGAGTACAGAGCTTGTGATCTCTAGTAGTCCTATAGAGATGAATGGAGCGGCACTCACGCTCTCGTAATCGGACGGTGCCCAAGACTCTTATCCTGTGGAACAGCTGTCCACGTAAAAGGCCCTTAGATTGCTCATGCATCAAGAAGCATCTGCAACAAGATTGCATTAGGACATTGAGGAATTGCTCTTCAAACAGTTCCCCCATTATCTTAGGTATGCAACTAGAATTCATAGGGCTCCCACAGCAAAATGAGATGGACACCTACCACCCTGGGACATAACTAGGAGGTGGCAACCTGGGCATGTGCCCTAAGTGCTAGGTGCCAAGGGTGACTCCAAAAAGCCACTTTGGCTTGACCAGGCTATTTAGAAATTGTTATACTCTACAAAAAACTGCAAAGTCCTCACATCTAAATGGGCACCCTCAACTTCTTCATTCTGGAGAAAAAGTACTTTTAAGCCATATGCAAATGAGAAGTTAAGTGCACCGGGGGTGGGCTCAAGCCACTCTGTGCACCCTTGCTTCTCCTGTTTCCTATGCCAGTCCATTCCTCTCTTCCTTGATTCACATGGCCAGGAGAGATGACTATGCAGGAACCTAGAGGAGAGGGAGGGGCTGAAAGAGGAAGCAGGAGGAGCAAGGGTGCACAGAGTGACTTGGGCCTGCCTTCGGTGCACTTAACTTCTCATTTGCATATGGACTAAAAGTACTTTTTCTTCAGAATAAAGCAATGGATCTCTAAGTGAAAGGCATCATTACATTCAACTGAGCTAACTCTACAAGGAGGCGCTGGTTTATTAGTGAATTTCCCAGTGACAGACTCCCATTAAAAAAATTTGTATTTGTATCCCATAGACTGTTGGAATAACTTTTCCCCCTGTGATTAAGTGGTTAATTGCCGACCACAGTAAACATTTCCTCAACTTTCCATTTCTTTAGCTCCAGCAGTTTTTGGAGTCACTGACCATTCCCAGTTCATTAACTGATTGACCTCGGCATTAACACCGCCTCAGCCGGGGTTGTCTTGGAAACAAAGCTTCCTGTGCGTAATCCAAGATTATCCAGGCCTTTATCCCGCATGTGACCCTTAATTACTTGCTAAATTAGAATGGTTTTTCAGAAAATCACAAGAGGAGGTTAATGTGTTCTTCCAGATCTGGTCAAGCTAAGATGACAACGGGTTTGCAGGGAATTGAAATGACGTGATCCCTGAAGGCGTCTCTTTTCAGGAAGAAGACGGCGTGGACCAGTAGGAGACAGTAGGCCCTCAAGAAAAGCCTGTCACTAACTCTCTTGGGGTCATTATCCTTCTATTAACTAATCTCATCTACACCATTTACTCAGGTAAATAGAGGCAGTCAATACTGAAGAAGCAATGGAGTGACAGTGGGAGACGTATTGTGGTCGCCATGTCAAAGCAAAAACGGTTGTGAGAAGATGACTCGTCCTGGTCAGCCTTGGGCCCACCAGAGGATATGATTGTGGGGGCCTACACTCTATGGCATATAGGACCTTAAGGGCCCTGTTTTATTAGGGTTCCATTATTGACAGAGCTTGGGCCTATCGGAGGATTTTCTGGAACTCTGGTGGGTCAGTCAGAACTTGGTCCCAGTGAAGGACATTTCTCATAAATTAAAAACGCTGAGGAACAATCAGTAGCAAAAAACACATCTCGTTGTTCTTCTTGGGTTGATAAAAAAAGTTCAGTTCAGCCACATATTAGTTGGTAGGCAACCAATATGGCTGACATTCCAATGGGATCAGACAATGTTGTGGAGGCTCCTGCTAAAAACATTGGGTGGGTCCTCCCAACTGTATAGGATTACTCTACGGTTGGGTTGGTGACATGCACAGTGGATCTGGAATCTGACTTTATAGTGGGATCTGCGGTTGGGGGTATAAATTAATTTCTGAGTCTGGCGTCTTAGATTTGTGTGAACTCTGGAGGCTGAATGGATTTTGGTCTGCAGTATGGAGATTAATATTTGGGTATCTTAAAGGTTTGTTTTTTTTGGATATAATAATTTCTTATCAAGTTCCTGCAGCCTGCCCCCTGAGAAACCCCTTTAATTTTGGGGGATAAAGTCTAGGGTCTAAAATAAATAATAAGTCTAGGGTCTCAAATAAATATTTGAGTCTGAAGTCTTGGTTCTGAATTAAAGGGGTTGTCCCACGAAAAATATTTTACAGTTTTCAAACCAGCTCCTGGATCTGAATACTTTTGTAATTGCATGTCATTAAAAATTTTGTACAGCTACTGAGTTATTCAGTGAAATGTATCTGTAAAGTGCCACTTAATTTCTTATTTCTTTGACCTGCTCACTGAGAAGGCCGCACATGCTCAGTTTCATCCTTCAGTTGCCTCCTGAGCTTTGATAGGGAGAGCTGAGACACACCTCCTGAGCTGTGATAGGAAGAGCTGAGACACGCCTCCTGAGCTGTGATAGGGAGAGCTGAGACACGCCCCCTGAGCTGTGATAGGGAGAGCTGAGACACGCCTCCTGAGCTGTGATAGGGAGAGCTGAGACACACCTCTTGAGCTGTGATAGGGAGCGATGAGACACGCCTCCTGAGCTGTGATAGGGAGAGATGAGACACGCCTCCTGAGCTGTGATAGGGAGAGCTGAGACACGCCTCCTAAGCTGCAGCAGAAAAGACACTCCCCCTGAGCTGGAATAGGAAGAGAGTTACACTCCTTTGAGCTGTCAGCTTGATATAAATCTAGCAGAGCAATGAATGTGGAGATCTCTGGATCCATGTGAGGTACAGGGCTGGTTCTAGCTTTGTTAGAAAGAGATTGTCATGTACTATATATGATGTCTGATTTTCATTGTTTACATTATTCATGGGATAACCCCTTTAAGTTTGCGGTCTGGCCTATTATTGGTGAAGTCTATTGTTTGAATTTATTTTTAATTCTTTATTGAGGATTTTCAAATGTTTTTATAAGACAATGATGGGACGCAGTCAGACAGAAGTAATTTGAATTGATTTTTGAGACTTAAAGGGAACCTGTCATCAACGTTATGCTGACCTCACTTAGGGCAGCATAAAATAGTGACAGAAATGCTGATTTCAGCGGTGTGTCACTCATGAGCTGAAAGTAAGTGGTTCCAGAGAACCAGCATCATAATCATTGCAGCCTAGGCCTTGAAAAGAGTCAAATATACCTGAGAAGAGTCATGGTTATTCCTAATCTCCTCCTCTCCCACCCATCTGATGATGGTTGGCAGTTCTCTCCTAGAGAGAAAGGGAGAAAACTAGGTAGAAGCCTGTCAATTATCATCAGGTGGGCGGGGAGAGCAGGAATTCATGAATAACCATGACTCTTCTCATGAAGATTTGATTCTTTTCCAGGCCTAATCTGCAATGATTGTGATGTTGGTTCTCGGCAACCACTTACTTTTAACTTATAAATGACAGACCGCTGAAATCAACTCACCTGTCTCTACTTTATTCTGACGTTAGTATGGGCAGTAAAAAGTTGATGACAGGTTCCCTTTAAAGGTCTGAAATGATTGGGTTCAAATTTAAGTTTCAGATCTAAATTCATTTTGGGGGCCTAGTGTCAGGACTGGCGGTCATGGCGCCCGTACCGCTGGTCCTGCCTCTGACACTGCGAGTGCCAGGGACGCGGCGGGTACGCAAGCCCACTCGCGTTCTCGGTCACTAGGATCACGCCAGAGAATCTAGCTGGTTCATCCGTCAGCTCTGCTATGCAGACCGGGTCACCTAGGGGTTAATTCTGTGCTCAGGAGTCTCTCCTCCCTTTCACCTGTGGGAGTGGGATTCCTGGCTGCATTTAAACCCTGCAGTAACTATCATGTCTGCCAGTGTTTGAGTTTCTCTGCACCAGCTACTCCAGTGACTTTTTTGATCTGCTATTTTGACTCCTGTTGTTCTCTGACCCTTGGCGTGTTTTTTGACTACTCTTTTGCTTGCTGATTTTGCTCCTGACGTACTCTCCTGGTTTGACTCGGCTTCCTGACTACCCTATTTGGTATTTGTCTGTCTTGTGTGTCTTCCTTCCCCTGCACCTTATTTCAGTGTATTTCGCAGTCATCGTGGTTGTCGCCCCACGGTTTAGCGTGGGTGGGGCAATAGGCAGGGACAGAGGTTGGGGCGAGCTCAGGGCTCACGTTCCTTCGTTGTCTGTGTACCCCAACCCTAACAGAAACACTGGCCGAAAAGAGGCCTGCAACCTGCGTACGTCCAGCTACGTTCACTCCACCTATGGAGCCTATGTCAGCTGTGGTCGCACAGGTCCAGGCCTTGACCAAGTTGGTTCAAGATCTGGCTACACGCCTTCAGGTCCAGGAAACCATGCATGCTTCGGCCCCGGGGCCACCTCCGGCCGTTCAGTTACCTGCACCTGAACCCAAGATTCCCCTTCCTGACCTTTTTTCTGGCGATCGAAAGACATTTTTTTCGTTTCGGGAGGGATGTAAACTGTATTTTTCTTTACGTCCTCAGTCCTCTGGGACAGAAGCGCAAAAGGTGGGGTTGGTGATGTCTCTCCTGCGGGGTGACCCACAAAATTGGGCGTTTTCCTTACCTCCTCACTCTCCTCTGCGCTTTTCTCTAGACTGTTTCTTTTCTGCCCTCGGTCAGATTTATGATGAACCTGACCGACCTGCATTAGCGGTTTCCCATTTATTATCTCTCCGTCAGGGTAGACAAGTGGCGGAAGACTACTGTGCTACTTTCAGACAGTACGTGACGGACTCAGGGTGGAACGATCAGGCCTTGAAAGACCTGTTCATGACCGGCCTCTCAGACCGTGTAAAAGACTTGTTGTTAGCTCATGCAGAACCTAAAACTCTTGATGAAGCCATGACCCTCGCTATCCGGGCGGACCGACGCCTAAGGTCCAGACGTCCGCCTCGGGTGTCTCCTGCTCCTCAGCCGACCCCCAGTCCGGTCTCAACTCTACCTGGGCCTGAACCTATGGAGCTCAGCAGCATCAACCCTGAGCAGAGGAGGGAACATCGCCGGAAGAATCGACTATGTTTCTACTGTGGGAGTCCCGAACATCAGCTTGTTGCCTGTCCGAAGAAGCCACAGCAGGAAAACTTCCGCTCCTAGACAGTTGTCGGGAGGACTGTCTAGGAGCTCAGGTACTCCCTAAAATTTCTAAAATGTTCCTGCCCTGCACTATTGAGGTCCAGTCAGCCTCATGTACAGGTCAGGCTTTTCTGGATTCTGGTGCAGCTGCGAATTTCATAGACTTTGATTTTGTGTCTCAGATTTTGCCTTCCCTGATTCCGTTGTCCCCTCCTGTCCAAGTGTCTAGTGTGGATCAGACCCCATTGCGTGCAGGTCTGGTCAAATTCCGCACTCCTCAGGTTAAGTTGGTGGTGGGCGCACTTCATGAGGAATATTGTTCCTTCTTGGTAATGAAAAATTTGTCTGTGAATGTCATCCTGGGTCTACCATGGCTCCGGGAACATAATCCAGTAATTGACTGGGTAACTTTGGATCTGGTTCGTTGGGGTCCTCAGTGTAAGACCCATCTGTCACATGTTTCTCTCTGTACCACTGATGCTAGTAATGTGGATCTCCCGAAGTTTATGTCTGACTTTTCTGATGTTTTTTCCAAACCCTTGTCTCAAGTCCTTCCTCCACATAGGGATTTTGATTGTAAAATTGATCTCTTGCCTAATGCCAAACTGCCTAAAGGTCGTATATATAATCTGTCTGTGCCAGAGAGGGAGTCTCTTAAGACGTATATAGATGAAAGTTTGACTATTGGACATATTCGACCTTCTGAGTCACCAACTGGGGCTGGTTTCTTTTTTGTTGAGAAAAAAGATGGTGGGTTAAGGCCATGTATTGATTACCGCGAACTAAATAAAATTACTGTCAAGAACTCGGGGCCACTCCCCCTCATTCCGGATCTTCTGAATCAGGTTTCTGGGGCACAGGTGTTCTCCAAACTAGATTTAAGGGGGGCTTATAACCTGATTCGGGTCCGGGAGGGGGATGAATGGAAGACCGCGTTCAATACTCCTCTGGGGCACTTTGAATATCTGGTAATGCCTTTCGGTTTATGCAATGCCCCCGCAGTCTTCCAAGGGTTCATGAATACCATTTTTCATGATTATATTGGGGTCTTTATGGTGGTCTATTTGGATGACATCCTGATTTTCTCTCCAGATCTGGTCTCTCATCATGAGCATATTCGTCTTGTTCTTTCTCGGTTACGAAAAAATAGTTTATTCGCTAAGCTTGAAAAGTGTATTTTTTGTGTTCAAAAAATTTCATTTTTGGGTTATGTGGTCACTCCTTCGGATGTTCAGATGGATCCGTGTAAGGTTCAGGCGATTACGGATTGGGTTCAACCCAATACCTTAAAATCCCTTCAGCGGTTTCTGGGTTTCGCTAATTATTACAGGAACTTTATCAAGAATTTTTCCGTAATCGCCAAACCACTCACGGATCTTACCCGGAAGGGGGCTGATCCTAGTAACTGGTCCCCTGCTGCGTATGCTGCATTCTATGAGCTTAAGATGGCTTTCTCTTCTGCTCCAGTGTTGTGTCAACCTGATCTCTCACGACCCTTTGTTGTAGAAGTGGATGCTTCTGAGGTGGGTGTGGGGGCAGTGTTGTCTCAGGGGCCCCCTACCCTCACCAACCTGAGGCCTTGTGCATTTTTCTCTAAGAAGTTCTCTCCTTGTGAAAGAAATTACGATATTGGTAACCGTGAGCTCCTCGCCATCAAATGGGCATTTGAAGTGTGGCGCCATTTTTTGGAGGGAGCTCTTCACCCAGTGACAGTGATCACAGACCACAAAAATCTTGTGTATCTAGATACTGCTAAACGTCTAAATGCTCGCCAGGCCAGGTGGGCCTTGTTTTTCTCTCGTTTTAATTTTGTGGTTACCTACCGACCGGGTACTAAGAATGTAAAGGCAGATGCCTTGTCCCGGAGTTTTGGTACCCCTGAGGTTTCTGAGTCTGAGGCTGGAAATATTTTACCACCAGGTATTGTACTGGCAGCTGTCTCCTCTCACCTCTCCACTCAAATTCTCGCTAAACAAAATTCTGCTCCCGAAGACCTTCCGGAAGGCAAATTATTTGTTCCTCATTCTTGTCGTTTGAGAGTGTTAGAGGAGACACATTGTTCAGTGCTGGCAGGTCACCCAGGTGTTCGAGGAACTTTAGAGTTACTAAAAAGAATTTATTGGTGGCCACGTATGGCTAATGACGTCCATGCTTTCGTCCAAGCTTGTCAGGTCTGTGCGCGGGGAAAGACCCCCAGGAGACGTCCTGAGGGTCCTCTTCTCCCGCTCCCAGTGCCGGACAGACCCTGGTCCAACATTTCTATGGACTTTATTACCGATCTACCACTATCCCAGGGGTGCACTGTCATCTGGGTGGTAGTGGATCGGTTCTCTAAAATGGGCCATTTTGTTCCATTAAAAAAACTACCCTCGGCGGAGGAATTGGCGGACCTTTTTATCCAGCATGTGGTCCGCCTTCATGGTCTTCCTGATGATGTAGTGTCAGACAGGGGTGTGCAATTTGTATCTAAGTTTTGGCGTGCCTTTTGTTCGAAATTGGAGGTTAAATTATCCTTTTCTTCTGCCTTTCACCCTGAAACTAACGGGCAGACAGAAAGGATGAATCAGGAGCTAATCCAGTACCTTCGTCTCTTTGTCTCTGACTGTCAACATCTGTGGGCTTCATATCTCCCGTTAGCAGAATTTGCAATCAACAACCATACAAGCTCTTCTACACTCACATCACCCTTTTATTGTAATTTTGGTTTCCACCCCCGGTTTTCTTTCTCTTCTTCGTCGGTTTCCGATACCCCCCGGGCAGAATCCATAACCGGCCTACTGTGCACAGTGTGGTCACAAGTTCAGAAGAACTTGCAAAAATCACAAAACCAAATGGTCCATCACTCCAAGAATAAGCGTACAGTCACGGAAACCTTTTTAGTGGGAGATAAAGTCCTTTTGTCTACTAAAAACCTCAAATTGAAGGTTCCTTCTTTGAAATTGGCTCCGAGGTTTGTTGGTCCTTTTGCTATTACTCAGGTTATCAATCCAGTGTCTTTCAAGGTGGCGCTCCCGCCAGAATGGCGTGTTCACAACACTTTTCATAAAAGTTTGTTTAAGCGTTATGTTGACCCCGTTGTACCCCTCCCTGACCCTCCCTCTCCATTGGTGGTGGATGGAGACCTTGAGTTTGAAGTGGAGAGAATTCTTGATTCTAGATTGGTAAGGAATTCTCTACAATATTTGATCCATTGGAAGGGGTTCGGTCCTGAGGATAGATCCTGGGTTCCTGCTAAAGATGTGCATGCACCTCGGTTGGTAAAATTGTTTCACCAGAACTATCCGTTGAAACCGTCTCCACGATCTAAGGGTCCGGAGGCCCCTCGTGGAGGGGGGGGTACTGTCAGGACTGGCGGTCATGGCGCCCGTACCGCTGGTCCTGCCTCTGACACTGCGAGTGCCAGGGACGCGGCGGGTACGCAAGCCCACTCGCGTTCTCGGTCACTAGGATCACGCCAGAGAATCTAGCTGGTTCATCCGTCAGCTCTGCTATGCAGACCGGGTCACCTAGGGGTTAATTCTGTGCTCAGGAGTCTCTCCTCCCTTTCACCTGTGGGAGTGGGATTCCTGGCTGCATTTAAACCCTGCAGTAACTATCATGTCTGCCAGTGTTTGAGTTTCTCTGCACCAGCTACTCCAGTGACTTTTGTGATCTGCTATTTTGACTCCTGTTGTTCTCTGACCCTTGGCGTGTTTTTTGACTACTCTTTTGCTTGCTGATTTTGCTCCTGACGTACTCTCCTGGTTTGACTCGGCTTCCTGACTACCCTATTTGGTATTTGTCTGTCTTGTGTGTCTTCCTTCCCCTGCACCTTATTTCAGTGTATTTCGCAGTCATCGTGGTTGTCGCCCCACGGTTTAGCGTGGGTGGGGCAATAGGCAGGGACAGAGGTTGGGGCGAGCTCAGGGCTCACGTTCCTTCGTTGTCTGTGTACCCCAACCCTAACACCTAGCTTGGGGTCTGAATTGCCTTTGGATTCTGAGGTCTGAATTCATTTGGAGAACTTAATTGA